>KZ308136.1:2058956-2070705 GCA_000376725.2 Ladona fulva | reverse complement strand
GTAAAGGTAGACTATAAAACGGAAGTGTGCTACACCACTCAAAGGGGAAAAACACAAAGGAAGCAGCTTGATAACTGGTTGCCTTATGCCTCTGGAGGCTCAAAGGGTATCAATCTAAGTCTAGTTGGCGCCTATGCGCCCTTACAATGTTCCTGTCTCATGTACTTACTTGTGCTTACTTAATCGCGCTTCTTCGACGGGCGACGATAGATGACAGACAGCAAGTTAGCGTCTGTTACTGTCCCGATTAAGCGGAATACTGTCCCGATTAAGCGATTAAATTATGTATTACATCAATAGTTTGGTTTCCGTTCCTCGAGATCTGGCCCAAATAAGCGGCTGCCCCAATAAAACGGTGGCCCAATTAAGCGGAATTGACTGTATTTGAAAATTAGAGATTAAACAGGCCATCAAAAACATAACCTTTATAAAAAACATAAATACAAACAAATGGTGCAAATTGTCTTACAAAGGTACCATCTCTCATACACTTGGGAATAAAATTCAGAAAAGTTACGTAAGAGTTGGCTATTATACACTGATAAATATAGGGAGGCTTTTTATCAACACTAAAGACAAATATGATAGTATGCAAAGTAGTGGAGTGTATGTGTAGTGTAGTGCCCTGTAGTGTATATAAGAAGGACTACCAGAGATTTTAATATGAGGACTGAAGAACATCAAAAGTGCTTCAAGGACAAGAAGGAGCATTCTCTCTTCACCAAGTATCTACTAAGCCACAACCACAGCAGCAATTTCAACCCCAACCTCCTCTATATGGAAGCATCAACATAGAGAATATGTGTTGGAATAATTGGAAATTTTTAGGCAAAAAGAAACAATGTATTCCTTGTCAATGAACAATTGTTGCCTACCTACTCCCCACTCCTAACCATTCCTTATCCAAACATCCATAAAGCTACCTTCCCTCAAACCCTTCTGTGCCTTCCTCCCCTTTCCCTTCCTCCTTAGTATATAAGGACTAAAAATGATGACAATTTTTTGCCTGAAGATGCTACAAGTGTAGCGAAACCTAGGTTTCAACAAAGTGAATTGCACAAAGTGTTTTCTTTCTGTTAGAATAAGTTAGTAATAAACAAATTTTTATTGAAGTTGTCTTCTGCCCCATTTCACCTCATCTCTAAATAAAATACAAATGAAAGGAGAAAACATTTTTGTTTAAGTGAACTAAGGGTAACCCAGGTGGTAACAGTAATACTGGGATTACAGTTATTTTAATTTGTAGCATTCATGAAAAAGTAAGCTTGCAAAATGCCTGAAATTCAATGACTAAATCTGATTACTGGAGAATAGATTCATAACAGTAATTACTATTAAATTTCTCCTGAGTAACCACATAGTTTGCATTCCCTTCAAAAATTCTCTGACAAGAAAGGAATGCATGATAAAGATATTAATTAAACTTAATGATAATTATATTCAAAGCTCATGGTTCAACTTAATCAAACAGACAGAGAAGAATTGCATAGTTATAAAAGGAAAAGTTACAAAGATATGATCAGTTAGCATTCCAGTTCAAGAGTTAAAATTGATATGCTCAAGCATGACTTTGTAAAATGTAATGGCAACTTAAAGGATCTTTAAATTAAACTACTTTATTTTATTCAACAAGTTTGGTCAACGTGTTGACATTGTTTCCATTTTTTCAAACTTGGTATTTTAAAGATAAAAATTGACTCAATTCATAACTATATTATCCATAACTCGCAGACTCAGTCCTTCCATGGAAATAATTTTCTCTTCCTTTGGGTAACAAACTTCCACTGTTTAAAAAATATTCTCTATAATTACATTTTTGTTAAATGAAGTTGATGATGAAATCATTTCAGATGAGGGTATATATAACTATAGTCGAATTTCATATCGTTTGCATGCTATCAGTAAAGAAAAATATTCCTGAAACACAAGTGATTCAAGCAACACATTACTGCATACGCAAAAGAAAGTATTAATCCGTAGGTACTTGCCTTTCTGAATAAAAGTGCTAATAGGGACTAAGAGAGTAGGCGCAAGTCTATCTAATTTAAGGATACCCAAGTTACTAGGATTTGAGCTTCGCGCCATCTCGCAGCATCCTAATTTTTGTCGTTGACGCATATGTGTAATATCTGTAGATTTATGTATACCACCGATCAAAATAAAGGAGTTTGAGGGGATTACTTGAAGCTGTGGTTTTCATTTTTGTAATGTCCTATACATATGGGATTCACGGCTTCACAAATAATTTAAGTGCACCATTTTCATGTCTTCGAAGTAAATTAATGAAAACGAAAGATGAATAAAGGATTTAGCAATTAACGTCCTAGAATCATCTACAGCTGACGCCAATAAAGTATTAGCTGCGTTTTAGTTAGCGTAGTTTCATTATGACAACCGAAATACTTATTTTAAATTGAACGAAAGGTGTCACAGAAATTACGGAAACGCAGTTTTAAAGAAAGAAATCTCTGCATTAGGAATATGTAAGCAATAACAAATTTTGTTACTTTTGTTTTGTTACTCATTTCCCTATTACTCGTTACTATTTAGGTGACTATATATAGGGCCGACTTCAACCTATTGTCACATTCGACATTTAATATATTATTCTATCGTTGAGAACCGTAAAATAAATTTAATAATGATACAACATTCAATCCTTGGTAAATATTTGATAGTGGTTCGACAGCCTTTTTTTTTTCACCCACAGAAATTGCTCATATTTTCACAGAATTTGGACCACGAACACTGTAAACCTTGCGCATTTAAGATATGTTTTTTCAATGGTGTTAGAGCTATGATTTTTTGAGCTGTCGAACCGCTATCAAAGATTTACCATCCTTTTTTATTGGTCCGAGATTCAGCGTCAAGATACAGAAAGTAGTTGTTCGGATAACTTTAACTCAGAGAAGTCCATCACAGATGGACGTTACGTTGTCTGCGGTGCAATCGTTTCATGTGTTTCATGTTGTGAAGTTGTGGAACTTCGATACGCAGAGGAAAAGCGTAATGCGTCACTTCAAGTTCTAATGATAGTATTTTCTACTTTTCTTCAGCCTGAAATTTTGTCATAGTTTTGAAAATTATTGAACGTGAATCATGAGCAAATTGAAGACTTTCAGTAAGGTACCGAACATAAATTTTGCCTCTGACCTGCCAAAATAATTAACTTTTCCTGTTGATGCGGTAGTCAGTTCCTTTCTATCAAGATACAGAACTTCTTAAAATGTCGAAAATGAACGTAAAAGAGAAAGAAAAACCGTTTCATGAAAAACTGAAGCAGTTCTTCAGAATAAACAGAGGTCTGTCTTGCATTTATTGGAAGTTGTATACCTCAATGTGTGGAAGGAATTAAACAAGGCTGTTTCGTCCGTAGGTAACTACAAAGGAAGAGCGGATGTATCATTAACGCCTGAATTAGAAAAAGAATTAAGCTCAGAAAATCCTACACATTCTAGAATTAAAGCTATAAAAGAACTCAGCGACCTTGTCGTCAGCAGCAGACTAGAAGACGTATGTAACCAACATTTTCGTCCTGTAATAATGAGTACTTACGAGTCTCACTTCCAAATCTTAATTTCAGAACTCAATAGAAAAGCTGTGGATTCTTCTTCAAGATTTGTTGAAAAGGGAGCATACGAAGGAGCACCGGCATATAACTTTCTGTTTCTTTAGATGTCTTGTTCAGGGACAATATGAAAAGCTCGGGATAATGAGAGTTATCTTCTTTAGAGTCATTAAATTACATGATATTCCGGAAGATGCGAACCCTAGGTAATGTTGGAGCAAATCTCAAGAATGATGTAATTTTGAATTACTTCAAAGATTTGTGTAATTTTCCAGTGTATTATTTTTTAAGATCTAAACGTCTTATTTATGAAGATGTGTTTCTGAACCCTGACTGCTTATTCCTTCAAATATTTATTCATCTGACAGTTTAATAATGATTGATATGATTCTCATATTTTTCTGTAGGCTCGATCTCTTACAAAGCTTGACAGAAAATGGAAAGGATATAGAATACTTCGAGAAGGATATCGCCCCGTTTTTATTGAGTTGGATGCCTGCCATTGTGGGAACCCCCCGCACAAATGATTTTTTATTGGTGCTTGTGAACCTTATCAAATACAATGCAGCTTACGTTGATGAAGATGTAATCATTGGCTTTGTAGAGTAAGCATTATTACTAAAATCAGGAGTTTTTTTCTCTTTAATGTTGAATGAATGTGGATATTGGGTGTGTTCCTGTTATCTTTGGATTTTTTTTGCTGCATATAATCTAATTGAGATATTTTCATTGTAACTCCAAGAAATAGATGCTCATATTTCTATGCTTGTCATTGTCAGTGTTGTTGTACCAGATGTAAGGTATCCAGTAAGATGCACCAGTGTAATGTCAGATGCTAAGTTTTCCCAAGTAATATTCTTGCTATGTTTCACCTTTAATTTCATTTGAAGTATTTATGTTGGTGTCATTTACACATAATTATTTATTAGTTTCTTGGAAAATGTTTATTTGAATTGATTTCTTGTTTTGTTCCAGGAATACGTGTCTCCTTTGCCTCAGAACAAATTCAAAGGAAGTGGTACTTTCATGTCTGCAAGTTCTTGATGCTGTTGTTTGTTATAGTATTCTTCCATTTGCTTCATTAACGACCTTCATTTGTGCTCTCTGCCGCACTGCAAACATAGAAGCATTTTATCAAAGCTGTTGGAAGGTATCTTGATCACAGTGTACTATATTTTTAAGACTAGAGGAAATTTTGGAGGTTAACTTTCTTTGAATGTCCTGTTTTGCAGATAATGAGGAACCTGCTGGGAACACACATGGGACACAGTGCACTCTACACAATGTGTCGCCTTCTCCAAGATCCTGCTTGTGGAGAGGATTACTGTTTGCTAAGAGGAGCTGTTATTCATATTAACATGGGTCTCTGGGGTACTGAGCATGTAACTTCATTGAAATGCACACCTACCTCAATTCTTCCATCTTATATACAGGTAAATTGTAAGAATTTCCTTGCTAATGGTTTCTCATATATATAATATCTAAAAATAAATTGACTCCTGTTGAATGTGGTGAAGGCTGTTTCATAAGGGAAATTGTTGAGAATTTCTGGTTACTTTCATCTAATGTTGGCACTTTTGAGGTAAAAGGGAATAAGATAGACTGGTTTGATTTATATGTTCTTAGTTGCAAATCTGACCCCATATTTTAAGACATTGCTAAAAAAAAAGATTGATTTGATTTACATGTTCTTAGTTGCAAATCTGACCCCATAATTTAAGAAATTGCTACATGCTATCTTTTCATACTCATTCTTGTAATTTTACAATTCATTATAGATCAGACTAAAATACAATTCATTTGGAAGCATAGTTTCCTCTGGAGAAAGAATTACCTACTATTTGGGTTACATAGGATTTTCATCACTTTTCCTTTTGAGGAAGGTCAATGTTCTATGAAGTTGTATGCTAGTAATTTATTTATTTATTCATACAGGATAAACCCAATTACATATAAATTTAGGGTAAATCTTTATCAAATATTTACCCACAAAACATAGTAAATATCATAAAATTAAAAAAGGAGAAGAAAATTACAAAAGCATGATTCAATATTAACAAAGTTAGAGAAATAAACATAGNTAATTCTTGACGAATTGTTTAAGAATACAATCAACTTAGTCAGACCTGAGTATGTTAAAATAAAGAATAATTTTCTAAAGGTTGTAAGTAAATTTTTCATTCAGAAAATGAAATTGATGGCCAAAGTGCAAGATGCCTATGATGGGGATGTTGTTGATATTTCATCTTTTATTAATAAATCTGAACTTTATCTAAATGAAAGTAAATCAATCTATTTTAATTCCATCACTATCTATTGTCATGACAACTAACTAGCCATGTACCGGTGAAATGTAAATTAATAAAATTCTGCATCAAAGTTAATGTTGAGTAATATAATATCTACATATAGTAGAAGTGATGTTTATTTTGTAAATCTCAACCATTAATGCATTTTATTTAGTGTTTGTGCTTTTATTATTTTTGAATAGCTGTGAGAGATATAATCAATCTGTTATCATGCTAAAGCCAACAGCAAAGAAGAATTAATATTGCAGGAGAATAAGTCGATACTCCCTAACTTTTACTGTTACACTATTCCTCACAAAAATCAACCCAGAATTGGATTTAAAATTTGATAACGACATTATATAAAATAAATATTGAATTTAATTCATTCAAATAAAATAAAAATGAGTTTTGAGATAGATCCTATGGAATTTTGAATAAACCTTAATAAAATTGAATTTCAGATAATCAGTATTTTGTAAAGGCTAAAGGTTAACTTTCACTGATTGTAGGGGAAGTCTGGATGATGGGTTATTCTTTGTGGAACAGCCCTCACCTCACCCTCCTCCACCGTCAACACGACCCACACCTGCTCCTCGCCAAACTCGCCAGCTTCCATTTGCTGCGAGGGCACGGAAATCTAGAAGCTTAGACAGAATGGATGATGAAGACTCACCAGTGGGTGACTGGAGTTTAGGCTGGGATTTCCCCAGAGGAAGACCACCTCTCTCACGCTCAGCAACGAGGAGGGCCAACCCACCATCTCTTAATAGAAGAGATGCTAATGAGAGAGTCTCCCGATGCCCTCCTGATGGTGCCAGCTCTGGAGATCGGGGACAGCTGTCCTCTGCTGCTAGGTCTTCTGCATCTTCTTCATATGGCAGTAACAATCGCTCTAATACTTCCATTGTTGCAATGGAAATGAGATCCTCAAATGAAGCACGAAGGATGAGAGTCCCAAACCATTACCAAAGTAGACGCCCTCCAATAACTAAAGTTACTGACTTGCTCTCTGGACTCTATTAAATACCGCAAAAATATCATCTTAAAGTTAAGTGAAAGCTGCAAATTTAGATAAAAATATATCATGATCCATCCTAAATTAATCTGTGTCTTTTTTTGATAGGGCTCTATTTTAACTAGACTAAAAATAATGTCATAAAATCAGAGAATATCAGAAGTCATTAAATTTCTCTTGGTTCTATCCTTCTTTCTTGTAAAATGATAAGAATTGCTGTATGGAAGTCCATGAATTATCTTTTGCAAAGTATAAACTACACAAACATGTGGTCAAGAAGAGAGTGCATCTCTTTTTGCAGCTTCATCAATCAAGTGTATAATATTTCTGGGCTTTCCAAGGAGTAAAGTGAGTTATTTTTAATAAGACAAAAGCTGAAATAATATGATGTGTATATATTTAACTAATAACATGAAATTCGAACTGTTCAAAGTCATCACTCTGAAGAAATAAACCAAAGTAATCCATGAACTAATTTCTCTTGTATGAATGATGTTGTCACATATTGAGTTAAAGTTCCAATTTTGTAATTTTCTCTAAATTACAGAGTTGTAAATAATTGTACATTAGTGAATTGGTTTTTATTGTATTTATTAATTTCTTATATATTTTTAATTAAGGTTAAATAAAGGTTAATGAATTCTTAATATTATAGACAACTTCTACAATAAAGAAAAGTAATCTTAACACCACAGTCTAGCTGCTATGTTATGATGTATTTTAAGAAGAATAATAAAATTAATAGTTACCAGACTTCTTGAAAATTGATGACTAGGAAGTGAGGCAATGCATTTCTTTTATATAATCTTGGAGATCATTTGTACATGTACATTTACATTTGTACATGTTTTCAGCATATATTTCTCCAAAAATCTTGTTGATAAAAATGTTAAAAATGAATTGAGATTCATTTTATAACTGTCTTAGAATTATTTTTGAAAGAAATGTTTTGGTAAATTCTGGTTGCGTTGAAGTAAATAATAACACTATGAATATTATAAATTAGAATATGGTCATTGTATTTGAGGAGTTTCAAAAGTTGCATCCTCACTTTAGGCAGGATTAAAAACAAAAAGATAAGATCAAGAAGCAGAGGAGAGGTATGTACTTTACACAAGGAATGTAATTTACACAGATTTCTAATGTGCTCATCTTAATAATGAAAAACAAAACGTCTCACCCTCTTCTTCAGCAGTTTGAGTGCTCATCTCAAAGTAACAGCATCCTACCTGAATAAAGTAAGGGTACCTTAACTCTCTCAAAGTAACAAAACAAGGTTGATAGTCACCCCCACCTCTCCATGATACATGAGTTGTCCATAACAGAAAGAAGAAAATACTTTGTGCAATTCCACTTAAAAAGACTTCATTGCAACCTAGGTTTTGCTACACTTGTAGCACCTTCCAGCAAACATTTTTCATCATTATATATACACAGGAGCAAGGGGCATGGAAGGGTTTGACGGAAGGTAACTTCCTAGATGCTTGGAAAAGGAATGGTTAGGAGTGGAGAGTGGGTTAGGTACAATTTTACAATAAGTGCAATTGTGTTCTACTGGTTTAGGTATGTGTATGTGGATGGCAACCTATGCTGTTGGACAGATATAGAAGGACAACTCAATACTTTCTAATTTTTTAAAATTCTATCCATATGAACATTAAATTTACTTTGGAACACAATAAAGATAAAACAAATTTTCTTGATGTCAACATCTAAATAGGGAGAAACAAACACAAATTTGCAATTTACAGAAAGCCAACCACTAATGATGCTGTGATTCCTGCTGATTCTTGCCACCTAACAGAATAAAATGGCTGATTTTTATTCAATGATACATGGGTGATAGAAATTCCTTTTTCACATGTTAACTTTGAAAGGGAGGTACATGCAATAGAAGAAATTGTGATTGCCAATGGTTATGGGAAGGAGATAATTAATAACATTACAGTCAATTCCGCTTAATCGGGACACATTGGGACTAGGACGTTTTGGCCCAATTAAGCGGCTGCCCCAATAAAACGGTGGCCCAATTAAGCGGAATTGACTGTATTTGAAAATTAGAGATTAAACAGGCCATCAAAAACATAACCTTTATAAAAAACATAAATACAAACAAATGGTGCAAATTGTCTTACAAAGGTACCATCTCTCATACACTTGGGAATAAAATTCAGAAAAGTTACGTAAGAGTTGGCTATTATACACTGATAAATATAGGGAGGCTTTTTATCAACACTAAAGACAAATATGATAGTATGCAAAGTAGTGGAGTGTATGTGTAGTGTAGTGCCCTGTAGTGTATATAAGAAGGACTACCAGAGATTTTAATATGAGGACTGAAGAACATCAAAAGTGCTTCAAGGACAAGAAGGAGCATTCTCTCTTCACCAAGTATCTACTAAGCCACAACCACAGCAGCAATTTCAACCCCAACCTCCTCTATATGGAAGCATCAACATAGAGAATATGTGTTGGAATAATTGGAAATTTTTAGGCAAAAAGAAACAATGTATTCCTTGTCAATGAACAATTGTTGCCTACCTACTCCCCACTCCTAACCATTCCTTATCCAAACATCCATAAAGCTACCTTCCCTCAAACCCTTCTGTGCCTTCCTCCCCTTTCCCTTCCTCCTTAGTATATAAGGACTAAAAATGATGACAATTTTTTGCCTGAAGATGCTACAAGTGTAGCGAAACCTAGGTTTCAACAAAGTGAATTGCACAAAGTGTTTTCTTTCTGTTAGAATAAGTTAGTAATAAACAAATTTTTATTGAAGTTGTCTTCTGCCCCATTTCACCTCATCTCTAAATAAAATACAAATGAAAGGAGAAAACATTTTTGTTTAAGTGAACTAAGGGTAACCCAGGTGGTAACAGTAATACTGGGATTACAGTTATTTTAATTTGTAGCATTCATGAAAAAGTAAGCTTGCAAAATGCCTGAAATTCAATGACTAAATCTGATTACTGGAGAATAGATTCATAACAGTAATTACTATTAAATTTCTCCTGAGTAACCACATAGTTTGCATTCCCTTCAAAAATTCTCTGACAAGAAAGGAATGCATGATAAAGATATTAATTAAACTTAATGATAATTATATTCAAAGCTCATGGTTCAACTTAATCAAACAGACAGAGAAGAATTGCATAGTTATAAAAGGAAAAGTTACAAAGATATGATCAGTTAGCATTCCAGTTCAAGAGTTAAAATTGATATGCTCAAGCATGACTTTGTAAAATGTAATGGCAACTTAAAGGATCTTTAAATTAAACTACTTTATTTTATTCAACAAGTTTGGTCAACGTGTTGACATTGTTTCCATTTTTTCAAACTTGGTATTTTAAAGATAAAAATTGACTCAATTCATAACTATATTATCCATAACTCGCAGACTCAGTCCTTCCATGGAAATAATTTTCTCTTCCTTTGGGTAACAAACTTCCACTGTTTAAAAAATATTCTCTATAATTACATTTTTGTTAAATGAAGTTGATGATGAAATCATTTCAGATGAGGGTATATATAACTATAGTCGAATTTCATATCGTTTGCATGCTATCAGTAAAGAAAAATATTCCTGAAACACAAGTGATTCAAGCAACACATTACTGCATACGCAAAAGAAAGTATTAATCCGTAGGTACTTGCCTTTCTGAATAAAAGTGCTAATAGGGACTAAGAGAGTAGGCGCAAGTCTATCTAATTTAAGGATACCCAAGTTACTAGGATTTGAGCTTCGCGCCATCTCGCAGCATCCTAATTTTTGTCGTTGACGCATATGTGTAATATCTGTAGATTTATGTATACCACCGATCAAAATAAAGGAGTTTGAGGGGATTACTTGAAGCTGTGGTTTTCATTTTTGTAATGTCCTATACATATGGGATTCACGGCTTCACAAATAATTTAAGTGCACCATTTTCATGTCTTCGAAGTAAATTAATGAAAACGAAAGATGAATAAAGGATTTAGCAATTAACGTCCTAGAATCATCTACAGCTGACGCCAATAAAGTATTAGCTGCGTTTTAGTTAGCGTAGTTTCATTATGACAACCGAAATACTTATTTTAAATTGAACGAAAGGTGTCACAGAAATTACGGAAACGCAGTTTTAAAGAAAGAAATCTCTGCATTAGGAATATGTAAGCAATAACAAATTTTGTTACTTTTGTTTTGTTACTCATTTCCCTATTACTCGTTACTATTTAGGTGACTATATATAGGGCCGACTTCAACCTATTGTCACATTCGACATTTAATATATTATTCTATCGTTGAGAACCGTAAAATAAATTTAATAATGATACAACATTCAATCCTTGGTAAATATTTGATAGTGGTTCGACAGCCTTTTTTTTTTCACCCACAGAAATTGCTCATATTTTCACAGAATTTGGACCACGAACACTGTAAACCTTGCGCATTTAAGATATGTTTTTAGTTAACAATTGTCGTAAAAACTACGGTAATGGCACTCATTTTAAGTAGACAACTACCGATTTTTCACTCCGCCATGATGGATTTGCCTGTAGTTCTGTCATTTGCTCACCAGATACCCCAGGGATCGAGGAGTTGAGTCTCTTGCGATTTCAAGGAAATTTCTCGCGCGAAGGACAAACCAGGAGCATGCGTTTTATATGAATATTCGGAATTCCCAATCCTCTACAATCTTACGGGCGCGTGGAGTGAAACAGGGGTGCTAGGGTGGGACGGTACCAAGGCCGTATATTGCCGTTTTTTGAAATTTTTGGGGCGGATTTTCGGTTATATCGGCGTTGGTAAACACCGATTTCTCGGGAAAAAAGCGGAAAATCACCATTTTCAGCAACGGAAGACTGTTCCGGTGAGATGTTGGATGATCAAAAAAA
>KZ308136.1:1988243-2055794 GCA_000376725.2 Ladona fulva | reverse complement strand
TTTTTAATAATTTATATAAAAATATCTGATGTGAAAAGATCTGAGTGCAACCATCTAGAAGATAATGTCTTCAGACCAATTTCACCATATATATCACAAAAGGAAATATTGCTTGTATCACGGCCCACCTTATTTAAATAAATTCCGATAAATTTCCTTTGTATCTGTTCAATACGATATGAGTGTAAATTATAGTATGGGGACCATACAATTGAGCAATATTCAATTATTGGTAAAACTAAAGTAAGGAACAAAGTTTTCAAATTTCCTATACAAGGATGAATTTTACACAAAAAATTTAAGTTAAAAAGTCTAGTGCATCTTGCTGGAGGATCATCTTACTGTTAGGCATGTATGGTATTTAACATTTTTGACAACTGTTTGGTTGATTAAACATAATATCTCAATGTTCTATTGCTGGAAGTGAAACATAACAAATATTGCTAAAAATATAATGGTGGTTAATTAATGCTAAAATGAAAAATGTTTTCTACCTTATTAATAAAAATATAGCCTCATGTGTACTAAAAATGTATGTTATTTCAATTTGTCTCATCAGATATTTTAACTTCAATGAAATAGTTATCAATTTCAGGCATTGAAATATGACTATCCCATAGTGAATTTTGAAGTGATCTGGGGTATTCAAAGACTTGTTGATGAATATGGCATAGAATTACATGATCCTACTTGGGATCTTGTTTTAACTGTCATTGAACTCACAATTACTCATATTGGTAAGTTGATGAAACTCTTAATTTTATAGATAATTAGTACCTTCCATGATAGAGATATTAATTAAATATATATTTTATTCTTCCTATTAAAACCTGGAATGTGAATTCCTCTATGTTTGCTTGAAAGGTTTGAATATTTACTGCCTTATTAAATTCTAGTTCACCTTATTGATAGTTTCTGGTTGATCTGATGTTTCCATCTATCAATGTTGATGGTTTTAAATGTAATGGTTATTTTGAGTCGTTATTTCCTTTGAACTGACTGAAAAATTTTCTCACCTATAACAATGCATGCTTCAAACAATTGAGAGTTGAGGTTAAATGTCATGTTACTTTGAAACCTCTGTAATTATTTTTTTCGTTTGGGTGAATTATGCTTGAAATTCAACTTGGAAAAACTGAATTTGCATCTATCAAATGATAAAGCAAGCTTGAGAAATACTCTCATTTTCTTATTTTTCTCCTTTAATTACCTTTTTATACCAAGTAACCAAACTCTTTAGTGTACTTTAAAGTGTCTATAAATAAATATCTAAACATTATTTGCAGAGACCAGTGCTCACACCAACTACAAATCCAAAATCTCAAGCAATTTGCATGAAACCATCTCTAAAGTAGAGAAGTTAATAGAGAGAGGTCAGTTTAATGGTTGCGTTGGGCGTGTATATGACTTGATTGAAAGATGTGCTCCAGGTCGCCCAGTAAGTATGCTTAAAGTAGTAAAAAAGTTTTAAATTATTATTCATCAGAAATCTTTTTCACAAGTTTTTATTGTACCATGTTACTGTGCTTCGTTGTGTGAGATTTTTGTGGTGTCTATGCATAATGAAGAATAATTATTTTCAGTCTGACTGAAATACAGATTGGTAATTCAGTTCTGGATCTCTCATTTAGGAAGGCTCAGTTCTTCGCCTAGTGTCTTATCTATCAAGCTCAATGGTACCAACTCATGCTACATGGTTGGACAAAATCAGAATGCTGGTAGAAAAATATTTTCGGAATGAAACCAGGACTAGCATTCGCATTAGAGTTTTAGACATATTGTCTGATATAATCAGGACAAATAGGTTAGTTTCTGAAAAATTGATATGTAAATGTTAAAAAGTAAAGTTAAAGCTAGAGAAGGACAACATTTGTGGATGTATGTTTGGGTATTTTCATATCTGTATCATGCATCTATCTTAGGCATGTATAAGTTATGCTATTTCTATATTATTTCTTGAGAAATTTAAGACTGATTTACTTGGTTTCAGAAATCCTTTATTAATTGATTTTCATTTATTAGCATTTATTTATTAATTAGCAATTTATTTAAGTTAGGATTTTTTTGAAACACCATTGAAATTATATATAGGTGACTCATAATTTCTTACTCATCACTTGACAGAGCAATTTATGAAGAAGATCTGATGGAAAGAGTCGTTGTGCCCCATCTGCAGCATGTTGATTCTGATTCTGATCCTGCTGTGCGTAATGCTGCTGCTCAGCTGTTAATAGATCTATGTATGGATTGTGAAAGCAAACGCTGCCTAGAGTTGCTCGACATTCTTGATAAGGTATTTATTTACATTTAAACATATATACCATAAGAAAGGAAATATGAGCTCTCCTCACCATCTATCCTAAAAAGTTCATGAGCTGTTGTAGTTATTGTAACATTTTATGGAGATCAAGCTTCCTTTCTGTCTTTGGTAGGATAAAACTGTGAGTTGCTAGAAAGTTAAATAGCATTTAGATTGTTTCAGCAAATATCACAAAAAGTTCAGGTATCTCCAAAAAATTATCATGATCTATTTGTTGATGAATTTATCTAACAAATTATCAATGCTATAAAATTCTTTATCACTGTGATTTATATTTTTCTAATATGCTATCTGCATCTTTTTGCATCATAATGCATTTTTCTATAGATTTTATCATAATTCCTCTCTTTAAATACTTCCCAAACAGTCCCAGTCATTCTTTGACAAAACATTCTAATACTGATGAGATGGAGCACCAAATTTTGATCTCTAATTACTATCCATCTTAATCCTTACATTATAGAACCACTTTATATTCTAATTAAACCAGGTATGCATATTATTCCCACCATTTTTAAGAATAATGCCATTGGAGTTCCAGTACAAAAACACTTTTATTATTTTTATTTTTTAAATACTTGGTATTTTTGAATTTCTTCTCAGATTTTAAACCGGCCATTTGAGTTGGATCATGGACCATTTGTCAGTGAAGCAGAAGTTCCTGACATAAGGACAGTAATTGTAGGATTGATTCAAATATTTAGAGTAAAACTCTATCAGTTGCCTTCATCTCATGCCATCAAAGCTTACAAGCTGTTGGTGAATTATCTTGAAGCACATTATAAGAAACCATCTGTATTTGACAACGTGAGCATTCTTCGTTATATGGTAAGTTTGCTATCTTCCTTATATACCTTTCCTTGCCTCATTTTTCGAGAAAGCTAAAGTTGTAATTGTTATATAAACCATGTAGTAATGATATACTATTCTTAAATAAATTCTTAAAAATTATACACTAACTGAAACCTTGCAGGTTAAGAAATTGATGAAAGCAATATTTAGTGCATTACATGATATCTATCTTAGGCTAATTGGACTCTTAAGGACACACAGTCCTGATATCTGATATTATTTGTTGTTTTTCTTTGAAACAGTTGTTTTTTCTTTGAAAAAGTTGTCCAGCTTAGATTATAGCAGTTTGATTTTATTTTTGATTTTCGTCTAATTTGAAGCCATATGTATATCACATAGATAAATCAGGTTCATTAAACATGTTTTACTTGCTTTAATATCATGTTAATATTTTATATGGATGAATCATTCCTATTATTGTCTGCTATTTAGAATTATCTTGTGAATTATAGCTATGTAACTTTGGAATAAATAAGTTTCTAAGCTAATGTGATATTTTTTCTTTACTAGATATTTGAGTGTTTCCTCCAGATCCGTGCAAACTCTCATTACCATTTGGGATTTCCTGAGGCTGTTACTACTGGAAGTACTCTTTCAGGGACATCTGATAATGTAGCAGCCTTATCTTTATCTCCATCTTCAACAACCACCTCTCCACCACCTACAAAACTTCGTTTCAGCCCTTACCTTGCTGTGGATCATAGGCATGGAGAGAAACCCCCTGGTCCTGGGTCTTCTCCTCCACCAGTGTCTGGTTCTACTTCAGCTACTTCTTCCACATCTACTTCATCACCTGCTCCATCATCAGGCACTTCTACCTCTTCTGGTTCACATCTTGCTCATCATCCATCCTGCACAATTACACATCTTTCCCTCACTCATGCATGCAAGGCTGTTATTGTCTGCCTTAAACAAGAGAAAGGTTTGTTCACATGGCAAAGTCATGTTTTATTCTTTATAGAGAGACTAAATGCCCTGAAAATGTACTTCTATGAATCTTCTAATATAATTTATTGAATATTATTTTACATTAAATAATGGAATAATGGATATTAAAATTATTAATAATGGAATTAAAATATATTATTGTATATTAACCTCAGTTTGAAATACTTCTTGATTCGGTAAATTTATTATCTATGTGAAACATATGAAACTTTTACCCTTATAGATTGGAAGGTACTGAACCTTATTCTTCAGGAGGTGCCCCAGGTGATGCAGAACAAAGCTCTTATTCTATCCAGAGATGGTGTCAATGACGTTGACTCATTAGCATCTACTTTATGTCTCATGGCAAGTGACTTTCTCTTACTTATTCCCTTACTTGCAAGTTTTTTTCTTTTTTATATCATCTTAACATATGCATGATGAGTTCATATTGTATGACATTGAAGCTTATTTAAAAAGAGCATTTGCTGCAGTGCTAGGTACTAACTTGGTTTTGATGTCTGTATTCTCCTGGGATATATTTATCATTCCTCCCTATTCCTTTACCCATCTTTCTCATCAATTGTATCTGCTCTTGTTGATTTCATGATATTCATCTTTCCCTGATCCTCCCTCTCTTCCCTTTTTTGAATTTAATTTAGGATTTAGATTTCTTTATATTTGTTCTTCCTTGTTATTCCTTTGCCCAATAACATCTACATCTACTCATACCCTGCAAACTGTCTTTCAACATGTAAAAGGGTGAGGGGAAGGCAATTACAACTACTTTCCCCTTTTTCTCCTAAAAGTCTTTCCCATCATTAGTAATCTGCTTCTGCAGGTCCTGGGTGTCATTTCATATTCTCCTACCTCCTGCCTTTCACTGCATTCTTGCAAAAGCTTTCATTCTTCAAACTGTCAGTTGTATTTACTCTTCTCCTTCCTCTTTGTATTCTTTCATTTTCAATTACATCTATCAGCTACCACACAGTTCTTGATGTGTGGATAATCCAGTTTCTTGTTACTTGATTAATTTTATCCATATCCTTTCCTCTTTGACTCTCCTCTGAACCTCCTCATTCCTGACCTTGTCTGTCTACCTAATGTTTTGCATTCTCTTCCATGTCTACATTTCAAATCCATGTCAACTCCTCTCCTACTCCAGCTAAATATCCACTGGCTACTCTTGTGTACTTGCCTTATGATCAGAAATAACTCTCAATGCTAGTTGCTAGGGTTCCCTGATAGGCAAGTGGGTAACGCATTTGACTTTGGTGAAAGTGGTCCAGGGTATGGTTCAATTTCCTGTGGGAGCCCATATGCGAAATGAACTCATCTGTCGAAGCACTTTCATCAATATTTCTACTAATACTACTAGTTGTAATGTTATAATTTCCATAATTAGATGTAGAGTGTGTGGTTTTTATCTCTCCAAAGGGTTTCATACTACAAAGTTTAGGCCTTATTCCAGTTTATTCTATTTTCACTAATTCTGACCCTTAAGAAATCGTAAGGGGACCATAAAATGTAAGTTAGTGTCCAGCTCTCAGCGCAGATGAATTTAGTAACCATCTCAATGGTAGTGTTGGGTCACTCATTAGTATTCATATTTTAGTTGGATTTTGTTGTATTTCTAAAGGAATTGATTCAGAAATGTTCGAGTTATGTTTTATGCTTTGTTATTTGAAGGTCAAAATATATTTGAATTTTTAAAATGCTATTATAAAAATTCTTAAACAATGATTACTTCTATTTGAAATATTTAAATGAATTATTTTAAAAGTTGCAATTTCAAGTTTGTTCAAGCATTTCGATTAAATATATCTTGTAGACCTTAGTTCAACAGGTACTTCAGTTATAGAGATTTTCATGAATGTATAACTATTGTCATTATCCATGAGTGTGTAGCTCAGTCAATTTTGGTGCTCTTATTCTTTAGTGAGGTGTATAATTTATATTTTCTAATCAAACTTGTAAATTATTATTGTTATGAATAATTACTCCTATGCATTGCTGTTATTGGTCATTATTTTAACTATTTCTCTTGTGCATTTCTTGAGATTTAATAAATAATGATGATTTAAAAACATTGCACTTAAAAGTAGTACGGTATGAGAAAAGTAGTGTATGATAGTGCAAGTTCACTCCTTATCTCTGAGATTAGAATTGCCTTAGTCTAAAAGAGCCTTTTATTCCTATACCTCAAGGTGAGTGAGAGGTCTCTTGGCCTACCCGAAACTCTCCGTAACACTCCTGGTCCTCGTTTTCCACGCTCTGAATTTCATGGTCATGTGTTCCCTGCAATAGCATCATTGGCCTCATATCATCGGCATCTAGATCCAACTTTACAGGTAACAGATACCTCTTACAGCCACCCTTTTGTTGCTGACTTAGTAGATTTCAAAGGTGTTTTATGGATTTCAACAGATATTAATATGGCTAATGCCAGGAATCAAACCAATATTATTTATTGTGAAAACCCATAATGGAGGTACAAGACCTGGTAGCAGCAGTTACATACTATTCAGAATATAAATGAATATAATTTACAGGGCATACATCAATTATGAGTGTTTATTAAAGTATATGCAAATGAAGGAGAACATATTTTTATCTGCCTGTCATTTGCCCTAAAAGGAAGAGGAAACCTCTTAACTCCATCAGGATGTACAGGTATATTTATATTTGTGGATTCCTGGTTGGATTATTGAATTCATCTTTCGAAAAATCTAAATAAATTTTCCATTTTGGTGCTCACAAAGAACTTAATGAGTGAAGTGAAATGTCAAAAAAGAATGGAAACTTGCTATTTAGTTTATTCACTGAGTGAAAAAAACATAATTATTTGAGTGTTGTCATCAGGTTGCTCTTAACACTGCCAGACTAGATTGAAATCCCCACACCCTCAATAGGTACAGCATCACAAGGGTTTTGTGCCAAAGGTATTAAAAACAGTTGAGTGGGAGCCATATTGATAAGACAAGAACAAAAACTAAATATGCTCCGATCTCCTCTATCTTTTCTGCAAGTTGAGTTAGAATAATGAATCCAATTTCTGGTTATTTTCTCCCTTCAAAAATTATTCTTGAAATTTAAGTATTCCAAAAATAGGGAATGCAGTAGGAAAAAGAGTTAAAAGATTAGAAACAGAAAAGTAAATGAAAAATAAAAATCATTCAGTGGTTAGAGATCTGTCAATTCAAAATGCCAGATTCAGTATTTTCTGACTTTGAAAAAATACTCAATAGATATAAATTCTATTATAGCTGTACTCATTTTATTTATGTTAAATTTGTTAATTATCAAGTATTAATATCATATTATTATTTAGATGTTTTGGATTTGAATGTATCCTGTCATATTCAATTGCATTTTAGATTTAGATAGATGGCAATTGGTTCTAAAAGAGGGAAAATATGGTATCATGATTATCTTACACCATTTTTTTATATTTTTGTCTTTATATGTGCTTCTTATTTTGCATTAACTTATAATTCACTTAAGTTTGATTATATTTACAATTAGTTATTTGGATTTGTCGTGCTTGAACTATAATGACTAGATTTAATGACCCAAGATATACTTTTTAATTCACTTACTGCAAATCTTATTAAATGGAAATAATATGTAAGTATATTTGTAAATTTACTTTTATTGAGGAAGCATTATATGTATGTAAAAAATATATCAAATAAAATGTAATGTCCTTAAGACTTCAGATGATTTATCACTTTTTTTCTACTTCAACACCTAATATTTAAAATTAATTTTATGCATTTGGATTTGATGAAATAGTGCTCTGCATAAGACTCTATTTTTCAGGCTCGTCTCATCAAATGCTTAGAAATGGGCTTGGCATCTAAGAGAGCCAGAGCCTGCATTTCTGCCCTCTCTGTTTGTGCTCTGGAGATGAGAGATGCTATGGGCAAACTACTACCTGAAGTGCTTCTTAATTTGAGCAAGATATCTGCTACAGTTCATGTTGCTGTTCCTATTTTGGAATTCCTCTCCAGTAAGCATGTTTGCATTGTTGTGCTCTTACAGCTATTTGTTGAAAGCTTCCTCTTATTATTTGAAATAATTAAATGTTATCTTAATTAGTGTGTAATTTTATCATAATTAGTGTGTTTTTTGATAATCATGTATCATTTTTAAGTGAATTTTTATCAAATAATTTTATTTTAATACACATTTTGTTGTTGTTATAAACAGAATTTTGTGCAATGCTTGAATTTCTAGTATTTGACAAACTCCTTAATTTTTTATGCAGGATTAATGTGAATCCATATTTTCTTAATGTGTTTTTAAAATGTTAATTAAATAATGTTACTTTTTCTTTGTGTCACATTTCTAAGATTAATATAATTCTTCTTTTAGAAAAATTTCCTTCATCCAAAGAGTTCTAAGAAATTGCTTTCATCTAGTTCTAGTTTTAAAGTTGTAATTCAGTTATGTGAATTCTGACTTAGTGAAGGAATTGGAAAATTCAGAAAAAATCCTTTGAGGGTGACAATAAATCTTTCTAAATTCATTGTTTATAGAGCTTACTTCAGCCAATCACGTATGTATACAGAGCCAATTTCAGCCAAAATAAATTAAGTGAAGGGTTTTTAAATACCATGTTATATGCTTGAAATTTATTTTTTAGTTGGCATTATTTATTTGTTTTATAAAGTATATGCTATTTGACTGGAAACATTTTCTCTCTTTATTGCAGCTTTGACCAGGTTGCCCAAAGTGTTTGCTAGCTTCGTGGGTGAACAATACTTATCTATATTTGCCATTGCTCTACCATACACCAATCCATTCAAATATAACCACTATACTGTCTCTCTTGCTCATCATGTTATAGCAGTGTGGTTCCTTAAGTGCAGACTTCCTTTCCGCAGGGACTTCGTGAAATTCATCACTACGGTATGAGAAATAAGTATGCATGATTTTTTAAATCTACAGTAAGATTAATCACTCTTGAGCTCAAAAATGGAAAGTATGCATTACATATACTCATATAATTGACACTATTTCCTTTCAGAATATGCACGTTATTATTTTTATGTAGGATTATCCTGTACACATCTTTGTTTCAGACACATCCAAACATCTTGATGCAAACTTCCTTTTATTCCTTAAGTTACAGACATCTTCCACATCAGCCAGCAGTATCTCATTCTTCCATTCCTTCTCAAACTATTTAAATTCTCACATGCCATATTAGCCATCATCTTCCATCAAGACTTTTTCAATGTTAACATATTCATGTTGGACTATAATTTGCAATTTTCTCTGCTGAACAATTAGTCAGTCTCTCCTATATTTATGTATTACTAACTTTTTAATATAAAAACTGATTTTAAGAGTTGTTGTACAATTTTAAAACTTATTTGTAAGTTTTATTTTTGACACCAATTGACATTCTTCCTCTCCTTTCCAATTTCAAATCTATATCATGCTAAGTATACATTTCTCACCCATACAACATTTGGAGCATTAATTTGGGCTTTACTTTAATATTTTGCAGACTAGGTAACCCATTTTCAACTGAGGCAAATGAATCAAACTAAAAAAGTATCCTTTCCATTTTAAGGTATGAAGTACTTCTTTAAAAATCAAAAAGCCTTGAAACACATACCTTTTATTTTCCAATGTGCAAGAAATAAAAAGTTTGTGATATCCCAGTTGTACCATCTTGTTTACTATAACACAGTTTTCTCTAAATCCCCTTAAAAATATCTTAAGAGGATTTTACAGAAAATATTGTTGATTATTTCAGATTTCATCCATTTCTAAAATCAGTTTTCTTTTTGCTTATGCTAATGTAGGGGCTCAAAGCTAATGTGCTTGTGCCCTTTGAAGAAGGTCAAGTCATGAAACCAGAATTAGTGAATGAAGATTCTTCCAATAGAAAGCGAAGTTCCAGTTTGACTGAACAGGTAGGATAATTATGGTTTCTCAACATTTGATGTATTTAACTTATTGCTAAATCTCATAATTGTTCTTACTAAATTTTAATTATGCACTTTAATCTATACTTAATAGGTTTGTAATTTTGGATGTGACACAAATTCTTTTCATTTGTGTAACTGTGATTTATCAGTTTTAAATTAATACTTTGAGTTTTGTGTCCAGAGGTAGATTTATGAATTTATTTAAAGGTTGATGAAGTAGCATTTATTCAATTGATGTCAGAGTAAGAATCATATAATTTCACACTGAAATTCTCTATGATATCATAATTGGTGTTGTCACCAATATTTACTTGTTGTTGTGAGTTTAAGTAAACATTTAGTAACATATTGTTCGATACATTAATTTGCCAATAAATTAATCTATTGTTACATCTGATGATTATTAATTAAATCATCTCATAAATTTATTCTATATTCATTTTGACTTGGTTCCTCATGCTGTTTGCTTTGCATGGAACGCAGAAATTAATTGATGATTACGGTTGGGAATCTCTTATTTGTATACACTTGTTTTAAAAATATAAAACTTATTTCCAGGGAAGTCGAAGGAGAGTGAGACCCATACCAGGAGCTGCTCATGATGGCAGCCGTCCTGTAGACCTAAGACCACCAATTGATGATGCCCTCATGAACTTTCATATGGAACTCACTGAAACTTGTATTGATCTCATGGCACGATATACTTTTTCCAGTTGCTCAACTCTTCCAAAAAGGTATTAAAAGTAAACTTCATTATATTATCCCTGTTGGATTTCTTTTTCTGCAGTTGTTAAGATGTTAATAAGTATGACCTGAATGCCTACAATTTAGTGAGAATAACTGAGGAATGAAAGATACGGAGGTGATGACTATTGAAGTTTGTTATGTCTGACCAAACTACATACATAGTTTTTTTTTTATGCCTAGACTAGATTTGTGTCCACTATCACCTAAATATGTAGCATGGAGTATTCTAAGGTTTCTGATAACATGGGAGGATTTATTCATCAGAGGAAGAAATATAGCAAGTGCCAAAATTGCTGGCCTAATAAAATGGTTCATTTTGAGAAACCTAGGAATGTTATCTAGGGAATATTTTTGTCAGGAGTGATTCCACCATTCTTTGTATAACAGAAGAAGACCCAGTATAAATATCGATTGGAATCAATGTATAATATATATCTCTGGCTTCAGGTCTAGGAGAGTTATTCATTGAAACTTGCCTGCATGCTCACTGATTAGTAAAGCTATGTACCTCATTTTTTTCTCTGATGAAATTTTTATTTTTAATTTCAAAAAGAAGCTAGAGAATGACCTTTGGCTTTTTCATCAAAACTCCAAATGAGTCCCCATATAAACCAAAAAAAAAGGTTTAAGCATCTTAAACATTAAAAAAAAAGTCTGTCATAGTCAGGGATCAAACCCAGGTCTCCCACTTTCTGGGTAGGTGCTCTGACCTCAAAGTTACCAAGACAGAATCATCTCTCCTTCAATTTCTTGGGCTATGATGATATTTGATGGGACTTTGTTTGCTTCGGAGGATCCATCAAAGATGGCACCACCCCTTGACACACGTGGGACATCAAAGAAGCCACCTCACTATCATAGCAACTTCCAGTAGGCCAGAAGAATTTTTCTCTTTCATGTCTGCCTTTAAATTCAAGCATGTAAACCATGCATTTCTCATGGCTTATATACTAAGCTGTTTCCAGCCCACTGGAAGTTGCTGTGAGTGGTGAGGTGAGGTGGCATCTTTGATGACCCATGTGTACAAAGGGGTGGTGTCATCTTTGATGGATCCTCTGTAGCACGCAAAGACCCATCATAGCCCAAGAAATTGAAAGAGAGATTGTTCTGTCTTGGTAGTGCCTCAAGCCTTATGATGTAGCAATATTGAGATGCAAAACTTTTATAAAATAATATAATTTTTGTTTTGCTTTACTTGATTATCATTGAAGAAATGGGCCTGGAAAGTAGAAAAAGTTCTAATGTTCAAAATTCCTCTCCCATGTCTTGGTAACAGTGATTAAATTCATATTTGCAAATTTTTTTAAAGGTAGTAACTTATAGAGATTTTTGTGAGATTGTTTCCATCTCTAAAAATCATCATTATTCTTATAGAGATGTTAATATTTTTCATTATTAACTCTCTATGTAAAAAAATGAGTGTTATTCGATGATTTCCCTACCTTTGACATCAATATGTTTTATGAAAGGGTGCTTAATTCCAACCCTTAGAAATAACCTACTTTTAAGCTGCTTTCATACTCATTATGCTCCTAACATATTGAAATATATTATTCTCAATTTTATTCCATGGAATATAGGCATCCAGCTGTGGACTTTTTGTTGTCTGATGGTCAGTCAATGACATGGATATTAGGTAACAAACTGGTAACTGTCACCACAAGTGGTTACAGTCAAAAGCCCCTACGGAACGGCCTTTGTGAAAAGTGCTGGCAGATCTTTAAGGCTGAAAAGGGTATGTATCTGTGGAAAATTATTTCATTACCAAGAACTTTATATTTTAAAGTATGGTATATACCTAAGTAATATTTAGACTCAGCAAAAGTCTACCCCATAATTTGTGGCCAAGAAATCTAGTATTTTTAACTTACCTCCAAAAAGGTGGACCCTAGATTTTCTGTTTGTCTTAAAATATGCTCTGCCAAACATATCATATCATTAGATGCACAACTTGATCTATCCTTTCTGGCACCCAAAGTATAAACAGAAATTAGGAAATATTTTAGTTACACAGATCTATAACCAATCACCACACATTGTTATTATAATTGGAGGTTTTGCCTGTGCAACAGCACAATGTGAGATATGCATACAATCATAATTAATCTGTGTTTTTGTCATGTAATGCTTTATACGTAAATTAAGCTTTTGTTAACTGAAATTTTGACCCATATTAAGCTTTACTGTCATCCTTGAAAAAGCAGTATACACATAAAAGTTGACCTCTTAAATTCAAATGTATTACATTCAGTTAAAAAATAAACTGAAAACAATGTAACATATATATTTAGTAAAATTTTGGTCTGTGAGATAGTATAATTTTTCTCTCTTTGAGAGAAGTTCCAAGTTCAGAAAAATTCCTACGATTATTCTTGTTCCTTTCTGTTACTAATTTCATAGTTGATTCTGGTGCATAGATATGCATTAATAATATGTAATAAATCGTAAGAGTCTCAGACCTTTTGACTTGGATGATGAATATCATGGCATTTTTTCATCTAGTAAATTTTGTATATGTTGCATAAATGAGTAATTGTTGTTATCTTAGCCTTCATTTGTCATGACCAGAGCCACAATGAGGGTAGGACTAGTGGGGGACATTCATAGGTTGCTAACTTGTAGGAGATGACCAACATTGAAATTAATAACCAATAGTTATAATATGTAATAATAGTGTATCAAAATGTAAACTCTCCCAAAAATTCTTCTGTTTATTTAAACCAAAAAAAAACTATTTCTCAATTTAAAATAAGAAACTGAGAGGATAATTTGCATAATATTTATTGAAATGGATTTCAGCCTTAAAACATTCTTGTCTTCATTAATTTGAACTATCCCTGAAGTATAAAATGTAATTTTTCTTTCTACCAAATCTTCATCTTAATCAATATCCAACTATTATATATAATCCAAATATTAATCCATCCAACAAGTTTCTATCACAAAATTTCTTGGCATTAACATCTCTTGGGAATTGCATATTGATGCACTATCTGTTAAATTAAGCACCACTTGTTATATCTTTAGACAATTAGATTCTCATGCATGAATACTCTGAATCCTTTATTTTGATAAAACAAATATATATGGAACTCGTACCATGCTGTTTTTTTGGAGATTATAGCCAGTAAAAGATCAACTGTACTATTAAACTCTCCAGGTTGCTGATGTGACTGATGATAAAGATGTTATATAATCTGAAATTTAATACCAGACATACATATTTTACAGCCTTAATTGAAATTATACAAGAAGTTGTGCCACCTCTCTTAATAGCAATCAATATAAGTCATGATATACTATCGTAAGTAGCGGCATTAGATCACTTGTGAGAAATCGAGGAATCAACAATTAAACAAGAGAAGGAGAATAGAACAACATAGTCGAAATAGCATGAAATCACCAATGTAATTACTTTGAAAATAAAGGTCTCACACAAACAGCTGTGATGACAAAGTCCAANGCACATGCATATATATATATGCAGAGGGCATAATCATTATTCCATATTCCCTGAATAAAGGTTTGCATGATTCTCTCCTGTGTACCTTAGCCATGGCTCTAATTACTCTCTTTTGAATTATAAAATTCATTGCATTTCATGCCAGAATTTTTTTTAATCTCCCTTCATATGTCTTTAAAATCTAATCAAAATTCAACATCGGTTAATTCTGTTTTTGTATCTTTGATATTTTATTTCAGGGGATGTTTCATGGGTGATGCGTATCCAGAACCAAGCATATTTTCAGACCTCTCCCATGGATTTTCCATTTGCAGACATTAGTACCCTTTTCCTTCCATCTCTCTGCAAAGAAGACAAAAAGTTTCATGACTTTGTCTCAGGTCACAAGAGGATAGACAGCGAAAATCTTGGAGAAAGTGAATATGATGTAAGATATTTTCAGCTCAGTCTGTTCTTTTATCATTGAAAATATTCACTGTATAAACATTACAAATTTCATGGTATTGAACTTCATTATTATGTTGCTTAATGTTTAGTAATATTTTGAAAAATGTAGTGTCTCTCGGTCTTTATTGAAAAGGGTTAGATTCTCACTTTTGTAACTGTAAATTTACTCAAATTGACTGAAAAATATTTTGTGTGGAAAACTTCTTTAATGTCTGATAATTTATATTAAATAAAAATCTGATAATATTGACATGAATAAAGTTCTTCCTATAATAATGCTAAAAACTATTAGAGAATATAAATAATGTTATTGCCTTAGATGAAGATGTTTCTGTACATATTGATAAAATATTATGGTCCATTATGACTTGCATTTTCAAAATTTCTTTTACAGGCAATATTGGATCACCATTTTGATCAAGCTAGCTGTATTATCTATAGAGTATTTTATTGCTAAAAATATTTATTTCTATGGGGCAGCAAACATGTTTGTCATAAATATGCCAGAAAAATAAAGAAATATGAATTTATTTTTTCTAAACACCCCTTCAAAAATACTACAAGCTTATACTGCACCATCTTGGGGTGTGGAAATCTCCTCTGCCCAGGGCAGTGAATGTCATCACTATGGCTCTAGTCATGATAAAATATCATTATATCCAATGTCTTTTATCAAATCTTAAGATGAAAAGTCTGTGATGATACGGTTTGAATTTCTTTTGTTTTCATGCATATACTGCACATTATAATTACAGTATTTTGACTCTGTATATTCCTTTGAAAATTTTATATGGCATTCTATTGCAGAGACTAGTCCATCTGACACAGTGACAAACTTGGACCTCACACCCTCTAGGCGACGTCATAAATCAGCTATTCAGCGAAGTGTGAGCAGTGACGTAAGTATTTTGTATGTTCTATCCAATATAAGTAATGAACTGTACAAGAGTTTATCAGATGAAACTGAGAATCATTTTTTAAATTGCACGTTGATACCAAAGTGGATATTATAGAGCATATATCAAATCATAGGCATGGGTAAAAATTAGAAATTTCAAATCCTCATCCATGCTGCCAAATTTTGATTAATTTTAGCCATGTATGTACTACTTATTTGGAATGATTTTGTCTTAAAAATTATAGCTATGGATGCATTCAAAAATCATGACTCAAATTTTGGAATATCCTTTGAATCAAAATTTAACTCATAAACACTCAAGGTGCCCATATATTGGTTACTTGAGTGCCTTACAGTCAATCAAAAATTCCAGGAGATATGCTCTCATTTAACGTAATACTTAATTTAAATTTAATGTGATAGTCTGATCTCTATGGTTGATTTTTGAATGAGGAGCTTATAGAAATGGAGTAAGATTTATGTCTTCAAAGATCAGGCTGAGGAATTCCAAGTATTCTCAAATTTCAGATTCATTAGTAGCATGGAGAAGATTTAGATGTCCTCATGTATACACTATAAGTCATTGCTCTTACTTAGGTTGCTCCATCTGGTCCAAGAACAAAGGATGACCTTCATATGCATTCAAGAATATTTAGACAGTCAAGTGGGGAGGCCACATCAACTGCTTCCATTTTTCATGGATCCAGTATTTCTGGCCAAGGAAATGGAAATACTGCTCAGTCACCCCAGGAAGAACAAAAGAGAGGTATAATTATCGGAAGTAAACCATCCACTTCATCAGCTTCTATCAACTCTTCAGAAATAAATGAACCTGAGCCATCAAAGTTAGATCAGTTGTTGTTTGGTAAGTCATCCTTTGGTGTCATTTCTCTTAACTTCATTCAAAAGACAAAACTTATCTGCTAATAATTAATTTTGTTGAACTGTGCTGGTGTGTTCTATTTAATAGAATCTTGAGAGTGCCCAAATTCTACAAGTTCTTTTTCAGGTTTTTTTTATCCTTTTAATTTCATTAACTGTTAAGCATAAAAACGTTTACTTATTCTATTTTCCTGTAACCTCTCTCTTTTCCACTTCAAGATTCAATTTTCTGACCCATAAGGGCATAAACACCTGGTGATATCTCATTGCTGTGAATGGACAGCATGTACTTCATTCAAAATTTTTAATTACATGTATTATATTATGCTCCTCAGTGGTTAATGAAATTGATTTGTTCAGGTTTTGTGAGCTATTATTTTTACTTTTAATTTAAAACCAATTAATGTAACCTGATTTTGAGATGAATTTTGAAATTCAGTATGTTACTTAAGATTCTTGAGCTGCAAAAATGTATAGTGTCATATTCCTCTCAGCATTTACAATTCTTACTTTTAGGATCTGAAAAACCTGAATTGCAAGATAAGCAATTGTGTGCCTGCTGGTGTCAGGGATGGGCTGAAATTCAAATCAAGAGACCTACAGGTATCTACTCACCAAACAATTTTACTTGAGGAAGCATCTGATTAATTTGTTTTGTAGATTTTCCTTCTAACTTGGGTAGAGTCCTTATAAGATCAGCCAACCCATAAGCAATTACATGAAGTACAGAAAGTCGTGAATTAAATTTTTTATTCAATTATGTTGATAATGCTACCATTTAACCCTTTTGCTGCCACAATCGACTAAAGTATCGAGTCATAGCCCTAAAGCTGCATCTAATCCAAATACAGAGTGAAAGGGTTAATAAAAAAAGTCATTGCTAAATTGTAGGGTAGAAAATGATGGAGAAAATGTTGTAAAATTCTTATCTAATCACATTATGTATATCAGTCTTCAGCTGCCATTTCCTAATTCTTGTTTCAGATCACTATATTTTTTAGCTAATTCCTTCATCTGTAGAGCATGGAAATTGTTTATTAAATTCAGTTCCTTATCCTGTTTAAAATGAAGGAAGGCTATCCAAATCAATTATTTATTATAGATACAAGAAAATGAATTGCTAATTATGATGCTATTCTAGCAGTTATTTTAATTATATTGGCCTTTTATTGGTAGCTTGCCAACTGTGAAAAGACCTTAGCACTTCAATGTAATGATATAATACCATGTTCAAGGCAATTTATTTGAAAATTAAATATGAATTAAATCCAGTATTAGGAGTTGTAAACCTTTATTGCTGACTTAAAAGGTAAACTAGTTTTTTGTTGAGGAAAAGCTATGGACTCCCATAAACCTCATCAGTGAATAGAATGATTATATTAACTAAATCATAATAGAATTTGGAGGCTTTAGGTATATCTATCAAACAAGTGTATTTTTGACATTTGGGGTTTATGAAAGAGACTACTGTAATTATTTCATAATCATGTCCTGAGTATTTATATTTCAAAGAAGGATTTTTATGACCTTTGATATCTGTAGCTAATTATAACATTTGCTTTCATCTTTATCTAAAAGAATGTCTGTTTGAAAAAAAATGAGTTTACGTAGAAAAGAATAAGTAACATTGATGAGTACTGTATGGTTTCCATATTAGTTAAACTTGGAGGATGACATTTCTAGATATATAGTGGTTCATTGAGTTGAAGGAAGACTTTTACAGAGTACTAATAATTGTAATTTTATTTATCCAAAGACATACATAAGTATATATAGGACATGTCAAAAACAAAATTTTACAAGTTTAACCACAGTTAACAAATTTAATCACATTTTAAGTACAACTTCATTGATCACTATTAAGTCTATACAATAATATTACAACACCACAAATGCACCAGAATTACAACACTTATTGGAAATTACATACATACTTCACTCCTACTACACATCAGAAATTCCCTTCATTAAAAATTCATCCACATTATAAAATGCTTCAGCCAGGATATATTCTTTTAATTTTTTACAAAATGGTACCTTTCTGTTATTTTTAATTGATGAAGGTAATTTGTTATACATTTTTAAAGCCATTACCTCAAAGCTTCTCCCTGTTAAACTGAGCCTATGGGATGGAGTCCTCAAGTTGTCTCTTCCTCTAGTTAAGTGGTCATGCTGATCCTCTTGCTTCAAGTACCTGTCTACATTCTGATGGATGTAGGCAGCACATGCATATATATATATGCAGAGGGCATAATCATTATTCCATATTCCCTGAATAAAGGTTTGCATGATTCTCTCCTGTGTACCTTAGCCATGGCTCTAATTACTCTCTTTTGAATTATAAAATTCATTGCATTTCATGCCAGAATTTTTTTTAATCTCCCTTCATATGTCTTTAAAATCTAATCAAAATTCAACATCGGTTAATTCTGTTTTTGTATCTTTGATATTTTATTTCAGGGGATGTTTCATGGGTGATGCGTATCCAGAACCAAGCATATTTTCAGACCTCTCCCATGGATTTTCCATTTGCAGACATTAGTACCCTTTTCCTTCCATCTCTCTGCAAAGAAGACAAAAAGTTTCATGACTTTGTCTCAGGTCACAAGAGGATAGACAGCGAAAATCTTGGAGAAAGTGAATATGATGTAAGATATTTTCAGCTCAGTCTGTTCTTTTATCATTGAAAATATTCACTGTATAAACATTACAAATTTCATGGTATTGAACTTCATTATTATGTTGCTTAATGTTTAGTAATATTTTGAAAAATGTAGTGTCTCTCGGTCTTTATTGAAAAGGGTTAGATTCTCACTTTTGTAACTGTAAATTTACTCAAATTGACTGAAAAATATTTTGTGTGGAAAACTTCTTTAATGTCTGATAATTTATATTAAATAAAAATCTGATAATATTGACATGAATAAAGTTCTTCCTATAATAATGCTAAAAACTATTAGAGAATATAAATAATGTTATTGCCTTAGATGAAGATGTTTCTGTACATATTGATAAAATATTATGGTCCATTATGACTTGCATTTTCAAAATTTCTTTTACAGGCAATATTGGATCACCATTTTGATCAAGCTACTGACCCTAGCATGCCAATGAGCTCATCATTCCAACTTCATCATCATAATGGAGCTCTGAATGTTGGGCCCAGTCCCATTCCATCACCCTCACCCTCTCATTCCAAACGCAGTAGCCCATCTCCCCATATCCATAGTACTTCTAATGTAACATCTTCTGCCAATGTTGTTGATCGCCAGAATTCTGGAAGCAGTCAGGATAGTGATCATGGGACTTTCAAGGAGGAAGAAAATCAGGTTTTTATGTTTTTCTTATCATATTGGTATGTCATTAGGTTTTATGTTTATTTGGTACAAGAGTATATTGAGTGTAACTTAAGCAATTCCATTATAATACCCATTTAAGCACTCTCATGACTATCAGTTTTTATTATCAGTCATCAACTGGTATCACTGTTCTATTTTAGAAATTCATATTCATAGCAACTTAATTTATATGAGGGCTGTATGATAAGTACTAGTGTTTAGTGACTGATGGCACCACTGACACAAAATGTGTATGCCATAATTTAACGCCATCTTTAGATGTCAAAATTTCAGACAGATTAATCGAGTAGTTTTGTTTTGATAGCTGTTGAAAGTAGTCAAGTTCGTGTTTGCTTGCCACCATGGAGAAAGAGCAATATCGATCAGTGATTCGATTTCTTTTTTTTGGATGGGAAGACGTGTGAGGAAATCAAGGTGAAGTTGCATGCTGTTTATAAGGACCATGCACCTTCAATGACTGCCATCAGATATTGGTTTAATGAATTCAAGCATGGCTGAACATCCGTTTTTGATGAAGAGTGCCCAGGCCGTCCGATTGAGGTGACTACAGAGGATATGGTTAACAAAGTCCATTATATTGTGCTAGTAGATTGCCGTGTGAAGATCAGAGAGATTGCTGACATTGTAAACATCTCAATTGAATGCATACAAAGTATCCAACATGAAAACTTGGGCATGAGAAAGCTATCGGCGAGATGGGTGCCATGTTTGCTCACAGTGGAGCAAAAACTGAATCGCATGGCAACTTCGGAGCACTGTTTGGACAGTTTAAGCGCAATCCGAAAGAGTTTCTATGACGTTTCGTGACTGTTGATAAAAACATGGATGCATTACTACACACCAGCAATGAAAGAACAGTCTAAACAGTGGATTTCACCTGGCGAACCTGCTCCAAAGAAGGCGAAAACGGTTCCATCGGCCAGAAAAGTCATGGCCACCGTTTTTTGGGATTCACGAGGCATCATCTTCACAGACTATTTGAAGAAGGGAAGGACAATCATGGGGCAGTAATATGCTGATTTATTGGACCGATTCAATGCTGAATTGAGGAAAAAACAGCCCCATTGGGCAAAGAAAAAAGTGCTCTTCCATCATGACAATGCACCAGCTCACTCATCTGCAATTGCCACAGCAAAACTGGTCGAATTACGGTAGAAATTGCTACCTCATCCACCCTACTCTCTAGATTTGGCTCCTTGCGATTTCTTTTTGTTTAAAAAAAAAAAGGCTTGGGGGAAAGCAATTCACGTCAAACAAGGAAGTCATCGCCACAACAGAGGCCTATCTTGCAGAGTTCGACAAAATGTATTTTTTGGATGGCTTGAAAAAGTTAGAATATCGCTGGACTAAATGTATTGAGTTGAAAGGAGACTATATTGAGAAATAAATGTAAAAGAAGTAAAAAAAATGCGTTTTCTTGCCTAACATAGGTACATAATATACAGCCCTCGTATCTTTTGATATTTCCCATTACCTTATGACTGTAGTTGGGTCAGTCTGGCCTTTGTGCTATTATTTTGTTTTCGTTTGTAGAAGATAAATTTCCTTATTCTTGTTTCCAGGCCTTAGAAAAACCAGCTAAAATGAGTGAAAGTTTGAATGATGAGAAAGAAGAGGTAGAACATGATAATAAGGATGAAGTTGAGTTAGAGGGAGAAGAAAACACTAGGATGGAAGATGAGCAGCATTGCAAAGGACGTGGCTGTTCCCCATCCATGGCTGTCAACATTGAAGCTCGAGCAAGGAACCCAGTGAGGAGATCCAACTCCAGTCCAGAAATGAACAGTAATTGGAGGAATCCCTTTTTATCTGCTGCAGCTACGTCAGGAGCTCAGGATGGTGCTAGTGAATCACCTCATACTGTGGTAGCTGGTACTGGAGATAGCACTGACTGTGGTTCTCTTGCTGGTGGAGAAAGGTGGAATATGGAGGGCAAACCAGAGATCAGCATGGCAGAAACTAAGAAATTAAACAAGCCTCTTCCATCTACAAAAGACCCAAGGTTTGTGAATTGGTTGCATCATAATCTTATCTTGCAGTATTCTGTTTCTCCTCATTTGTTACATTATTTAAGTCATCATATTGATTTTTATCAAATGCTGATATTCTTTAGAAATGTTTCGTGTTTTTAGTAAATGTTTACTTTATGTTTTGTACTTGATTACTTGAAGCTAGCAAAAAGCTTTCTATGTAAAGTCATTGTCTGGGTAGAAAACTGTGGTAAATCAAGGAAATACAATGGAGAAAATGTACCCAGATAATCCCTACTAAGTCATATTTGCATATATTTTACAATAATTTCAAAATAGATCAGTAACTTTCTTGAAATAACTGGTAGTTAACATCTTGTAAATCAACCTCTTCATATCATAACTATCTTCAGTAACTATCTCTGCCTGTCATTATTTTCTCTCTCGTGGTTGCCAATTCTTTCCCTACCCTGTTATTTACAGGAAATTTTTAATTCAGAGAAATCAAATAAACTTCCCCTTCCTCTGTCAACTCATAATATTTGGTTTAGTTTTTACACATAAAACATATTATGCAAATTTAATTTAGGGTGAACTATGAAGCAATACCAGAGGAAATATTTGGTACTGGTACAACACCTCCAACAACTTCCATGCTATCACAACAAGACAACATGGGTGTAGTAAGTGGTGCAGCAGCTCCTCCTCATAGCCAAACCAATGTAACAAAACCAATAAACACACAGTCTACTTCAAGTTCGGAAGTCCCAGTAGCAGTCAGGAGTGCATCTGCATTATCTGCTGCTGTATCTGCTAGTAGTAACATCAGAAACCAAAGAAATCAGGATGGACTCCGCTCTCCTACTGTTTCATCTCCACCAGTTCATGACCTCCAGCGGGCAAGCTTAGCTTCAGCTGCTGCTGCTAAGATCAGAGGATTATCTGACTCTCATGCCAAGGTAGTCATAAGCTTGTGATCAATGTGTTATGCAACTCTTACATGAATCTTTTCTTATTTAAGTGCTAATGGTATTTATAAATGTATGTTTTTGTGCAAAAAGTGTTGTATGATTTGGGTTTTTCTAGTAATGGCTTGCTCTATTTTTACTTCATCCTTCTAATATAGTTTCATAGGTATAAATTAATTTTTTCAAGCTGAATCTGCTGAAAAAATCACTTTCATTTTAAGACATATCACCACACCAATTCAGACGATCTTGATATTTGGCATCTTTTGCTTGCAATGCAGACTAAATTACTTATTACATTGTTAATATTTTATTTTTTACTCTCCCCTTTTATCCTTTTACTTTTTTATAAACATCTTTGTATCTGCTCTTTTTATGAGTTAATGCAATCGTTACATCCAACTCAAGTGACAAAAGGTGTCACTTAATTTGGTCCTTAGTAATGTATGGTGAGGCAACACTTGTAAACAAGTCAGAAACAAGAACTTGGACTTGTTGGTAATATTTATGGATCTCAACTATAATTATCTGGGTAATTGTTATCTTACATCAATTAGACTTATGCTGTTCAGTTCAGAACACATTTTTGCTTAGCTCATAACTCATCCTGTACATCATCATGATTTTTTAAAAATTAGGTTTGCGAAAATGTAGTCAGCAGATAAATTGCAGCAATAACATTAAAAATCAACTATAAATAACTGGAAACTAAGTGTAAATAACTGCTATTTACTCATATATATTATATCAAAATTAGTATCAGATGTCAAAGTGATGAAAAATACAGTGTGGTGGTATTACATTCTTTCATAATGAATTGTTTTATCAAAGCATAGAAGTACTAAAGTTGATATTTCATCTTCTTTCTAGCATATCACTGTTTAAGTTATTAAATTCGATATTGGAAGGCGTGACTTTGTGGAAAGACATTATAGAATGAAAACACTTTGTATTTTTCCACAAGAACTTTTAATTGGTGACCGGTTTCATAAGCGTGCATACATCTTCAGACCCAGATAAAACATTTTCAACAGCATATATATTGTTTTAGAAGGGTTGGGGGGAAGAAGGGGTAGGGGAAGGTGTGGGTGCTTCAGGTGAATAACTGGCTTGGTAGGGAGAGGAGAGGTTAGGGATTTAGGAATAAGTGGTCGTTTGCCAGCCCTTTGGAACACTCCTTATCTCACCTTCCTCCAGAAGGTCTAGGCAGCGGGAGTTCTCTTCCTGATGTAGCCGTCTAGGATGGAAATCGCTGGTGTGTCTATTGTCTAGGAGGTGAAGGGCAAAGCTCGAGAATGGTGATTGTTTTCTCTTGAGGCGGTAATCCCTTTGTTGCTCTGCCGCCCTGATGCACAGGCTCCTACCAGACCTCCCGATGTACTTGATGGGGCAATCTGTGCATGAAAGTTCATAGATCCCACTGGTGGATTCTATGGCCCTTTTGTCCTTTGAGTTCCCTAGCAATCTGAGGATATTGTTTGGGGATCTGAAGGCAGGTCTAATATTTTCAGGGAACGCATTGCTTAGTTTGTAGGAGAGTCTTCCCAGAAAGGGCATTCTTCGCCAAGTAATGGGTGTCTTGTCTGTGGGGAAGAGGCCGGGGGATGATCTTCTTGGAGACTTGTTTCTTGAGTTTCCTTTTTGGGAGTTTTTCAACTAGGACCATGCTGTATCCATTGATCTTAGCTATATATTTTATTGTATTTAATTCTTTATTGAATTTATCTGGGGAAAGGGGGATTACTATTAATTGATGTAACATTGAGTGTAGAGCCGCATGCTTTTGGGAATAGTGGTGGAAGGAATAATTTGGGATTATCTGATCCATATATTGAGGCTTTTGGTATATTTCAAAAGATGCTTTGCCGTCCTTCATAAATATGGTAATATCTAAGAAATTTATGGTGCGATTCATCCATATTTTGGTGGTGAAGTTCAGGTTTGGGTGGAGAGTTTAGTTTAGTTTAGATTTAGAAACATAGTGAGTTGCCTATACTGCCGCCCCAGACACAGAATATGTCATCTATATATCGTCGCCAATAAAGAGAATGTTTAACCAAACTATTGTCGGAACTGAAGAGTTTTTCTTCTAAGCCATTCATGAAGAATTCTGCCAGGATAAGTGACAAGGGAGACCACATGGCTAGGCCTTCTCATTGGCGGTAGAATTCGTCATTGAAAATGAAATAATTCTGCTTGAGGCAGATTCTTGTTAGACAGATCAAGTCTTTATTGATTTCTTAGTCCACCACGGCTGAATTAAGGTACGCTTCCATGGATAGCATGCCCTCCTGGACAGGTATTGAAGTAAAGAGGTTCTTTATATCAAAGCTAACTAAAAGGACATTATTGGGGAACACTTCTTTCTGTAAATGAGCCACTAGTCCCGCTGAGTTATTTACACTGTATTTGGATTGAAAATTTGTTTTTTGTCGGATTAAATGGTTTAGTTTAAATGCTAGTTAATGGGCTGGTGAGGAGATGCTGGAAACTATTGGTCTCACTGGATGATTTTCCTTATGCAATTTAGGTAGCCCATAAAATCTTGAGGGGGGGGGGATTCATTGGTGTGAGAAAGTATTTCTCTTTCTCAGAAAACAAATTGCTGTCTTTAAGGGCTTTCTTTGCTGATGATTGAAAACCAGGAGTGGGATCCTTTGGAATGATTTCTACACGATTATCACTAAAAAAGGAGGAACATTTCGCTAGGTACAGTTCTCTATCTAGTATCACTGCGCATTGGCCTTTGTCTGCCTTCGTTGATTTGATTATTTTCAGATATAAAGTTTTTAGCCGAGGAGATGTCACACAGTAATCTGAGGGGGGGGGGTTTGGACACTTCACAGAATCAGTTCACAGCAGATGTGCTTTAATGAATGTTGAGCGCCGGTCGCTAACTCGCAATCCACTACTAGATATTTCACAGCATTAGGATTGAGTTTCGTTGGCGGAGAAAATTTCAACCCCAGAGAGAGTAAATCGTTAATTTTCTCAGGGATCGTAACGCTAGAGAGGTTGGCGACTTGTGGATGGAAATTATCGAAAGTTTTGTGGGGAAATTTTGTGTTGAAAATGTTTTCATTCTACTGTTTAAGTTAGTAGGTTTAGTTGGTATTAAAGATCATTGCTAAATAATCTTGCTTAAATTAAATTTTGAAGCTTAATAATTCTGAAATTTTTTATCCAAGAAGTAATTTTGCCATCAATTATTCCATGTTAAAGTTATTTCTTAAACCTAATTTTATTTAGCAGGTTAAACATACAGCAGCAGGAAACAGAAAAGAGGAAGGAAATACTCCTACGGCATCATCTACTACAACAACCTCAGAAGGAAGTAGTACAACACAACAGCAGTCTTCAGGTGCTGCCCGCCCGGATCCCTCTTCCCTTCCTCCTCTTGCTTTCAAGAGAGATAGGGGTCATACAATCTCTGTCATGAGTCCTATTAGAAAACCACGTGTTGAATGGGATTCATCTTCATCTCGGAGAGGTGGTAGCTCTCCTAGAGGTCCTGCTGGGACAAGTATCACCAAAGAAACTCCTCGTACTGGCATTAGTCCAAGGTACAAATCTTTAGTGCCCAATGGGAACCCAGCAGCAGATTTATTCATGGAATTGTAGCAAATTATTTCTATTATGAATGTGTGGAAATTTTTAATTTAAATTAATAAGTTTTAATGAATTAAACATTCCTCAAACACTTAAAAGAGAATTGTTGATTTAGCAAATATAATGCATAAAAACAGAGCTAATTTTTTTGGCTATGGAATTGGAACATTTTCATCTCACTCATAAGTGAAAGTGGAAAATGATTGAATGATACCATCTAGACTCTTGTAATTCTTTATGAAATTTTGGAATATGGGATAATCTGTTCTTGTTTGCATACAAAACTTTATAATGCATTCAGCTGTGAAATAGATAAAGAGCATAAAATCCTGTCATTAGCTTATACTTCTTTTTCATTAGTTTATTTGCTCATCTTTCATTTCATTATTGAAAATGTAGATAAACCTTGCTTATTTAATATCAAATCAGTCAATTTATTTATATTTTACTCCTGAGTAACTGAATGTTAAATTCTGTTTCTTGTTTAATTTGTCCTTGGTTACGTTGACTTGGAATTTTTTGGTACCTTGAATGCTGAAATGTCAAGGTCTTATTTGGTTTAAAGCCAGGTTCTTTATACATTACCTGTTTTGTCAGAAATTAATTATGGATCTTTTACAGCTTTGTATTTCTCCAGCTGTATCACAATGCTCATTTTGGGAGTACATCTGACAAACCAATACTGATTCCACCAACCAGTCAAATGGCAAAGTTAGGCATCAGAAGTCTGAACTACATTCCCCCTTATGAAACTCACAAGATTGGAGTCATTTATGTTGGTCCTGGTCAAGCAAATTCAGAAGCAGACATTCTTCAAAACCAGTTTGGCTCTCTAAGATATGCTGAATTCCTTCAGGTAAGTATTTAATTGTTCTAATATAGGTTAGTTGTAATTTTAGGAAAATGATCCTGAATATATTTCAGAAAAATGTTTGTATTTTCATCTTTTGCTTAAAAACTTTCATCTTCCTTGTAAGGATTTCAACCCTCTAACATTGATAACTTACATAATGTTAATTCATAAAGACATTTTTCATTAGCTGTTATTTAATTCTTTGTTGAAATTTTTTAATGCCAATTTCTTACCTGAATTTAGATGATTTATTATAGTCATTTTGTTATTAGCTTTTGAAATGTTGATTCTTTGGCTGTGTAAGTACTAGTCTGCTAGATTGAAGGTTCTTGTTCTATCTATGCAGAGAATTGGAACTTTAGTACGCTTGAGTGACATAGATCCTCAGACCTTCTTTTTGGGAGGACTTGACAGGAATGGAAATGATGGAAAATTTACATACATTTGGCATGATGACGTCACACAGGCAAGTTTTATTCCTATTTTTCTCATTAGTGCAAAAGGAAATGATAAAGAATTTCTTGTATTTTCTTGCTCACTTATTAAACTAAGTTTTCTGTTTATCTATTTCCAGATCGTATTTCATGTTGCAACCCTAATGACAACTACTGAACGTTTCAATGAGAAAAAGAAGCACATTGGAAATGATTATGTGACCATTGTATACAATGAAAGTGGAGAAGATTATAATATCCAAACAGTTAAAGTAAGAATCAATTAAAACTTAATTTGTGATTATAAAAGACTTACTTAAATATGATATCATTATGAGAGTTTTTGTTTGTTTCGAAATGCTGTTATTTAGACAATAATTTTTTATCAATTGGAAATGCTCGAAGGTTTTGGTTTATTCTCAAATGATATTGTTCCCTCTTGGCCAAGTGTAATTTAATATCATGATTAGTGTCACTGAATATTTTGAAAACTCCAGGCAGTCTTTGAAAAAGAAAACCTGCTATTTTGATTTAATGGTAAACTCAGAACCTATTTGAAATATTTTCAGGGACAGTTTAACTATGCTTGTGTGGTGATCCAACCTCTTGATCATGGCACTAATATATTAACTGTGAAAACCAAGGAGGAGTTAGCTGAACATATAGGGCATAGTGAACCACGGATCATCTCAGACCAAAATGTTCCCATACTTGCCAGACAATTGGCTCTTCATGCTGATGTAAGTTTAGTTTTATTTCTATCAGTAACTATGTCATGATTAGTTGACTGATCATGTTTGAATACCTGACATGAATTAAAAGGCCTTAAAAGTTGAATTGATGTCAAGGTAACAATTGCTCACATGCTGTTGATTTGCATGCTTATAGTAATATCTAGATGTTTTAAAGGTGTCATGGATTTCGAAGAATGGCCACATTATTGATGATTGGTTGATTTACTGTAAGAATCAACTTCATCAATCTCTCTAAAAAAAATCTATATAGGTCGCTAGAGTTTAAAGATGTAATTAAAAATAACTCTCTGGTAAAATTTAAGAATGATTATCAGGAGTGATGAGAGTTACATAAATAAATTTATTATTTTTAATTACGATTATTAAACCTTAGTATTCATCATGTTCAGCCTTAAGTTTTGTTTGCATCTTTAATCTTTCATTGCTAGACTGAACCATCAAGTATTTGTGTCTCTTAAATAGAAACAAGGTAATACCAGAAATTTTCTAAACCCTCTATGTTTTTCTGTATGAATTGAAATGACTAATTCCACGTCTTAGCTGAATTTTGCTATGTTTAGAGTAAGATATATGTTTCAGCAATAAACTGAATGTATTATGATAAAAAACAAATTGATCTAATGGGCAGTGCAAAGTATCAGAAGAACAAAGTAGTTAATTAATCATTCATTCATCACTTTATCTAACCTCAAATATATATCATTTGATTTCATACAGTATGGATTTTTTAATTTGCTCTCTCTTATATGTGACCATTTATCTTTGCTGATAGATAGCATTGTAGAAGTGTTTTGCATTTTGCACTTAAGAGGTGAAGTAGAAAAAATAATTTCAACAGGCTATACTTAAAGCTTCATTGACCATTATAATTAAAAATCCCCACTACAGATGCCAAAGGATAAATAAAGTCTGAAATACATAAAACATGCTTGAGAATCAGACCTAGGTAATACTAAGTTTTCCACATTCCCATTGGGGCTTTTGAAATGTAACATAACACAATTAAGTGACATTTTAAACTCTCAATTGTATTCAGAATTCAGTAGATATTTACTCTTGATTTTTTTAGTTTATTTATTATCTGTTCTAATATTTTGTATAGGATTTTTTTGATAATGACCTTTGTCATATTTAGATAAAATATCTCATTTTATTTTAAATTTTTTAAAAATTAATGCTATGTAACAATGAGGGTCAGCTTTGATCAGTTACAAAAATTATTTTAGCCATTAGTTTTAGATTTTTAGCCTAATCTGCATTAAAGAAGCTTAACTGGTGTCTACACACGTTTCCAAAAACAAAATTTGTCCATGCTAGGCAGCATTTCATGTCAAATGTCTTACTTTTGCGTCTTTTTCAAATAAAAATGTATAAATCAAATCCACTTTCAGCTGGCATCACTCATATCATGTAGTCTAAAGACAATGGGACGGAGTCCATATGCATCAAACTGGCTGGAAAGACTGAGGAAAATTAAGCGTCTGAGGTCTAAGGTCTTGCAAGAAACACAGGCATCTGGTGCAGGATCAGGAGGTGATGGGGTATCATCTGGTGCTGGGGGAAGTGGTAGCAGCACCTTCAGTCCTGAAGGAGCAGATTTTACCTCTCCAGTCTCTTTGAGTGTTGGAAACAAAGTTGCTGGAAATTCAAAACGTGGTGTGACCATGGAGGATTTCACAGAATATGCATAAAAAGATAAATTTTAATGTAATGTCCAGCTTTTGAAACAATTCATGGAAGAGGTGGTTATATATATTGAGCATAAAAGATCGAGCTGTACTTTTACAAAATGCTCTTATTCTTCAAAGGGTTCTTTTGCAAGAATACTGTTAATTTTTGTTCATTGTGTATACTATTGAAATTAAAATCTTTTACGATACATATTTATACAGTTCATTTCTTTATATAATTTTTTAAGTGAGTGGAGGCAAATAATGTTTAGTACTCTATATCCCATTTACTGTCAGGATTCATCAGTTGGTACCTGCAAATGCCAAGGTGGCAGAGAGATGCTTTGGAAAAACCAGCTGATGTGTCTTTTCCTAAACTAAAAAGATGAGATTATCATGAGATCTTTGGTGAATGAGAATTAAACATGAATATAAAGGATTAGTGTTCTCAAAGCCAACTGTTTCACTTTTGAAAGCCAAGAGCATTCGAATGTATGAGAAGGAGAAATACACACTGCTTTACCTAAAAACTGGCGTAGCATGAGTGAACCATCGCAATGGCATGAAACTGAGCACATACGTGCTAGTGATAAGAACTGATTAAAAAATCAGGCTGCTGTGTCCATTAATAGCATCCAAGTAACAGGTTGTTGCTCTACCCCTGGATTGTATACACAGCTGGGCTACAGAAATTACCCTATGTTTGCATGTTTTCTTTGTCTTACATCCATTTTGGTTTTCTATATATTTTCATAGATGGAGGTGAGGACAATATTTCAATTCCTTCCCCTTACATTTAATAAGATAACCTTATTTCAAGCAATTAATACTCTAATATGGAGAGCTTCCCTAAAATTACCATGAAAGACTGGAAACCGTGAAAATGTTTCCTTGCCAAAGTGACTTCGCTGATTTTCTTTGGATTCTACTTATAGCACTCACACTTAAAACTTCAGATTAGTACTTTAAAACTATTTTTTGTTATTAAGAAAGGAAAATTCAATCTTAAATTATGTTGTTTAAGAGAGTATTTTCCCTTAAGAATATATGAGGTATTTAGGCCAAAAAATTCAGGTGACGAAAATATTTAGGAAAAGGAAATGGATGTAAGGTTAAGAAAAATGTACAAACACAGGGTAATCTCCTGGAGCATTCTAGATGAAATTTATCTCTCACAAGTCCTATCATGGTCATGGTCCTAACTCAAATTTCACGGATAAAAATTAACTTTAAAACTGTCATAGAGTTAAATTCCACTGAGTCAATACAATGAGATTAATGCATTCATTAATTCACTACAAGCAGAGCCCTGTTACAATAGTAAGAAAAGTTTTATCCTGCCATTTATAGATATTGTAGATATATCCTAAATAATTTGTCTGCAAAAAACAGCATATGTCATTGGTAACTGCAAATATAATAGACAAAGATCATAAATACTATAATTAAAAACAGAAAATTCGGAGAAATATGTAGAATTATGGAATAAAAAAGTAAAATAAATAAAAGCAACATCGAAATTATAAAGGAAAAAATATTTAAAAGTGTCTGCATAACATACCATGCATGTCACAGGTAGATACAAATACAATATATAAGATCATAAATATTATGATTTAAGTCAGAAATTACTATGATTTAAGTCAGAGAAAGGTGTATAATTATAAAATAAAAATGTAAAATACATAAAGATAGGAATGAAATTATTATACATACTACATAGTAAGTAAATACTATTATAACTAATGCTAAACAAATATTTGATACAATGCTACCATAACATTGGACATATTCATATAATATTACAAAGCTGTTAACTTAAGAACTACTTTCATTTCACTTCTCATAGCTTATTAGTCTGTTGCACTCAGCAGCAACGCTTAATAGCCAGGATGGCAAGCTTATTTTCCATAGTCTCATTAATTTCAATTTCTGCTGCTGGCAGACACCCTTCACCCACTGAATGTGTATTTCCTAAATGAATTTGCATATAGGATGGTTTTTGAGAAACTCAATGACTCCACCAGAAAGGAAATCAAATTTTCAGAGGGAAAAAGTCCTCTGTCCCGTTTTCCAAAGTCCATGAATAGGATACATTCTGAAGGGGAGGTACACAATAGATGGTTTCCACACATAGTTGGAATTTACAACATCATGGCTTACAGATCTCAGCAGAGCTGTTACAGGATAAGTTGCTCTGGGCAACAGATACTGACACAGCAGCAACTTCACTGATGGCAGCAAAATCAAGTAAGGATCAGAACTAAATCATCAAGCAAAGATGAGCATGCTCCTGATGTTAACGTATTATCGGATTGACTATTTCTGCCCTTCAGAATGGTTAAGTCACTGATCATGCATGTCTACCAAAAATGTGTAGTATTAATTACATTGTGTCAGAAAACCTGTTTAATTCATAATTCGATGGCTTCAAATTGCAGGCTCCCAGTATCTACCAGCAACTTTGTGTTATGATTAAGGAGCAGATGTTTTGTGAACTTGAGGGGATGAGATGGATCGAAAAGGGTAACTATTTCTTGCACTTCAAAAGGAAATATAAAAGGAAAAATAGTTTCTCAATCGATGATCTCATGGACTTCGATGTTTTCAAATTGTTTGTGCCCTTATCACCTGTCCCACACAATTAAGACCCTGATTCCTGTTCTCTCTGTTCATTTCCATGGTTTGAATCGGTTTAAATTGTTTCCATAACTTTCGTCATTTCGCTTCTCCTTTGTTTGGCGGGATACTTCATACAGGTCGAGAAAAGGAAAGAAAGTAAGGACAATTATGGATTAGTGATGTAAAGTGTTTGTGGTGGTGTGGTTATTCACTCTCTCTGAAGATGCATCAATTAAATAAACTGAGCGAACTATGCCTCAAGAAAAATATTGTGGTGGAAATAGTGAAACCTCCGCTTTATATAGTGCCATTTAAGGTGGATTCCGAAAATATCATTTTAATTCGGAAAGAGGTATTGGTTTCATTCATTATTTCGTTAAATATAAACCTTGTCCTTATTTCCGTGAAGTGGTGGTCACATTTATGTGTCTCTATGTTTAAATTTTAGGGAAATTCACCAGCTCCGTTCACTCCCGTGATAGGTATCAAGAAAGAAGAGGAAGAAGGTAAAGAGAAATTCTTGTGTTTAGCGTTTTTATTTTCTCTGTCTGAATCGTTTTGGTTTGTAGTTTCAGAATTTGAATTGACCGGATCTCCACTTCATACATCTTTAGATGATAGTTTGATAAATCAGCCTCTTGAACGGATGCAAATAAAATCACATCAATATTATAATCATCTCCCAGTAACATACACTGAAGCTATGTGAGTATAATATTTGTATATTTTATTCATAGTCGATTGTTAACGATTGTCATCAATCAAGATATTTTAAGAGTGTGTAATTAAGCTTAGCTTCTTTTGGTACCGTTACATCTCGTATTTATTGCAAGGATAAACAACGATTAAAACTAGAATTAAATTTAGATATAGTTGTCTCAACTATTTGTTAATTTTTACAGGCTCATAATTAACAGCTATTCAAGCTCGTACAAACCCAATTTCATTGATAACGAGCTCCCGATTTGGATTTTTTGCAACTCAGAGCATGATGGAAATGTTCTGATGTTACTGTGGAGGGAAAGTAATGGTTATGTTACTCGGGGAAGGGCGTGTTTTACTTCTTCTCTCCCTAAAAACCAGGATGGATTTCCAAGTTTGGAGGCAATGGTTCAAAGTCATCTACAAGTTTCAAAGGGTGACAAGGATGACGTAAGTTCAGTTAAGTTTAGTTGTAATTCAGAAAATTCGGTGTGTTATATAGACATTAATGAGTGCCAGAAAGAAATTATGCACCAATGCAGGATTGACTGTGTTGAAACAAGTATTATCAATGTGTGCATTAAATTGTCTCCACATTGTAAAGATCAGCATTTAACCTCTAAGGAAGTACATAATAATTTTACTGATGGGTATCATCAAGTGAGTTGTAACTGAATGTGTATTTTCTGTTGTGGTAAAAGTTATCTTTGTCTGAAACGTACTTAGATGGAAATAATTATTATGCATGTTCTTCTATTAAAATTTACCTTATACCCTTACTTTAATTTTAGATTAGATATATGGTCAAGGCATTATACATACAGGACAAAAATGCATCCTCAGATGAAACTGAATTTAGTGGTAAAGATACTGAGATAAAGATGGATTTTTCTTGGACCAGACCATATACATTCTTCAGTCGCCCACCATATGATGCTAATGCGACTTTGGTGAGTATAGTGCACCTCTGAAAAATGATTCCTATTTGTTGTGTAACCATTATTATTGCCACCAATATTTATTTTGGAAGTATGAGGGATGTTTAAAAATTTCCTAAAATCAAGCTAATACCACTGTATAACAATGAGCCTTTTCAGGAACTTTTTGAATGCCCTACATATCTATGATTGATTAATTATGTGGTATAAACTTAGGTTATGGCAATTATTTGTCTATTTTGTGAGTATTATGAAAATTATAGTTATTGATTCTTCACTGCTCATACATTTAGCTTAAAAATGATGAAAATTCCTTTTTATGTTGTGTGTATGTAATCTAAAAACTCCATAGCTGGTACTTCAAATTTGAGCATCAACTTGTGAATGGGACTAGGTGTCATAGACTGTGGCAGCAAAGAGTGTAAATAAACATCACAGGATAATTATAGAATTGAGTAAAAGTTTTATGGTACTTTTATTGGTAAAAGTTTTATTTACTTTTAGAAAAAGTAACTGAATGAATGCTATTCTTGCTATGAATTCTATTCATTAATTTGTTTCAACTGTGATCTCGTTTTCAAATGATGACAGAAAAATTTCTGTTGAATAAGTATCAAATTCTGATGATAAAAATGTCAGTTAAATAATTATTAAATTTTGTGATAGGAAATAAACATTCTTGTTGGGAGTGAAGCAACTCAGATGTGGATGGAAATTGAAATGCTAAAGGATATCGGTCTATTAATTGATGAAGCTCCTGAAGAAAAAGAAGCAAAGTTGATGGAATCCATGTGTACAAGGAACTTCACCGCATTGAATTCTACATTAAGGAGCCAAGTCCAGTACTTCATTACCAATGGTGCTCTACCTGGGCAGAGAGAGCATATTCCAAGTGCAGGGATGCAGAATGGTACTTTCAAACGATGTTTTCTCAGTTTCCAGTGGGTTCCTTAAAACTACATTTCTATTTTACAGTTTTTTTTTTTCATTTTTAAATTATGAATGTGACTGAAAATATTTTATGCATATTGCTAGACACATAAATTGCCATATTTATTGATGTATCCCATACATTGGCATATAGCCAATATAATAGCTCACCATAATTTTAAGAAGGACATTTTAGTAAACAATTTATTTAGCATAAAATGATTGGAGATTCTAACTCTGTAAATGCTAACTTATTTTACTCTTATTACAGGATTTATTTATAAAATAAGATTTGATTTCATATCCTGAGACAAAACGTGAAAAGATTGGTAAAATGAATAAGTTCCTTTATTCAATTAAGCTTAAATAAAAAAGAAGTGTATGTGTATAACACATAATTTCAGCCCTAAATTTTAGGAAAAAGTGCATGTTATATGCAAATAAATACAGTATATACGTTTTTATTTACTTTTGAATTGTTTGAGCATATAAGACACCCTAGTTTTGGCCAAATGTTTAGAAAGAAGTATACAACCCATCCATTCGCTCATTTCCTGTTTGTGGTGAAAATAAGAAGGGATTTTTACCAAATGATGTTAACAAATACCAGTGTGAATTTGAATAGTAATTTTTTTGGAACTTAGGGTAACCAGCGCTAGCAGAGTTCCTGGAAACTCATTTTCTAAAGTTTATTGGCAAAATTTGACAATAACCATGTAGGATGCAGCGATTTTCCTTAAATACCATGGGGAAAAGACTGAAAATTATTTGCTGAAAAATATGATGGTTTAAATTGAATTTAAATTCACTTAAATTGAAAGAAAAGAATAATGCATGTACCCTCTATCTAAAGTATAGCAAATTGCTAATAATTGATTTGTGGCATCAATAACTAATAAAAAATTTATTTTTGTTAAATTTATACTATTTTATAATCTTGGCTTATTTTCAAGTGATTTAATATTTTGGTATGTACAATAGAAAATTAAAATTTCTGTTCATGTTTTATTTTTCATGTTAATTTTTATCCTCATTAGGAATACTTTTATTGAACCAAATTTATGAAGAAATAACCAAAGGAAGGAAAACTGATATAGATTTGACTGAAATTCTCTGGTCTGTTCTGAAAAGTAGGTACTTTTCAAGTTTACTCCTTTTTCTCTTGCTTGTTCACATTTTCTTTAAAGACCTAACATTATGCATTAGCTATAATCTGCCTTTTTTAATACTGTAACTTTTCTATAGCATGAGAAAGGAAAATAGTTAACTACCAGTGCATTTCTTTCTCTCAAGAAAACATCTATTCTGTTAAGGCAAAACTATTTGGTATAGTGTAATAGTTTGCTGCATCAGATGCTTATAACATATTCTATACTCATTTAATCGCTCATGGATTTATTTATTTTTTTCCTCTTTAAGTTTCTATATTAATTTTGGAATATTCTGAATATTAGCAGTCTTTTTGTTTTTCTTTCTTTGGATTAGATTGCACTGACCCTGTTGAGGTTTGTTCATGTTTTAAATTGTTATTCCGTGAATCTGCTGCTGGAAGATTTAACTCTGGGGTAAGAAATTTTATGCTATTATTTAAATCTCAATACTTTACATTAAAAAAAGGCTACTTTATTTTGAATTCATAATGTACTAAGAAATGTCAACATCAAAATGGTGCAAAATTTATTTCCCATTCTTCAGTAGTTTTCTATATTTTTGTTTTGTATAAAATATTTTCATTGTCTCATATTTGTAGAAAATTTTAAGCTGTTAAAAGATGGAACTTGTTTACTTTGTAAGATGCTTATTTTTGATGTTAGTTTTATATTTTTGTAGGAAAAACCATTGATTTTTGTTGCTCTTAAAAGAATTTTTTACTGACATTCAATTTTGAAACTGATTTTTAATCGTCTATTTTTTCTTTCTATAATAAGATTAGAATCAGCCTCATATCGGAAGTGCAGATTTTTTGGTTCCTTGAAAAATCAAATTTATGAGTGGTTAATCATGCTTAATTACTCCTGATATTTGTTATTTGTAGGTTTTCATTACATCTGTTAGTTTTTAATGTTTAAAATTCATTAATCCAATGCAGCATATCATCATTATGACATATGTTAAAATGTGCCAATTTTGTTTCATAGCAAATCAGAATATTGTCATTTTCTTTTTCTTCATTAATTTAGTTTCTACCTGATAATAACACAACAGTTGCACAAGTTATTCAAGGATTCATACAACGGACCAATATTAGAAATGTTTTACCAAGATTAAGGAAGAGTGATGGATTGATGCTACTATTTGAATTAGGTTGTCTCAAGATTCAGCGGGACTACAGGCAAATATTTCAGAGTATGTTTTTATACTTTTTGTTGGTTAAAATATTGAGGAATGTGTTATTAATTACTGTTTTAATTAACTTTTCTATCTTTTAGGTGCTTGGTTATTTTAAGGAAGAGTACAATTATAATTCTCTTCTGTCAGTATAAGACAATATGCAACATATTATTAGAATATGTTTTCTGAATACCAAGACTAATCCTAAATTCTCTAAATCTTCACTTACAATTACATGTTGAAATTAAGTTGTGTGTACAATTTGCAGTGTTTTATTTGCTTTTTGAATTTATGACCAGAATAATCTGTAGCTGTAAAAATGGTAAAACTAATTAAAAATTTTCATATTAAACTCCCTTTGATACAAGGTTTCTATGTTTTTAAGAATGTTAAATTATAAAGCCAAAACATCTGTTTTGTGTTGATTTTAAGTAGAACTTGAGAGCACTATTTAGTTATGCTCGCATTTTCTATTATGAATTTGTTAAAATTAAGTTTTTTGTACTGTTTAGTATTTATTTATTATAAGTTTAAGCTAGCATTGTATAATATTATCTCTGAAATTGAATGAAATTAGAAAATTTTTACAATGAAATTAAATTTTATTTTATTACTTGATCTCTCTCTTTCTTTTTAATTGTAACATAATATAGGAATAGACATCTCTGGCCATATCTTCAATCAGGTTTCTGAAAAGCTCAAGTTGTTGCCTGCCACTTCTTCAGCAAACAGACAAAAATGTCTTGAAAATTTAGTGGATGTTCACTCTCTGTTGGAAGTTTTGTTGTTGCTCAGATCTCATCTTCATTTAGAGGAGGATTCTTTACATAATATCGCAACTTCTGCCTTGACCATACTTTTGTCATCTGATGTTGATTTGCCTAAGAGTCAGAACAATAATATCATGTTTGATGAAGAAAGTCTGCACAGAAATCTGTCCTTGTCTCTTCCTATGCATCCAAAACTCTTGATTCCATTGGTTAAGGGGTAAGATATCCTAATTAAATTTCCTTCTTATATTTTTCAGAATTTGACATTTCTAAATAAGTATTATCATTTTAATGATCCAACAAAAATGGAATAATGCGATAATTTTTGTCATTTTTAAACTGTTGAACATGTATTAGTAGTTTTCTTCTTGGTATTTTATTATTAAGTCAAATTCTTGAAATAATAAATTCATTTTTGGCTGTTGCTTATTTTTAGAGAATTTATTGTTTTTGTATATTTACAGTCTCATTCCAAACACCTGGAGTGTATGCTTGGCATCATCTGTGAAGAAATACCAAGTGAAAACAGTGTTTCATGCAGAAAATGAAATTTTTCCATCTGGACTGCAAGATGGTAAAATGTTTTCTTTGTATTCTCTTGTTTAAAAAAATATATTTTATGAAAATGCATGCTCTGGCTGGCTAAATTTTTTAGCGCTGAACTCGTGAACAAAACAAAAACTACCATTAAAAATGTCATTAACAAATGATAATTTAATCTGTTCAGCTTTTGCAATGTGTTGTTATAAATATTATGATTGTGATTATGACTATTTCTATGAGCATTGCTGTTTCACTTATTGGTACACAATATAATTACCACTTATGAATTCTTCTTGCCATATTGGATTTCTCATTTCCTTTTTGTTCCCTTATCTCCATCCCAAACAATTTATTTTTTGACTGAGTTATAATACTTGGTTTTGGCTCAATAACTAAATTCCACTTTTAGTCCCCTTTTCCTCACCGTTTTCTTTTATTTCAACATCCTTCTGCTTTAAGTTTTTTCTCTTCAGACCTTTTTCTGCCACTTTTTCCCTCCAACTTTGAAATACATCTAATATTGACATCTTATCTTAAAAGTTCTCGGTTATGAAGTTTCTGGCCGAGGAGATGTCACACGGTAATTTCAAGAATAACCTCGTCTTAACAAAGGCTGATAAAGGCCAGTGTGCAGTGTTGTTAGACAGAGAACTATACTCCGAGAAATGTTTCTCATTTTTTAACGATAATCAAATAGAAATAATACCAAAGGATCCAACTCCGGCTTTTCAATCATCCGTTAAGAAAGCCCTTAAGGACTGTTCGCTATTTTCCGAGAGAGAGAAATACTTCCTCACGCCAATGAACCCTCTCCCACCAAGATTCTTTGGCTTACCCAAATTGCATAAGGAGAACCATCCAATAAGACCAATAGTTTCCGGCATCTCATCACCAGCGCATAAATTAGCTTTTAAATTAAATCATGTGATCCGTCAGTTGACAAATTTTCATCCCAAATACGGTGTGAAGAACTCTGCGGAATTAGCGGGCGACTTAAGGAAAAAACTGTTTCCAAAAAATGTAATTTTAGTTAGTTTTGATGTGAAGAATCTATTTACTTCCGTACCAATCCAAGAGGCCGTTTCATCCATGGAAGCTCACCTGACTACAGCATCAATAAATTTTAAAACCAAGAGTGAACTTATAAATTTAACAAAAATCTGTATCGAACAGAATTTCTTTGTGTTCAATAGCCAATTCTACCGCCAACGAGAAGGCCTGGCGATGGGATCTCCCTTATCCCCTATCCTCGCGGAATTCTTCATGAGCAAACTAGAAGAAAAACTATTTAGCTCCGATGCCGTTTTATTAAAGCATTCCCTTTACTGGCGACGATATGTGGACGACGTATTCTGTGTCTGGGGCGGCAGTTACAGGCAATTGGATCTGTTCCTCAAAAAGTTAAACTCCCTCCATCCTAACCTGAGCTTCACGATGGAGATAGGAGAGAACCAAAAATTAAATTTCTTGGACCTCTCCATATCGATCAATGATGGAAAACCAACATTTGAAATTTATCGGAAACCAGAATTCACTGATCAAATCATACCCAATTCTTCATCCCACCACTACTCCCAAAAGCACGCGGCTCTCCATTCCATGCTACACCGATTGATCAACATCCCCCTCTCCAAAGAAAAATTCGCAAAAGAATTGAATACTATTAAAACAATAGCTACTTCCAACGGCTATAGCAAATCTTTGGTGGAGAAACTTTTAAAAAAGAAACTCATGAAAGAAGCCTCCAAGAAAATCGCCCCTGGCCTCCTCCCCGCTGAGAAGACGCTCGTCACCTGGCGAAGATTACCCTTTCTGGGAAAGCTATCATATCAGCTGAGTAATACTTTCCCAGAGCACATTAGGCCTGCTTTTCGTCCCAATGGCAACATATTAAGTATTTTAGGAAACTCTAAGGACAAAAGAGAGATGGAATCCACCAGCGGAGTCTACGAACTCTCTTGTTTAGATTGCTCCGCTAAGTACCTAGGGAGAACTGGAAGATGTCTGCAGGTCAGAGCGGCTGAGCACCAAAGGGACTACCGCCTGAAGAGAAGACAACCTCCCTTCTCGAGCTTTGCCCTTCACCTCCTTGAAAACAACCACAAGAGCGATTTCAAGCCGAGACGCCTACACCAAGAGGTTAACTCCCGCCGTTTGGACCTCCTGGAGGAAGTGGAGATCCGAAACTTTCCCAAAGATGGAATGATAGTCAATGAACAATTGTTTATGAACCCTTCCCCTCTCCTCTCTTTACCCAGCCAAATTTTCCCTGATGCTCTGTCCCCTACCCTCCCTCCCCCTTAAACTCCTTTACTATATATACTGTGGAGAAAATTGTCATTTTGCCTGAAGATGTAAGACCTTCTTACGAAACCGGTCGAAGAATAAAACCTGTGGAAGATTACGAAGGATTTGAATTTCATTTATGTCATTTATGATTACTGTGAAGTTTGTTACATTTCTAAGGACAATTTTATGTAATAACTAAATGTATTTGTTAAAGAAGCACCTATTAAGTACAGAGATACCTCACAATTCTAGATACCCCCATTGAACTGTTGAGTTGCTAATTTTTTATTTTTATTTGCTGTTTTATTAGATTGTATTTGTGTTTTAGTGTTGAGTTATGATATAAATTAATTTTTTGCTTAATTAATTTCCTTTAAATATATATCTGAATATCCTGTCAGAAAAAGTGGAAAGTAATATTCAGTAATATAAACTATATGGTCACTGTTGTTAGGGAGTTTGGGAATGTGCCAAAAATTTATTAATCTGGTTTGGTAGAGTTATATTGAAGATTTTGTCCTCAAATTCAAGAATATAACAATTCAGCACCAATTCGGCAATAAATCAGTATCATATAGGGAGGTATAACTGAATTTTCTTCAATAAATGTCAAATAAGTAGAAATATGTAATCCATGTGCCCAGGATGTGTCAGTTGGTTTAATTATCGCCACTAAACAATTTCTTATCTTATGGCTCTTTTTCTTTTCTTTCCCTATCAGGTGACCAGACCATATCTGATAATGCTGACAATCAAATAGTGCATTTCACCCTTGTGAGTGACGAGCAGTTTTGTGTCAACTGAATTTTATGGACTTCTTATAATTTTTTATGCATATTATTTTATCATGATAATGTATTTTCTATATTAAATAAGAGTTTATTCATATTAAATTTTTTCATTCAAATTTAACAGATCTTACAACTTAGTGTCCTATATCAACAGGAAGGAATGGCAAAATTTAATTACTGTATATTCTTATTTACAACTAGACCCTTTAAAAATACAGAACTTTTAAGAAAAAAGCATTTTACTACTCACAGTGATAATTTTATTGTCAGTTAAAAAAGGTACTCTTTGAAAGGAAAAAGTATGAAACTTCTAAACTGTATGAGATTTATTATGAGAATAGTACACATATTGAATTGAAATTAGTATCAATTATGTCTAACTTAATACCAAAATTCCCAAACAACAAAATAATTTAATAACAAGCAAAACTTTAGGTTTTGAAGAGATTGACTTGTATCATGCCCAGAATTTTCTGTTTTTTGCCATTAAGCCCTTGTATAGGGTGACCTGCTGTGCTGAATTTCCCCAGTGCTGTAATGCTTTCCATGCACTTACTCTGCTAAAAATATTGCTCTGCATTTTACTGCTTTTTTGATTCTATTAAGGCATTTACAGTAGGATTTTATGTCACTAAGCTTTTATTAAATTATTAGCTAACAAGAATTAAAAGTTTTAATTAAAGCAATAAAATAATACTTACCGGTAGTTAATCCAATAGGAAATGTACAAGTATACAGAGTAACAAATAGACTTATGCCATTCTTGGTGCCTTATTTTCTGTCAATTCCCTTCTCATGTCCACTTGTTTTGATATTGTGCGGCAATTTAAGCTTTCTTGTTGGCATTTGGTGACTACATTAAGCATTTTAGTAATATTGAGGTTTACTTTATGGTTGTTTAGCCTTTTAAGTTTATAAATCAAGAATAAACAACTTTTTACAAAATTAATTTTAGGTACTTTACACGATGGATATAAGCATTAAATGTTTTCATGGATAAAGTTTAGAAAGAAAAGAGATTTTAAAGATGGACATATAAGACTGAGTTGCATATATGAATGAAGAATTTTTATGTGTTATATTTTGTTTGATATATTAATTTTAGTGAATGCTTATTGTGATGAAACAATAATTAAAGAATGGACAGCCTTTGGCTTACAACATGGAAAAAGATGTATGTAAGTTTAAAAAAATGGAAACTGCTGCTGTTCCAATGACAAATCTTGAAACCATAATAGAATTTTCAATATTTTTCTAACCTTGAAAAATTACAGTTTAGAGTGAATTTTTCAATCATAAATACATATGTGATTGGAAATCAAGCCTTGCTATTGATAGCATACAGCTATTGGCAATGTAAAAATCAAAATGGAATGCTTATGCAGGAAATTTTCTGAAATATTAGAAAAAATGGTTACTCAATGAAAGAAATTACACATATGTAACTATAAATATAACTTTGAAGTTAAGCCGTGGAGTTTGAATAACCTTACAGTGTCACCCAAGTAAAATGATCAATTCAGAAGAAATATTTGCCAAAGGGTTGCATGTATTTAATTGAAATTTTATAGCCTTTTTCACTTATATGTTACTATTGAATAAATACATTATGGTAATTCTCTATTTAAATTGTCAATTTTTTAAGAAAACCATGCAATAAAAGTGTAATATAGAATTAAATATTCTATACTATCAGTCACTATTATCAAATTTATAACACTTTCTCTTGATCGAGGAATAAATTTGATTGATGTCAATCTTAGCATAGTTTGAATTTTTTCAAGAATGATGTATGTATGTACAAAGCATAGGATTATGTGGCCATGACCTTTCTGTTATCATCCACCTCAAAAAGATTTTCAATGTCTTTTAAATTTCTTTTAAGTTTTATTCCCTTTTGAAAGAGTCCATATAAATGAATTCCACAAATATATCGTTTCGCTTCCAACCGTACTTGGAGATATTACTGGAAAGTGACCAGCAACTCTTAAAGTACCATTCTGTGAGTAATGTTAAGGCCTTGTGTCACTCTAAATCTAGATTGCTGATAAATTCATAGGAATGTTTATTTTCGTTTAACGCGTTTACGGCTACGAAACATAATGTAGTATTTAAATTTCAAGGTTAAAGGTTGAATCATCGCATCTAATTTATATCAAAAGCGTGCTAAGCAAACTAAAGTTTGAATCAACAAGTTGTGCCTTTTCATGAGTCGCGGTACCTGATGTTCGAATGTTAAACTACGTAGACGGTAAAGTGGATGGGGCGGATTGAGATAAAAGTTTCTGTCATGTCCTAGTAATCAAAATATTATGATGTATCAGGTGTGGGGAAACCTGATAGTGTGCCATTAACGTCAGAAGATTAGTCATATTTGTTATATCCTTGTGATAAAGAGGACACTCAGGTCCCACTGTTATGTATTGTGCTTAATTATCAGCACAATCTATCCTCCAGATTAATATTTTCCTTATTTTTATCTTCTAACAATTTAATCTATATTCAATTTATTACTGACTTAGACGCGCTGTTAGTAGCAGCTCAATCTAGTAATAATTCTAACTAAAATGAGGAATCGGAAGGAACTAGAGAGAATCCCTCTGGATGCGAGTATGTATTTCTGCCAACAATAATTTCCAAAAATAAATTCATATGAATATGGATGTGATTAGACTATTTTTTTTACAGTGGAAGACGAATCATCGGATGAGTCTTCAAGAAGTAAGCGTAATCTGACAGAAACAAACTTCACTGGAGTTATACCTTTAGCTGCCGGAAATTCCCATCACAGGTCTTATTCAATGGATACTACGGCAATGCAAACGCTTCGACAGCTTCCATCGCGTAATGTCAGTAAGTGAAACCTAAGTGACTTGGTGTCTTCAAGAACATGAACAGGTTTAGAGAGAATCACTGATAATTTAAAGTATTTTCCGCCTATATTGAATCTGATTAGCTTAAATGAGTTTCGGTGAAAATAAGTTATTATTGATAAAATTTTGTGATTCGAAGGTATTATTAATTATTTTAGTATTCAATGAATTATGAAATAACTGTCAATATAAATTTCTTGCAAGCATGCCGTCAAATCTGTATCCACCCGCTGGGGTTAGTGGTTAAATAATTAAATGGAATTGAGCTTGTGGTTATTTTAAGCTTTTATGTATAAGAATTGGTTAAAAATAGAAGTTACCTCAAATATATCTTCATCCAGATAGAGTTGGAGTATGATGATACTAAATACTACTATTTTTAGCATAATAATAATAGATTATTTCATGGGCAGAGAGACTGCCCTTTCCAAAGGTTCACACACACACTTATAAATAAATAAATATATATGTATATATACACACACACCAAGATAAGAAATTACATATAGAAAATTCGAAGGAAGAAGGAAGTTCCCTNGTGCAACGCTTATTATGCTACTTTTTGTCTTCTAGTCAGTGTGATTATTCAACTTCACTTTTTGTTGGATTGCATTTTCCTAATTACATGGGGTTGATTAAAAAGTGCTTGCAGAATCTTGAATGTATATCTATTTTTATGATTATAAAATAAAAGTTTTTTATCTCAAACATTAGTCATATGGACAATTAGCTCTGCAAATAACCTTTTTAAAAATATGTATGGAAAAATGAAAAATATCAATATTATAACAAGTTTTGTTAAATGAGTGCATGAAGCGGAAAACTGGAAGATAATAAAGATAGTTTTTTTGGAGGTATAGGATTTCAAACTGGTTGCAGCTAAGGGTTGGTACAAGAGGAACTTTAAGGGTTATAATTGTCAATACTGATTTTATATTTTCTCCTGTTGGTGAACACGTCTGCATTTTGCACTATTTTGTTGCAAAAAGGATAAATTTATCACCAGCTAAGCAATATTGATTAATTCCCAAGTCAAAGGAATTTTCGTTAGTTGAGAATTTTTTGCATTTCTCACACATTTGGTAATTTATGATAATTCCAAAATCATCTGCAAATGCTCCAGTTGATATGGTACTCATCGAATATTTACTGGATAATGCAATGGATAAACCGCACTTCTAAAAACTAGCCAAGGGAGAGCAATTTTAGATAACTTCCTTTGTATTCATCTTAAAATAATATTGAGCTTAATTTCTGAATTCTCTGCAACAAAATATTTTCCACCAAAGATTTTCAAAATAGCATTTTTGGTGAAACATTTAATAGGTGTTAAATAATCTAAGCTGTGTGTTGAGAAATGCCTGGTGTAGAGAATTCTTTCACCCAACTGTTTGAGAGAGGTGATGAGGAAAATGCAGAGCTGGATATATTGCATAGAATTGGAAATGGAACCTGCTGGAGATGTATTTTACCACTCTGAAGCTCTATTCACCTTCAGTTTAGATCTGGAAATAATTACCATTTCCCTATAACTCCAGCTAAAGAATGCATTGATTGGTGATGAAGACCAAAACTAGTATGTTCATACAAGACATTGATAAAATTGTTTAAGTGAAAAATTAGTCTTAAAAAAGAATTTGGAGTGATTATCTCTGAAATAGAAAATTAGTGATTCATTTATGGTTGATAATATCAGGTAATCATGGTCTATATAATTGCTATATTTTATAACTTTTTATTTGTCTTCCATGTACAGTGATATCTGGGCTTAATGCAAAGTCTACATTTGAGTTGCGAAGAAGGAAATCAAGCCAGGTTTCAATTCAACAAGTGCCAAATCAAAATCAGTCAACTGATGAACAAATTGAGGAATTGTTTTCTTTTATAGAGAATGATGATTCTCTCATGGAAGATAATCCTTTATCAGAACATATGAGAATGTAAGTTTTACCTAAACACTTAACATTGGTCCATAACTTTCAGAGTTCAATTAACTCCCCAATGAGATAATGTCATTGCTACTTTCCTTTTAAGTGTTACTTGGTTAAAGATATTAAAATAATTTAAAACCTCTATAGTTGGAATTGCTGAATGGAGTGGCTGTTTTTAATAAAGGCTAATTTAGCTAAATTTATGTGAACTAGAATGGTAAAATCAAATTTTTTTCATCATGCTAATATGTTTTTCCTTAAATAAGGAATACTCAGGATACTCTTGAGAGGGCTAGTTCAACTTTGTTTAGTACTTATTAGGACCTACTTTCTCCCTAGGTTAGTTATTTCAGGATAGTTTAGGTTGACCTGAAAATGATTTTCTATTCTATTGAAATCTACTACTGTGTAATTGTAAAGATATTTAATTATAATATATAATTACATATTTGCAAAGAACTATACTAATATACTTTTAAGAATTTCACTTCAGTACTTGTCTATCAAGTAAGTAGGTATCTGTGAATGAGGGGAAATGTAAAATGGTTGCAAAATAGGTGATAATTTTCTGAAAATAAAAATAGAAATTTATTACAAATTCAACCTTTTGAAAGTTATTTATTTATTCATTTTGTGATTTTGTCAAATTCTCCAGATACATTGGTCTAAATAATGAATTTATCTTGCTAAATATGCCTCCTCTCTATTTATTTTCTGTACTATATATACCCACATATAAGACACATTTTTTCACAAAAAATTAAGTTTAAAAGCAAGGTGCATTTTACATTAGGATATAGATTTTCAATGATATTTAGTGTAATAGATAAAAAATATAGCCCCATATACCTTACTGCATCCAATATAGGTTTTGGTGCATTTTATACAGAATTAAATATAAATTATCTAATCTGTAAATACAATATAATATTATAAATAATATAATCTGTAAATACAATTTAGAATTCAGTATGATATTTTCACCTTGCAGATATACTCATACGCATTGGATATAAAGGAATATATGTTATTGTGATATTACATTTCTTCATAATAATTATTTTCATTGTGTTATTATTAATTAACAGTGAAACATTAAGGAATATGCCTACATCTTTGACTTTGAAGAGATCTTTGAAGCATAAATTAGGGACATCTATCAGAAAGAACTCCCATCCCTTGGGCTTTTGGAAAAGATTCAAATACTTTTTAAGTATGTACTTCTCTAAGGTAAGAAAAAGCCAATATGTGTATAAGTCTACCATTGTGTCATGATACATGATGGTAAAATTATGCTTAAGTAAAATTATCTGCTGTTTAATAGTTACATGCCATATGTTAATTACATTCATACATACATGTTAATCATGACATCATTGGTGTTCCATATTGCTGGCGTGTTGTAACATTATACTCACAGGAGATATTATCTAGTTCCTTTTGAAGCGTAAAATTAGACCTGTCTGTTCTGTCTTCCAGTATTATTTTATTTCAGTTCTCTAGCAACTCACTCACGTTCATGCCCTCTGCTTATTACTTGAGTAATTTATAAAATTATTTTTTATATTATGGTCCCCTACCATTTGCATATGGTAGTTTTAAATTTATAACAGTATTTTGTGAAATAACCCCATAAGCGGAATGGGAGTACATTGAGGCAGTGCAACGCTTATTAAGCTACTTTTTGTCTTCAAGTCAGTGTGATTATTCAACTTCACTTTTTGTTGGATTGCATTTTCCTAATTACATGGGGTTGATTAAAAAGTGCTTGCAGAATCTTGAATGTATATCTATTTTTATGATTATAAAATAAAAGTTTTTTATCTCAAACATTAGTCATATGGACAATTAGCTCTGCACATTGTCTCATTATGAATCATTTTAATTCAATGAGTTATTCTGTATTTGAGGTCATTAAATTATATATGTTGGTTACTTCATCTTGGTTGATATTTTTGTTCTTGGGATACTTGCATAAGCTGCCGCAGACCAATATATCAGCCCCTTTTTACTCTATTAGACAATCTCATCTATGATCAATTATTATAATGATCCCTTTTCTGGACTACAACCTTGTCGTGGTGGAAGGGCTTGTGTGTTCCTATGACCTAGAGAACGTAACTGGCGGGAACTATGTTCCTGGTAGGGTCACCCATGCCAGAATGGTCAATAGGTAGGGGCCAGATAAAAGATAGTCCACGCAGTGTCTGTACCTCAGTTAGGCGGCTGCAAAGGCGTCTGTACCCCAGTGGGGCAGCCATTATGGGTGATAGTGGTGTCACGTTGAGAGAAAGGTTGAGGAAGGCAACGGGAAACCACATTTATCCCAAGCAATTAGGATGTGCCAATATAAGAATATTGTAAGTGGCGTAAACAGGACTCAACCCTCTATGGGGAGTGTCGTGCCCGGCAGTGATAGGAGTAAGGCTATCTCGGTCGTCATTCCACGAAACCCTTACCCAGGAAACGACAAGAAAAGAAGAGAGAAGATGGCCAAGGAAACAAGGGTGGGAACCTGGAATGTTAGGACAATGCTTAGGAAAGGAAAGTTGGAAAATGTAAAGGTAGAAATGAAGAGGTCCAACATTAACATACTAGGGCTATGTGAAGTGCGATGGAAGGATGGGGGTGATTTCTGGAGTGATGATGTCAGAGTAATTTTCAGTGGGGGAAATTCTAGCCAGAGGGGAGTTGCGGTAGTGCTAGACAAGAAAGCGGGAAAAGCCGTGATAGCTACAGAGCTAATAAGCGACCGGGTTATGTCAGTAGAAATAAAGGCTGAGCCAGTAAACACGGTGATAGTTCAGGTGTACTTGCCCACTAGCGAACATAGTGATGATGAAGTAGAACTTGTTTATGAACAAATAGAAGAAGTAATGGGAAGGGTTAGAGGCAATAAAAACCTAATTGTAATGGGGGACTGGAATGCAGTAGTTGGGCAAGGCAAAGATGGAGAAGAAGTGGGAGGGTTCGGACTAGGAAATAGAAACGAAAGGGGACAGAAATTAGTAGACTTTTGTAAGAGGAATAACCTCTGTATCACAAACACACTTTTTCAGCACCATAATAGAAGGAGGTACACATGGAAAAAGCCAGGAGATACGGATAGGTACCAAATTGATTACATTTTGGTAAGAAAAAGGTTTAGAAATAGTGTTAAAAATTCAAAGAGTTACCCTGGTGCTGATGTTGACTCAGACCATAACCTGGTCATGATGAAAACCGAGCTAAAGTTTAAAAAGATATTTCGAGCAAAAATTACACCAAAATGGAACCTTGAAGCCCTTAAAAATGGGAAAGCGAGAGAGTTCCAAGAGTCAGTCAGTAAGGCCTTAGAGGATAATGGGAGGGAACTTACTATAGACGGAGAATGGGAAAAGATTAAAAACAGTATCAAGGATAGTGCGCAAGTAACTATTGGAAGGGTCAAACAAAACAAAATTAGGAAACCATGGGTGACGGTAGAAATGATAAATAAAATGGAGGAAAGAAGGAAATGGAAAAGGGTTAACACAGAACAAGGACGTAGAATGTATAGGGCTCTCAACAACGAACTGAGAAGGGAAACAAATAGGGCGAGGGAACAGTGGTGGAAGGGACAATGTAACGAAATAGAAAAGCTGGACGAAAGTGGGAGGGTCGATTTAATGTATAGAAAGGTGAAACAGTTAACGGGAAATAAAACACGAAACAGAACAACCACAATAAAAGATAATAATGGTAAAGTTATACGAGATCCAGCCAGCATAAGGGAAAGGTGGAAAGAATATGTCGAGGAACTATATGGGAAGGACATGAAGCCAACAAACATAATGTTAGAAAGTGAACAAGAAGTGGAGGATGATGATGTTGGACCTGGGATATTAGATAGTGAAATTGATAGGGCCTTGCGTGATATGAAAGGAAATAAAGCAATGGGCATTGATGAGATACCAGTTGAGCTACTTAAAAACCTGGGGGGAAAGGGTAAGAGGAAATTCTATAATTTATGTAGAAAAATTTATGATGATGGGGAGTGGCCAGAGGATTTCACTAAGGCAATCCTGATTCCTTTGCAGAAAAAGAATATTGCTTCTGAGCGTCGGTATTATCATACAATCAGTTTAAGATCTTACGCGGTAAAGGTTATTCTAAGAGTATTGAATAGAAGAGTTGAAGCAAAAATTAAGGGGCAAATAGGAGAAGACCAGTTCAGATTTCAGAAAGGGAAAGGAACGAGGGATGCAATCGGGGTAATGCGGGCACTAGTAGAACGAAGCCTGGAATTTAAAAAGGATATATGTGCATGTTTTGTCAATTTTGAAAAGGCTTTTGATAAGAGTTCATGGCCAAAATTAATGGGAATTTTAAAGAAAATTGGGTTGGACTGGAAAGATAGGCGTTTGGTGCAAAATTTGTACTTAAATCAAACAGCGCGAGTTAGAATAACTGAAGGAGAGTCGGAATGGGCAGAGTTAGGGAGAGGGGTAAGACAAGGATGCCCATTATCACCATCGCTTTTTAATATATATGCAGAGGAAATGGTGAATGAAGCTTGGGAAGAAATAAGCAAGGGAGTGATAGTTGGAGGGAAAGTAGTAAAGTCAGTAAGATATGCAGACGATAAAGCTATTGTGTGCGATTCCGAAAGGGGTTTACAAATACTAGTAAATGCACTAAACGATAAGGCAAGGGAATATGGAATGAAAATTAACGTAAGTAAAACTAAGGTAATGAGATTCACTAAGGGAAAGAAGGCTAAATTAACGATCAGGGTCGATGGGGAAAAACTAGAGCAGGTGGACAAATTCTCGTACTTGGGTAGTGTTCTATCTTGGGATGGGAGGTGTGGAGATGAGGTTCGAAAAAGAGTAGCATTGGCCAAGGAAGCTTTTATGAAGCGAAGGGAATTAATGACAAAGGGTCTCGATAAAGGAATCAGGAAAAGATTGGTAAAATCCTTGATATGGAGTGTTTTGCTATATGGGTGTGAAACGTGGACCTTACGAAAAGAGGACATCAAAAGATTGGAGGCATTTGAGATGTGGGTGTGGCGTAGAATGGAGAAGGTGAGCTGGGTGGATAGAAAAACAAACATAGAGGTGCTAGAAATGGTTGGGGAGGAAAGGGTTTTAATTGAAGTAATTAAGCGCCGACAAAAGAAAGGGGTGGGTCAGATATTGAGAGGAGAGGGATTGCTGAAGAATGTAATAGAGGGTAGAATGAAAGAGAATACACAGAGGGGAAGGCAAAGGCAAAAAATGTTAGATGACATAAAAGGTGGTGTAAGTTACCAGGTAGCGAAGGAAAAGGCTATGAATAGGGAATATTAGGGCACATGGATCTACCGAAAGGTAGAACACTTATGTATGTATTATAATGATGTGTATCACTTCATTCATGGAATATTTATCCATTATCTCCTTTTTTAATTCTCATTTACCAAAGAAAATGTAACGATTACCATATCTTTTCTGCTAGAAAAATCTTCATTGGTATTTTCTTTGTTGCTCTCTATCATTAGCAACCTGGTATTTTTTGCGCATACCTTCTGATGGAGATGGGTAGTAAAAGAGTTAATGGTGAAACATTTTGATGTAAAAGAGAGTCTACTTTACTAAAATAGGTAAAATAACAATTTTTATGATGAAGTTTATTAATTTGTTCAATACCAGTTTTTGAAATTATGAATGTATTATTTTTGGGAAAAGAAAGAAGATACATTTGAATGTTTTAATTGAAGATTTGTTCTTTCCTTAGCTAATATTCATTTATTTTAATATTTGTGAATTATTTATTTCTTGTAGCTCAAAATGCAAGTGAAAGACCTTGTTTATGTTATGAATCTTTGGTATGGCAGCATAAAGGTCATTGAAGGGCATTTTGGAAGCAGTACAGCAACTTATTTTAAATTTTTTCGATGGCTCTTTCTCATTAATGTCATAGTATTCATCATAAGGTGAGCTAAGTGCTATACATGTTGTTAATATATTTGTGGATGTATATGATTTTTTTAGCATTAACGTTTGGTTCAATTTTATTTCTTTCTAGTTTTGGATTTCTTGTAGTTCCTCAGCTACTTTTCCATCTACATGAACCTTCTTTCAATCAAAACTACAATGGCTCTGAAGGTATATGCATTTCCTATTCAGTTTTATCTTTATAAAATGAAAATTAAACTCTTTTTAGTGTATATTCTTCTTAAAAATCAACTCTGTGATCTGGCTAGTATTTAGGGATAACTAGAATTTTAATTTGTAATCCAATATCCTATGTAGTATTTAATATATTAAATGCATGATGTATTTTTTCATTAATTAATGGATAATTTATATATTTCTTTACATAAATTGTAGTATTTTGCTTCATTCTTGAATTCAATGTTAAAATCTCATGTAAAGCTCCTTTTTGCATGCTATCCATAACTCACTCATCATACTATTCTAAATCAACTCATTCTACCCTCAAATGTTTTAAAATAAAGCCCTCCTTGGGCTCAGCTTACAATTCTGCCTTCAGTACATCAACTGCCTGTCTTATCTTCAATCAGCAAGCAATGATATTGTTCTGCTTGTGTTATTGTACATTTTGTATTTCCAACTATTCAAATGCATGGCAATCTTCCCTTTTCGATAAATGGTTATATTCTTACTTTCAGCCTCATAGTTGTTTTCCTCTGTGTCTATGTAACAAATGTACCTTTTGTACAAAAGAGCTCTTCAAGATAGATATAAAAGTTATCCGCTCTCTGAAACTCAAAATATATTTTTGACATTTTTGTCATATTTTATTTTAGGTTTTACAAACTACTCTGATATAGACCCCTATGAGGCAAATGGAATATTTTCCATTGGAAACATTTTTACTGGAGAGGTATTTTATATTAAATACTGCTTATAATACACTTTAAAATTAAAAATGTGTTATTTTACTGCAACACTACACTTAACTTCTTTGATTTTCTGTTAGTCTTTCTATGTTGGATCTATGCAAGGTAAGATGTAATATATTTTTAAGTCCAATTTGAATTAACATTTGTCAGTTGCAATCATTGTTGTACATTATGTTTTCAGGGATGGCTTGAGGAATCAGAGCTTTACTATGGATTTTATTCTAACAGATCACTGTCCTTAATATCAAACTACAAGTTCAGCATTCCAGCAAGTTACATTTTCACTATGGCCTTTTGTTATATTTTAATGTTTGTTTTGGTTGCAACAAAGTAAGTAAAACTATTCACATGTATAAATGTATATTATCAGTTTTATTTTACTGTCATGATTGTTTTATTCCTCTAAATTTCTTACTTCTGTTCAGTGCTGCAAAATCATACAGGAGAAGCTATATTGAGACTGGAGGTGGCCTAAAGCATGTTTATTCACATAAGCTGTTCTGTGGCTGGGATTTCAGCATTGCAACAGAAGAAGGTGCTAACCTCAAAAGGCAGTCTTTATACAATGAATTCAAGGTACACTTGAACATAGTCACATATTTTCCCAGAAAAAATGCTTCATTTTAGGAACGTATGTCTTTCAGGAAATAATTCAATTTAATGACGCACATAGGTGTATATTTTTTGTTTCTGTTATCCTTCCTCAAATGTGTTTGTTTTTACATGGACAGAAGTTCATTACATTTATTTGGAGAAGACTTATTTTAAAATGAAGTTAGTTTTGTTTTATTTGCCTTTCTCAAATGTTTGAAAGTTTTATATGTTGTTTATTGGTTCAAATTGATCAAATGTATCTTCAAGAAATAATGATGAAGAATTCAGTTTAATTTTTAGTCAATTAAATTTAATTCAGTTATCCCAAATAAATTTTCTAAAAATTTTTCCTAATTCTGATTACCTTCTGATTTATGAAGTTACTATTGCTGATTTTTTCCATTCTACTTATGAAGTATTAAAGAATAGTTTTACCATTTTACTCCGACATACTGGCAGTTTTTGGTTCTACATGCAGTTTGGTTTTGCATGAAATTTAAAGAATTGATCAACTCAATTAGCATCCAGCATAGGGTTAAATTTAATTCTGGTAAACTATTGCAATGAAAGCAAATGTGTGTGACGCATTTCTCATTCTTAAATTTTAGCAAAAATGAGAGATGTTCTGATAGTAAGTTCCGTCATTTTTTTCTCAGTGAATCTTTATAACCAAGTAAAAAATACATTGCCATTACAAAAGAAAATTCTTCCTGAATTTACAACAGAAGAAGCAAGAGCATAGGAGTTTTGACTCGTGCACAGGGTGCAAACCGGTATGCCCAAGCTCAGTGCTCAACTGCAAACCAGTATGACTGAAAGAAGTGTACTGGAAATGTGGTCGCAAGTGGACGTGTGTGCTGTTGTACACAGTGAATGGGTGCATGGAAGTAGTTTTACAAATATTCCTACAAAGCGTCTATGGAGGTGACATTATGTCCCATTAAATGGTTAGGCACTGGTGTGCAATGTTCAATGGAGGAAGGTAAAGTGTGGAAGATGAAGACCAATTTGGGTACCGCTTCACATCCACAACTGCAACATACATCAACAGAGTACAGGAGATGGTGTTAGCCAAAAAGCTTGTAACTGTTTGATGTCACATCCACATTGGGTGTTGGATGTGCTCAAGCCCAACACATGATTCATGAGTTGTTGGGATGTTAGAAAGTTTCAGCAAGATGGGTGCCAATAGACCTCACTCCTGATCACAAGACTGCATGAATGGCAATAAGCCTTGAACACCTAATTTGGTACAAGTGCAATGGTGGAGCATTAAAGTACTTGGGTACACCACTTTACTCCAGAGGTGAAGTATCTGCCTCAGTTATATGGAAACATCCCAACTCACCTGTCACTAAAAAATTCAAAATAATTTCTCATGCTGACATTGCTCTGGAATGCAAAGGGTGTCATACTGCTTGCTTTTCTCACTGTAGGGACTGTCAATGTGGCATGCTATTGCCAAACACCAAGCTGACCGAAATCTGCCATTCAACGAAGAGACCAGGGCTCTTGAGTCAAGGGGTTTTGTTCTTGCACAACAAAGCAAGGGACACAGCTGAGCACATTTGTTTCTGGGATAGGAGATATTGAATCATCTTGCCTTCAGTCCTGATCTTGCCCCATTTGACTTCCAGCTTTTTCCTGCATTGAAGTGAGAACTATCAGGATATCATTTCAGAAGCAACAAACAGGTTCAACAGGACATGAAGAATTTCCTCAAATATTTGAGCACCAGTTTTTACCAGGATTGTTTCTTAAAATTGATCTCACCATACAACAAAATGTATCAATGTCTGTGACAAATATGCAAAAAAACTCAAAAGATTGTTTTTTATGACTTTAATTATTTAAAAAAATGTTTCATATAAGGCATCCCTGTAAATAGAATGACAAAGCTTACAATCCAAACATCCCTCATATCTAAACCCAGAAAAAGTTCTCTTATCAAGGTCTTTAATTAGTAATGATCTATGAGTTAAATGGAAGAGGATTTGTAGTGAGTTGAAGGGCAATTTGGAAAGAAGGATACTAGTCAGACAAGGTGTTTGAGATTTGGGAAAGTACCAATGATCCTTGGAGATATTCTTAAGCCCTATTATTCTTCGGTAATTGTCTGATAAATTGAGCTTTACAATCATCAGCCATGAAACGGGTGGTGTTTATAATGTATTTTATGGAATATATTCATATAATGGGCGTGAAAAATGATGTGTATTCACTTCCCCCAAAATATTCCTTACCATATAGAAAAAATTGTTTTTTAGCTGACTGGCGATATTATTGTAATTTAGGGGGACATGATCATAATGTAAATAAATAAAATCTTTATTTGGGGTTAGATATAGGGGTAGAATATGATAAAATCTCTCTTCATGTAAGTTGTGCCATTATTTCTTGTACTCTATTTTACCTAATGATATTTAGAGCCTCTATTTAAACTCTACCAAAATTAAAGATTGAAAAATTAACTAATATGTGTATTTTTTATCATTACAGGAGCTTCTTGATGAAGAGGTGGAAAAACTGGAAAAAGAAGGACATCCCAAGACTTTTCTGAACTCATTCACCACTTTAACATTACAATGTCTTGTTAATTTCATTGTACTTGTGATTTTGGGATCAACAGGAGTTCTTATGTGGATTCTTCTTTCAATCCACAAAACATGGGAAGTTGCCGAAAGCAATGCTGGTAAATTACTATCCATTAGATTTTTCTTGGTGCAAGGTATTGGAATAAATAGATTACATTTACATTTAAGCCCTGCAAACCGCCAATGGCGTGTGACAGGGGGTGTAAAACACCTATCCCTAACTATCCTGGATAGCTATTAGCTTCTCTAATACTTCACGGGGAAAAATGAACAAAAATATCTATCCGTCCTGGTGACTATTTCCCTGTATCGCTTTTTCGCTTTCTTTCAAAGATTGCGTGTGTTACCAGCTGGGATGAGAAAATCAACTCCACAAGATCCATAGTGACAAACTTATTGAAAAGCTTCCTACGGCATTCAAGTCTTCTATCACTAAGAGAGTTCCATCCGAGGGATTCTATCATAGCCAAAACACTGCTGTCAAATCTGAAATCTCCCTTAACAAACCTTGCTGCNGGCTATTCTGTAAAATATATGGTGGAAAAGCTTTAAGCTGCTCTGATTAGCGATATAGAAATTAATAAGTTTTAGCAATTTTAGTAATAAAATAGTAAAACTCATTCTAAATAAAAGGATACACAGTTGTGAATAAATAGTTTACTCATTTAACCATGAGAGTGTTACAAAAATTTTCTTTTGTTTGAATCGAATAGTTGCTCTTAATGAATGTTGTTAAGTATGTAAATTTCCATATATTTATACCATGCACTTGATATTGGTCATTTTAGTCAAGCCAAGAAAGCTTCTATGCAATGAATTCAATTATAATTGTTTCCTTAAATAAGGGTACATATTAGCTCTTCTGAAAGTGTAAGCATTTATTTCTCTTTCAGATTCTGAAGGGAAGCCTCATCCTCCAACAATAACAGTTTCTTTGCTGGTGACTTTGATTTTACTCTTGGTTCCTATGTTCTTCTCCTATGTAACTCGTCTGGAACGTTACCAAAGTCCTCGCACTGCATTGTATGTGACTCTGTGGAGAACTTTTGGACTAGAGGTGGTTGTATTGAGTGTTTTGTTGGCCTTTTGGTTGCATTCACCAGACAGTAAGGTAAGAAGATTGGTATAGATACAGTTAAAATATTTCTCTCAGTTATTTTCACTTAAAATATTTCACTATTTTGATAGTATTTAAATTTATCTTGCATTCTTGCTTTTGATTGAGTTTTATTGTTGTTGATGATTCATTTTCAGTGTTGGGAAACATCACTGGGTCAGGAGATATACCGCCTTGTGATTATGGACTTTTTGATCACAATCTGTGGAAAAGCTGCTGCAGAACTTGTACGCTCCCGCATTTACTGGTGAATGATTTTCTGTACTTGGGCATTATGTAGGAGATGAATGTTTACTCTTGAATTATCATCCATAATCAGACATTATATTAATTATATCATGGTGTATAAGCAAGTGTTCAGTAACCATTAAGCTAATATCTGAATGCAGCATTGATGTCCAGTATATTAAGGACTACATATAGTAATATACAATAATTACTTAAGGAATTGTAAACTGTATTAATTCATTAAGAAAGTTAATCCTTAATAAATTAGTCTTTGTAACTGCTTAGCAGTATGTGTTACCTTTGTTATATTTTCTTGCACAACCACAACTGCTAGACAATGTTCATCAACAGAATTCTGTCCCTTTTATGATTGTATAGCTTACAGGCATTTCAAAGATCGAGAGGGTAATTGTATTATTCTTCTTGAGAAATTCCCCGTGTTTTATATATTGCTCAGCAGAATTAGTCATAAAAACATAAAAATCTAGGGATTCATCCTCTCTTGTGGTAATTGTTCATCAGAAGGAGTGACTAAACTGTTCTACCAGTACCACAACTTAAATTATTAAAATTAACCTGGGTCATAATGATGATGCTTAGTGTTGGAATCTGGGTTATAAGGTAAAATAAAAGTGGAAATTCTTGTGGAGGTCTTCTTTAATATAGTCTAAATGAAAGAGAGAACAGATGGAAATGGATTTCTCTCTTTTTGTTTTCTCTGTATAGATGATGTTCCCGTTATACAAGAAAAAATATTATTCATTCTTTTTAATTTTGCACCTTTCACAGGTCTGTCTCCAACAAGATTGGATTGCCTGAATTTGATATTGCCCGACATAGGTACAACTCCCTCATCTTAAGGTTTTCCTATAAAATACGTAAAGAAAGGGAGCAAGCTCATTTGCCAGTGTTTGAATAGCAAGCGATGGTATACCTTCTGGTCCCGGCGCTTTCTTCTTGTCTACCGCTCTCAACAACTTTCCTATTCCATCCACTGACAACTCGATTGGCCCCATCATTGAATCAACCCGCATAGAAAATTAGCTTGTGCATCCATCATCTAAAGTAAAACTTTCCTGGTAGTGTCGATTAAGTAAATTCGCTTTTCCCACTACTACTGGTAGCTGTCAATTTAAGACCAATGTGGCTTATGACTGAGCGTTTGGCAGTTGCATGAATGGTGCTGCTCAGCTGTATTAGTCTAGAATGCTCACAATTGTTGCTATATTATCAGCAGAGCCATGTCTTTCTATGGGTTTAAGGGGCGCACCACACCTAGGCAAGTCAAGGAGGGCTTACTTATGCTACCCATTCCCTACATGTGTCTGAGAAATCAGGTGGCAAGATATGGCCCGCCTATTCCAATCCAGCAACCTTTACCAGATTGTTTTTGCTATTCTCTGGACCAGTCAACTCAAGCATTCTTTGTGAATGAGCCCTCGTCTCAAATAATGCCTTCTATAATCATTTTAGCACACTCAGCCAGATACATAGCTGCAAGATGGGGTTGCAAGGAAGTCAATACCTATCACAATGAGTATTTTAAGCCTAATAGTGACTGAATGATGGTTTGTTCTCCTTTATTGGGTGCAATCTTGTGTTAATTTTTAGAGGGGGGGGGGGTCAAATTATGTTTACATCCAGTTGGCAGGTCTGAGTAGTGGCTGTGACTGCGTTCATTCATTCTATATGAAAATTTGAACAAACTATTTTGAAGCATGATAAATGTAAGATAGTGTACATAGAAAGTATTATCATCAAAATCCATCATAAGTTACAAATATCCAACATACATCCAAATGGACTTATGAACAGTGGTTGTAAGTCAATGGCTGACTGTTCATCCTAATAAAATCACAATACATCCTACTAAAAACACAATAAGCTACTTTTTTATCTCAAAATGATCACGTTATTAAGGAAAAATCTGAAGTCAATTAGAAGAAACCAGTAAAGTTTCTAACAAGGTGTTTATTGGCACCACAGTTATGCTTTCTATTTATTTGACCTGTTGTATGTTAACTTCTTAAATATATAGATAAGAATCTGCATGATAAATGAGGCTATTCTGTAAAATATATGGTGGAAAAGCTTTAAGCTGCTCTGATTAGTGATATAGAAATTAATAAGTTTTAGCAATTTTAGTAATAAAATAGTAAAACTCATTCTAAATAAAAGGATACACAGTTGTGAATAAATAGTTTACTCATTTAACCATGAGAGTGTTACAAAAATTTTCTTTTGTTTGAATCGAATAGTTGCTCTTAATGAATGTTGTTAAGTATGTAAATTTCCATATATTTATACCATGCACTTGATATTGGTCATTTTAGTCAAGCCAAGAAAGCTTCNACCTCTATACACTTTTCCAAGCATTTCTCCAACTTTTTTAAGCTGTCGAAAAAGGAGGATTTTGACAGGTTCTCAAAATAGGCATCTGTGTGGGCAATGACCTCCTCATTCAATGTGAGCTGTTGTCCATCGAGGCATTTTTTCAAGTTTAGAAATAAAAAGAAGTCAATGAGGGCCAAATCCTGTGAATACAATGGATGTTGTAATAATTCGAACTTTAATTCCAAATTTTGGCATTCAAAACTATGCAGGTGTGCACCCGTGCATGTTTTGTCTGCAGTTATGTGTTGATGCAGAAACTTGTCAGGATTGTGATGGTAAAGGACCAAAATTGCCTCAGAGTTGACCGCACGATTGTGCTTATTCTTTAAGAGCAAACGCGGCACCCATCTTGCCAAGATTTTTTCACACTCAATTTTTCATGCAAAATTGAAAACACTGTGCCTTGCGATATATCTGTTGTGCACTTTGATTTGTTGATCACTCAAAATCATATTGTGGATTTTGTCATTCATTTTGGGGGTAGTCACTTTCACTGAACATCCTGAACAATGTTCATCTTTTGTGAATGTATGGCCACGTTTAAACTCATTTACCCTATTGTAAACAGTTGCAAACACAAGTGCAGATGTGCCATGAACTTCATCCAAGTCAGCTTTGATCTCTTTGATTGGTGTTAAGCCTTTTAAATATAAGTGTTTAATCACTGATCGAAACTCACTTTTTTCTATTTCCCTGAGTAAACAAAAGTTTTCGCTTCAATTGACAATAAAAATTAAACCATGAGATGAATATAAGTGAGGCTTTAACTGCTATCTAGTGAGTAATGATACTTACTAAAAACAAACCATTTATGACACTACATGCGCCATCTCTAGGATTTTCTAAGGATTTATTGAACGACCCTTGTATTTATCTCTTTTATTGAAAATTATGAATTCAGGTAATCTAATAATGTGTATGTATCTAGTCTCATATCTACTACTTATGTAGGTAGGGATGGGAACACGTCTTCATCAGAAGACTGCCTCTACAATTTGGCCACTAAAGAAATCATGAGGTCATGTGTCTAAACCATAAATCCCCTTCTTGAGTGGCATATTGAATACAGTCATAAGTTCATCTCTGAAAATTGTGGAAGGAAAATGAATCCCATTGCTAAGTATACCCTAATTAGAATTTTCTTTATTTAATTCTCACTCGTGTTTGAAAACAAAATTATTTAAATGCATGCTTTTGATTTAGAAAGTAAAGGAAAGGTTGTCTCCTAAAAGGTCACAGGTTCACCACATTTTGTCTAATTACATTTATTCCCCTAGTTATTTTCTGTTTTGCATGGAAAACTATACCACTGGTACTTCTGGGTATTGTATTATAGTCATGCACAACAATCACCATAAGAAAATTTAAATTCCATTTTTTTTCATTTTCATATTGCAAAAATGAAAAATTAAATATAAGATTCTGTTTCTATATTCCTTTATGTTTAGCTTTATGTCAGTTTCACCCTTAAACTGCACACTTGAGTATTTATTTTGTAGTGAGCTTGCTAGTAAAACTGTAGATAAGGGATGGCTTGGGTGTTCTTTAATTCCTGTTGATCTATCTTATCTCATTGAAAAGTTATGTCCAACTTAGCCTCTGTCTTTTCTTGGCATTCATATGAAAAGCCAGAAAGATAATTTAATCTTATGCTTCATAGTTAGAAGAAAAGGACTGAATATGGCTTTGTGGGAAATAGTGTGACAAGAACCAAACCTTCTGAATTTTAAAGACCTGACCCTACTCAACAGTGAATCCTGATTTTATACATTCAGAATGATGCTGTAAGAGAGGGAAATTCATCGTGGCTGCTATTAAGATAGAGATTTAAATACTCTTTAAGTAGTTAGGCAGATGCACAAGTGCTTATGCCGTGGTCCATTTTGAGATCTTGGTTAGAACTAAGGGTGGCTGGTTTCTCCTAAGTTCTCTGAACTGAGAGAGGGTAAACTCTTGTACACCTGACTAAAAGCAATTGGAGAATTTTATCTACATAGAATAATTCTCTGCATAGAATAGTTCAAAAATTCGGATCATAAATTCAATAATAGGCAGGGTGAGGTTACAGAGCATAAGTTTCAAAAGTAAACAAAGACCTCTACATGAATAATTTTGGAGTTATGGGTATTTATGGAAACATTTTGGTAATGGTCATAGAATGTGTTCAAAATATCCACCAATTGTGTCATGAAAGGTCTCACTCATCACTTCTTGAACAAATGAATGCTCTCTCTCTTAGTGCTGGAGTTTATTGTACGTCCTTAAAATACATGAGTGTGTTCATGCTACACAGCCTGCCTTCCTAAGGAATCAGATGTACAAATGATTTCAAATATTGACAGGTACAGCAATCAAGAGAATTTAGATCAAGAGATTGTAGAGTTCTATTTTCTGTTTGTCATTGATCCTTGTAGTTGACATTTTTAAACTAAATTTTTAAAATCTAGGGTGGCTTGAATATAAATAATGTTGCATTAATACGAGAATTTCCTGTATATATCTATTTTCAGTGTTGGAATATATTACTTGAGAGCTGTGGCAATGGCCAGAGTACAAATGGTCAAGAAATTGCGTGAAATGCTTGTGATGGAAGCTAAAGACAAGGAATATCTTCTTGGCAACATTTTTAAAGTCACAGAAGGACGTAAGTACATGGTTTAGGTATACCAAGCAATAATCATTGCCCTTTTAAAGGTCAAATTTGAATTCAAATATAAGTTAAAACAATAAATTATGTAATTAGGCCCATTTTATTTCTAAATTGATCCTTTAGGTTTTGGACCTGGCTCAGAATTTACAGGAGAGAGATATTCCAGAAAAGGTTTCAACCACTCAAAGGACTGTCTCATTGGAGAGTCATCAGGTTTTAATCACATGGAGGTAAATATTCCAGTGTGTCATCATTTTATTATTTGAAGCACTCTTCTTAGAATAATCAATTTTTTATTTTCAGGATATCATGAATGTCACTCAGGAGTCAAATTTGGAAGATCCAGTGACTGAGAATGAATGTAAGTTAAGATTCCTTATGTATAAATTGGAAATTTCATGTTCTATAGTTATAGCAAGTATATTTTCAAGAATAGTCTTCAATTTCAATTTGTGTGAATTCAACATGCACTGCTTTGTACAAACAGTTACTTATGATACGTTTGAGCAAGCAAAGAGAATTCTTCCAAATTTGCCCTTCAGGCAGTAGAAATACAAAAAGTTACATGAAATGTAACATTTTAATAACTTTTGTGTAGAATGTAACTATTCATGTTTATAATTTATTTCAGGGGCATCTCTTGAAGGCCATGATAGCAGAGAACACAGAGGTTTTGCTCAACACAAGAGATGAATCCCTCAAACTTGTTAGATAATTTTGTGTTCTTTTATGAACCATAATGAACCATTGCTACTTTTTCAGGGAATATTCAGTTCAATTCTACATGAGGTGCTTTTAGTATTCAAAGATCACGTTTTGTATTTATTTTACGTAATAGAATCCGACATAAATAACTGTTCTTGAATGAAGTCCATGGCTCTTAGTATCCACAAACCCAGTACGGGCCCTTATGTATGAAATGACCTCAGCTGTTAAAGTAATTTTAACATTACTAGAAATCCATAAAAATAGGTGCTTTTATTCTAAATTATAATGAATATTGAAAATTAGTAGTATATGAGGGTTCCATATCATGAAGTCTGAACAAATAGATTATATATTTTTAATCGGATATATTTTAATTGAATAGCAATTGCTCAATTTTTCACTTGACAAGACAGAAATGATGAGTAAACAAAATGTTTCGCTTCAATTGACAATAAAAATTAAACCATGAGATGAATATAAGTGAGACTTTAACTGCTATCTAGTGAGTAATGATGCTTACTAAAAACAAACCATTTATGACACTACATGCGCCATCTCTAGGATTTTCTAAGGATTTATTGAACGACCCTTGTATTTATCTCTTTTATTGAAAATTATGAATTCAGGTAATCTAATAATGTGTATGTATCTAGTCTAATATCTACTACTTATGTAGGTAGGGATGGGAACACGTCTTCATCAGAAGACTGCCTCTACAATTTGGCCCCTAAAGAAATCATGAGGTCATGTGTCTAAACCATAAATCCCCTTCTTGAGTGGCATATTGAATACAGTCATAAGTTCAGCTCTGAAAATTGTGGAAGGAAAATGAATCCCATTGCTAAGTATACCCTAATTAGAATTTTCTTTATTTAATTCTCACTCGTGTTTGAAAACAAAATTATTTAAATGCATGCTTTTGATTTAGAAAGTAAAGGAAAGGTTGTCTCCTAAAAGGTCACAGGTTCACCACATTTTGTCTAATTACATTTATTCCCCTAGTTATTTTCTGTTTTGCATGGAAAACTATACCACTGGTACTTCTGGGTATTGTATTATAGTCATGCACAACAATCACCATAAGAAAATTTAAATTCCATTTTTTTTCATTTTCATATTGCAAAAATGAAAAATTAAATATAAGATTCTGTTTCTATATTCCTTTATGTTTAGCTTTATGTCAGTTTCACCCTTAAACTGCACACTTGAGTATTTATTTTGTAGTGAGCTTGCTAGTAAAACTGTAGATAAGGGATGGCTTGGGTGTTCTTTAATTCCTGTTGATCTATCTTATCTCATTGAAAAGTTATGTCCAACTTAGCCTCTGTCTTTTCTTGGCATTCATATGAAAAGCCAGAAAGATAATTTAATCTTATGCTTCATAGTTAGAAGAAAAGGACTGAATATGGTTTTGTGGGAAGTAGTGTGACAAGAACCAAACCTTCTGAATTTTAAAGACCTGACCCTACTCAACAGTGAATCCTGATTTTATACATTCAGAATGATGCTGTAAGAGAGGGAAATTCATCGTGGCTGCTATTAAGATAGAGATTTAAATACTCTTTAAGTAGTTAGGCAGATGCACAAGTGCTTATGCCGTGGTCCATTTTGAGATCTTGGTTAGAACTAAGGGTGGCTGGTTTCTCCTAAGTTCTCTGAACTGAGAGAGGGTAAACTCTTGTACACCTGACTAAAAGCAATTGGAGAATTTTATCTACATAGAATAATTCTCTGCATAGAATAGTTCAAAAATTCGGATCATAAATTCAATAATAGGCAGGGTGAGGTTACAGAGCATAAGTTTCAAAAGTAAACAAAGACCTCTACATGAATAATTTTGGAGTTATGGGTATTTATGGAAACATTTTGGTAATGGTCATAGCATGTGTTCAAAATATCCACCAATTGTGTCATGAAAGGTCTCACTCATCACTTCTTGGAAAAATGAATACTCTCTCTCTCTTAGTGCTGGAGTTTATTGTACGTCCTTAAAATACATGAGTGTGTTCATGCTACACAGCCTGCCTGCCTAAGGAATCAGATGTACAAATGATTTCAAATATTGACAGGTACAGCAATCAAGAGAATTTAGATCAAGGGATTGTAGAGTTCTATTTTCTGTTTGTCATTGATCCTTGTAGTTGACATTTTTAAACTAAATTTTTTAAATCTAGGGTGGCTTGAATATAAATAATGTTGCATTAATACGAGAATTTCCTGTATATATCTATTTTCAGTGTTGGAATATATTACTTGAGAGCTGTGGCAATGGCCAGAGTACAAATGGTCAAGAAATTGCGTGAAATGCTTGTGATGGAAGCTAAAGACAAGGAATATCTTCTTGGCAACATTTTTAAAGTCACAGAAGGACGTAAGTACATGGTTTAGGTATACCAAGCAATAATCATTGCCCTTTTAAAGGTCAAATTTGAATTCAAATATAAGTTAAAACAATAAATTATGTAATTAGGCCCATTTTATTTCTAAATTGATCCTTTAGGTTTTGGACCTGGCTCAGAATTTACAGGAGAGAGATATTCCAGAAAAGGTTTCAACCACTCAAAGGACTGTCTCATTGGAGAGTCATCAGGTTTTAATCACATGGAGGTAAATATTCCAGTGTGTCATCATTTTATTATTTGAAGCACTCTTCTTAGAATAATCAATTTTTTATTTTCAGGATATCATGAATGTCACTCAGGTGTCAAATTTGGAAGATCCAGTGACTGAGAATGAATGTAAGTTAAGATTCCTTATGTATAAATTGGAAATTTCATGTTCTATAGTTATAGCAAGTATATTTTCAAGAATAGTCTTCAATTTCAATTTGTGTGAATTCAACATGCACTGCTTTGTACAAACAGTTACTTATGATACGTTTGAGCAAGCAAAGAGAATTCTTCCAAATTTGCCCTTCAGGCAGTAGAAATACAAAAAGTTACATGAAATGTAACATTTTAATAACTTTTGTGTAGAATGTAACTATTCATGTTTATAATTTATTTCAGGGGCATCTCTTGAAGGCCATGATAGCAGAGAACACAGAGGTTTTGCTCAACACAAGAGATGAATCCCTCAAACTTGTTAGATAATTTTGTGTTCTTTTATGAACCATAATGAACCATTGCTACTTTTTCAGGGAATATTCAGTTCAATTCTACATGAGGTGCTTTTAGTATTCAAAGATCACGTTTTGTATTTATTTTACGTAATAGAATCCGACATAAATAACTGTTCTTGAATGAAGTCCATGGCTCTTAGTATCCACAAACCCAGTACGGGCCCTTATGTATGAAATGACCTCAGCTGTTAAAGTAATTTTAACATTACTAGAAATCCATAAAAATAGGTGCTTTTATTCTAAATTATAATGAATATTGAAAATTAGTAGTATATGAGGGTTCCATATCATGAAGTCTGAACAAATAGATTATATATTTTTAATCGGATATATTTTAATTGAATAGCAATTGCTCAATTTTTCACTTGACAAGACAGAAATGAAATGTATTATATGTGCCATATTTTTCTACATGATCATGGATATGAAATCTGATATGATTCTGAAAAACAATT
>KZ308136.1:1972910-1988124 GCA_000376725.2 Ladona fulva | reverse complement strand
AGGCTTGGCTTAGGATTTATTATCCTTGCAAGGGATAGGAGGGTTATTCTATGGCAGTGGTTTTAAACCTATCGCATGTATGCCCAAAGTGGCATGTGAGAGAATTTTTTTGTTCCTGGAATTCTGATTTCACCATCTTTGTTATGTATCCATTGCTTCAGAATGAAAAATGAAAAAATGAAACCTCAGAGTAAATAAAAAGGATTCTGTTCATCAATAATGACAATTATTGATTTTTAAACTAATTTAATACCTTATATGATTGTTCACATAATGAAATAGATCATATCAGATCTCACGAAATTTTTAGCACCATATTGGCATGCAAATCCTTTATATTTGCCAAATGTGCCACTTTGCTGCCATGAAGGTTTGCCATCCCTGTTCTATGGTATATTTGGGGTATAACTGAAAATTTACTCTATTTCATAATTAATTGCAAGCAAGCAAGCAAAAATCAGGGAAGCACCTACTGAGAGATGCTGGGCAACAGGCTTTAGCCTAACCTAATATTCTACAAATACAGTAAAAGATGCCTTAATAATGCCTAAGTTATAAATAGGATAGCATTTATCCAGTATATAAGGACACTTCATTTCTTGCAGATTGTGAAATGGTATAAAAGCGCTTTTTGGTTTTTTTATTAGAAAGTGATTTATAGTTTAAAACAAAAAGCTATTGAGATGTTGGTTATACCTCTTGACTATATTATAGTATGACTAGAAACTTTGAACTATACTTGTGAATATACTTTGGCATGAATATATGATTTTTTAAAAACCATACTTAGAGAATTGCTGTAATAAAAGCTGAAGTATATTCATAATAAAAACTGATTATCATCTGGCTGAATTTTCATTGTCTTTTCTTAGCCAGCTTCGGCAATTAAATTCTTACGCTGGTGAAGCACTCAAGTTCAGTGGATATTCATGCAGAAATTTCATTATTTTTATGTACAGTCTTTTAGGTAAAGCATTTTTGAAAAAATGCCGTTTTCTCGCTCAGTTGATTTAAAAAAATTCAGTTTCTTATATTGCCGCACTTTAATGCTCTAGGTATTTGACATTACTAAGCTGCTGTATTATTTACGGTGTCACTATGTGGTTGAAATAATGTCAAATATTGAAGGATCACTAAAAATCAAATAAAAAATTTCACGTATTTGTATATTCATGTTTTATCTAGGATAATCGTAATGAATGTCATTTCATTCCTGCGATATATATATATATATAAGTGAAATATTTTGATCTTTATTACAGTAATTACCGATTAATATCTTCCCTCAACAATGATATTTTTAACTCAATGTTTTGCAAGAAATATGCAATATGATTTATGAATAGGTTTGAAAAAATCAGATCTATTCACGCGTTGTAGTTATTAGGATGTGTTAAGTTTTTCTGCTATCTTATGGAAAAGATATACGTAAATAATAAGCTCAGAATAATACTTTTTTCAACCAAAAGATCGATGTAATTTTGGTCGGAATCGAACACATTTTCGCTGAGGCAACAGCGAAATTCATTAAATTCTATTCTAGAAGGTTCGAACCGACCGGTCATATATAAATTCGGGCAGTTGTTGTCTGTTGTTTACAAACAGAGATATTGCGCCTATTGCTGGAAGTTTGAAAGGCGGGTCCGTGTGTATCGATTTATTGGAAATGAATTCGTAAACATTTTTCTGGGTTGACACTGGAAAGTTATAAACGAAAAATGATGGCCAAGATGAACGCTGCGCCAGAAACGAAGGTTACGTGCGGTATTAACAAAGATGCATACGCCTCCAGCAAGCGGTTTTTGGAATCATTTTATGATGTTCCGTGTCAGCAGTTGGCGAAGAATTTACTTGGACACGTGAGTATACAGTAGAATAAAAATAGGAAATTCTTTACGTGCACGCAATTTTCTCATCCGTTCATTTGGTAATATTTCAGTTTCCTATACTTTGTTTCCTTATGCAGCTCTTTGTATAATATTAAACTTAACCAGTATTTATAATGTTCATCTATTACTTTCATTTCCGTCACCGATAATTTATAGAAACTTTTAACTTTTTTGTTCAGATTTTGGTTCGGAAGCTGAGTGATGGTACCGTTTTGAGAGGTAAAATAGTGGAAACCGAATGCTATCCAGGAGGGGATGACAGAGCTTCTCACTCTTATCAGGGAAAATTTACTGAAAGAAATGCCCCTATGTATATGAAGCCAGGAACAGCGTATGTCTACTTTACCTATGGAATGTACAATTGCTTCAACATCTCCAGCCAAGGTATGTAAAACAGACAACTGCTGAAATAATTTTATTAACTCCGTCACCAAGTTTATGTATGTATATTTTGGAAACGCTGATATGTATAAAGAAGAGTAACAGTAGACACTTAAATGTAAGTTCAAGAATAGAAAATAACTTCCAAACCAAGACAGAAGACAGACTCAAAGTGCAGACATTTTGTTATTTTAATTAAATCATAATAATTGGAAATAGATATGTCAGCGAATAAAATGGAAGAGTATCTCATTGAATTCAATACTATTCTTTGTTAAGATAATGCTGAGCTGAAGGTGGTATTAAACATATTCATTGGTGATTTTTGGTGTTATTTTCTCTTAAGTTTCAAGGTTGGTGTTGTGTTCATTCCTTCTCTGATTTTGGAGGACTGAATCAGAGTTCTCTCTTTATAGGTATTCTCTTTGTATGTTCGATTATGTGTAAAGATTCGCAATGAAATGGAGGTGAGAAAGACAGAAATGATCAATAGTCAGACATGGATCCTCCCTTTGCAGACAAATTCTTTGCATGTTAACAAGCTATCTCAATGTTTAACATAAATCCATAATATTTAAGTGTATACCTTACTTGTTTGTTATTTAGATTTAAGCTTGTGTAAACATGTTTTGTTTCAGAACTTCATATATTCTGAATTATTTGTTCAAAATTGTTTTACCAGTTTTTTTATGATCATAGGTCCTGGTGCAGCTGTGTTATTGAGAGCTTTTGAGCCTATAGAGGGAATGGAATATATGCTACAGGAAAGAATGAAGAGAAGAAAAAACCCAGGAAAGATAAAGCATCATGAATTAGGCAATGGTCCATCTAAGATATGCATGAGTATGAACATTGACAAGGAATCCTGTAATGCCAGAAATATGTGTTCGTGGGATGGTCTTTGGGTTGAGGAGGGCATCATTAGCCATTCAGTCTCTGATCCTGATTGGCTTTCAGCTGTTCATCCAAATGAGGTTGTTACATCTCAGAGAATAGGCATTGATTCAACAGGGCATGAATCAGTTTCCAAACTATACCGTTTTTACATCCTTGGAAATCCCTCTGTGAGCAAAAGAGACAAAATTAAGGAAAATGAACTTGATTCTTCTATAGAAGTTGTTCCAAGGAAGATGAAATTACTAGTTCCTACAAAAATAAATATATGAATTTTAAATGGTTTATTCTCCATTTTACCTGGTTAACAATAACTTAATATAATCAAATTACTCTATCTCTTTCTTGTCTTTGGAGCAGATTGAGGAGTGCCATACAGATTTTTAGGTAGGTTTGGCTTAGGATTTATTATCCTTGCAAGGGATAGGTTATTCTATGGCAGTGGTTTTAAACCTATCGCATGTATGCCCAAAGTGGCATGTGAGAGAATTTTTTTGTTCCTGGAATTCTGATTTCACCATCTTTGTTATGTATCCATTGCTTCAGAATGAAAAATGAAAAAATTATTGATTTTTAAACTAATTTAATACCTTATATAATTGTTCACATAATGAAATAGATCATATCAGATCTCACTAAATTTTTAGCACCATATTGGCATGCAAATCCTTTATATTTGCCAAATGTGCCACTTTGCTGCCATGAAGGTTTGCCATCCCTGTTCTATGGTATATTTGGAGTATTAATGAAAATTTGCTCTATTCCATAATCAATTGCAAGCAAGCAAGCAAAAATCAGGGAAGCACCTACTGAGAGATGCTGGGCAACAGGCTTTAGCCTAACCTAATATTCTACAAATACAGTAAAAGATGCCTTAATAATGCCTAAGTTATAAATAGGATAGCATTTATCCAGTATATAAGGACACTTCATTTCTTGCAGATTGTGAAATGGTATAAAAGTGCTTTTTGGTTCTTTTATTAGAAAGTGATTTATAGTTTAAAACAAAAAGCTATTGAGATGTTGGTTATACCTCTTGACTATATTATAGTATGACTAGAAACTTTGAACTATACTTGTGAATATACTTTGGCATGAATATATGATTTTTTAAAAACCATACTTAGAGAATTGCTGTAATAAAAGCTGAAGTATATTCATAATAAAAACTGATTATCATCTGGCTGAATTTTCATTGTCTTTTCTTAGCCAGCTTCNAAGATATGCATGAGTATGAACATTGACAAGGAATCCTGTAATGCCAGAAATATGTGTTCGTGGGATGGTCTTTGGGTTGAGGAGGGCATCATTAGCCATTCAGTCTCTGATCCTGATTGGCTTTCAGCTGTTCATCCAAATGAGGTTGTTACATCTCAGAGAATAGGCATTGATTCAACAGGGCATGAATCAGTTTCCAAACTATACCGTTTTTACATCCTTGGAAATCCCTCTGTGAGCAAAAGAGACAAAATTAAGGAAAATGAACTTGATTCTTCTATAGAAGTTGTTCCAAGGAAGAGGTCAAAAGCAAAATGAAGTTTAAAACTGTCTTCAAAGATTTTCTGTTGGATATGCTCAAGAAACATGTCTATTGAATTTTAATTTTGAAAAAAACATTTATAAATAACTGTACATTTATCAGCATCATTTTACTTTTATAAGTAATATGTTTATATATTTACCTGAAAAAATGTTGAGTAAAATTTCATAACTCAATGAACAAATTTTACTTGAGTCAAAATTGGTGTTTAACATACAGTAAACTCTCGATTATCTGTGCTAATGCATGGTGGGGCACAGATAATAGAAAAAACATGGATAACTGAAATATCTGGAAAATATGGTCAAATTATTTTTACTGTATAGAACCACATAAAAGATGCATTCTTTCACAAAATAATTAGGTTTAGAAGTATGATTTATCTTGCATGAGGGTGTAGATTTTCCGTGGTATTAATATTATAGATCAAGAATATAGTCCCACAAACCATGCTGCATCTTATTTGTGGATATATAGATACCTTTTCACTGCCAGAGCACCTTTTGGTTATTATTCTGGCTACTTTGATGGAACTTTCATCACTAGGAAGCAAACAAATGACAACATAGAGAGCACTTAGAATGCTATGAAGTCTCAAACATTTTTTTCAATGTTTATTCAGTGTATTTTAACAAACAAATCAATGTGCATACTTACTTGATTGCATAAATAATAAAAAAATTGAATTAGGTGTATTCAAAGTAAATGTTTAACTGAACAAAGAAGTAATTATTAGTCTAATAGAAAACAGTCTTTTACTATGAGCCTCAGAAATAGGAAGTATATTTGAACTATTTACTTGATTTCTTTGTATTTTATTTTAATGGAGTTCTTGTTTTTCAGGCTGCTCTAACATCATAGTAATCAAAACCATTTCCCCCCTTGTAATCCAGCATAGTTTCAACCTAGAGCTTAAATTATTTTTGGTAATACAGCTGTTTATCTTCACAATATCACTGTAAAAGCTATTTGAGGCACCAAAACCACTGTCCAAAGTTACGGCAAACTTCATCAGCTCACTTTACATCTAAATCATTTTATGAATTGCTTGTAATCTAATATCATATATTCTATTGCCAATTTAGATAGAGACTCCTTTTTCATTTTTTTTATGATAGATTTTCATATTTTAGCAATGGAAAGCACAGTTTTCTTTTATTTTAATATGCTTGGAATTACAGTTTTACAGGTACATCTATGGAACAAGTGACAAGCGTATTGCAGAACCTATAGTCAAACAGGTCAGGCCGCCTTATACTTGTGGTGAATGAGAAGCTTCCACTGTACAGTGCAGTAGCCTAATGACGATAATATATGATATTTATTTATTTATTTAGATAATCTTACAAGTAGAACAATTTTCCGGTGGTAAGATTTGGACAAAGTAATTTCCACCCTCACCTAAAAATACAACATGAAACAATGCTGTCGGATNAGTGAGAGTTCATAATGATAAAATCAGAATTTTACATTGCAAGCTTTGTGTTTAAATATAACACAAATTTGGATACAGATTTATTTGAAGTACATAGTAACTTCTATAAAGAATGAGTTTTGATTTGAAAACTGAGTTAACATACTAGAAGTTGCTGGTACTGATACTTTCTGCATGACAAAACTGAAATTATTTATATTGCATACTTATATATTTACTCGTCATAGAGAAGGTAGGATTGTCGGAACTAATGGACATGAGAAAATGCCAGTAATGAGTGGGTAATACTAAAATCTTTAAATTGAAACATTAACTACCATTTACAAATTAAGAATTAATGCAAATTTATCAGAAAACAAATGGTTCGGAATTTCCAATCATAATTTTTGTTCATCAAAGTAAATTTCAAAGTTTATTTGTGATTGTAATTATATCATTAAAATGTAGAGTTGTAGGGAGGAGAGAGTAGGATGGATAGTCTGCAAACTGGACAATCGGAACACAGATATTCAAGAGTTTACTGTATATACTGTATTCACCTGAATATAAGATGCTTCAAAAATAAGACATTTTTTTACACTTAGATCTTCAGATTTGAAAAAAATAGTTTTTTTACTAATCTTCATGAAAATTAATGATATTAAGAAGCAACATGATAATATAAAAAATGCAGAATAAACATTTAATTACATTTTTTTCAGGTATAGCTATCTAAGCACAAAATTGCATTGAAATTTAGAGTGAAATTCCCATGATGTTCATTCTTACAACACCTATTTCAAGAATTTTCATTATTTCATATCATTTAGGTGATTTTTATTTTTAGGAGATATTTTTGAAAGGTATGATAGTGCTCTATCTAAGCACAAAATTGCATTGAAATTTAGAGTGAAATTCCCATGATGTTCATTCTTACAACACCTATTTCAAGAATTTTCATTATTTCATATCATTTAGGTGATTTTTATTTTTAGGAGATATTTTTGAAAGGTATGATAGTGCTCTATCTAAGCACAAAATTGCATTGAAATTTAGAGTGAAATTCCCATGATGTTCATTCTTACAACACCTATTTCAAGAATTTTCATTATTTCATATCATTTAGGTGATTTTTATTTTTAGGAGATATTTTTGAAAGGTATGATAGTGCTCTATCTAAGCACAAAATTGCATTGAAATTTAGAGTGAAATTCCCATGATGTTCATTCTTACAACACCTATTTCAAGAATTTTCATTATTTCATATCATTTAGGTGATTTTTATTTTTAGGAGATATTTTTGAAAGGTATGATAGTGCTCTATCTAAGCACAAAATTGCATTGAAATTTAGAGTGAAATTCCCATGATGTTCATTCTTACAACACCTATTTCAAGAATTTTCATTATTTCATATCATTTAGGTGATTTTTATTTTTAGGAGATATTTTTGAAAGGTATGATAGTGCTCTATCTAAGCACAAAATTGCATTGAAATTTAGAGTGAAATTCCCATGATGTTCATTCTTACAACACCTATTTCAAGAATTTTCATTATTTCATATCATTTAGGTGATTTTTATTTTTAGGAGATATTTTTGAAAGGTATGATAGTGCTCTATCTAAGCACAAAATTGCATTGAAATTTAGAGTGAAATTCCCATGATGTTCATTCTTACAACACCTATTTCAAGAATTTTCATTATTTCATATCATTTAGGTGATTTTTATTTTTAGGAGATATTTTTGAAAGGTATGATAGTGCTCTATCTAAGCACAAAATTGCATTGAAATTTAGAGTGAAATTCCCATGATGTTCATTCTTACAACACCTATTTCAAGAATTTTCATTATTTCATATCATTTAGGTGATTTTTATTTTTAGGAGATATTTTTGAAAGGTATGATAGTGCTCTATCTAAGCACAAAATTGCATTGAAATTTAGAGTGAAATTCCCATGATGTTCATTCTTACAACACCTATTTCAAGAATTTTCATTATTTCATATCATTTAGGTGATTTTTATTTTTAGGAGATATTTTTGAAAGGTATGATAGTGCTCTATCTAAGCACAAAATTGCATTGAAATTTAGAGTGAAATTCCCATGATGTTCATTCTTACAACACCTATTTCAAGAATTTTCATTATTTCATATCATTTAGGTGATTTTTATTTTTAGGAGATATTTTTGAAAGGTATGATAGTGCTCTATCTANCCAACGCAAAATAACATCGTTCTCTAGCTTTTTCGTCACATTTACCGACAATACGCCTAATGAAACCGAGTTTTCTAGTTGCTTTAGCACAAATGTTACGGATGTGCGTGCTTCAGTTCATGTTATTCGTAATAGTGATTCCGAGATATTTTACAGAGTCCACTACTGTTCCGCCAATACTGTACGATTTATTCTGCCGCAACTGTTTTCTTTCGAAAAAAATTACTACGGAGCATTTGCTTGTGTTTAGGTCGAGTTGCCATTTTTCGCACCACCGGTTTGTTTTATTATTGGTAATTGCTAAATGAAGATAGGGCTTTGCGATTTGAATGCAGGAACGAATAATGACTTGGGTACTCAGGTGCCCATGTGCAAAATTATACGAAGGTGTCTCATCTCAATCCTTCTGCACCAACCACATTGGAAAAATTCAGGGTGCCCCTAACTCGCGAGCTATGCTTTGATAATCCGATGCTCTGTTTATCTCGCTTACTGTCTAGATTCGGCCCTGATTTGAAATTTTTAAGGGTCAGCGCCATATTTTCAATTGCTTAAATAGATCTCGTTATCATGCTATCACCCAGAGCGTCGTTGATTTAGTGACTGATTATGAACGAAATTTGTTATGAAGTGGGGTGAAGTCTGAGAAGCTCGGGTAAGCCAATAGACACGGTCGAATTGCTAATGATACGGTGTTTTTCAGAATTTATTTGTTTAAGGGGTAGAGCTGGAGAGTGGTATTTTATCGCACGATGTGTACAGGCTCCGGGACAGGCCATCTCGATGCTATGCAAACATAGGGCTCAAGGGATTTCATGGAAATATTAATATTTAAATAGGAATAGTCAATCGAAGACATTCAATATCACGGTGGTAAACATAAGTTCTGTTTCCGCTACTAACGGCTGATCCCGCTAAGAAGTGGCCTTTTACGATTAAAATCAATCTTAGGATGAAGCAGTTATCAGTCTTAATTGCTAAACTTAATTGTCGGATTTAAAGCCATCTCTCACTACCCCTTACTTCTTCCGCGACTAAAAAGACTTCTACATTTAAAATTGATGAATTAATATCTTTGTACGGTACAAATTCCTCTAGATTAAAATCAATGCATTAAATTGTTTGGTGTGGTCTCGAAGATTTCTTTCACGGACTTTTGGTGTTGCTATTTTAGATATTTTTCGNTTATTATTTATTTTCTATTGAGGAATAGGGTTTAATTGACGTCGAAGATATCAGAAATAACACAGTCAAATTCAACGAGGAAGTGTACTTTATTTTCTTCACAAAGAAAGCCTCTCAGCGGAAAGAACACTGTACATTAATTTACATCGAAAAGATATTTGTACACACATGCGCTCTCTTTCAAACCCATAAAAGCTATAGCAGTCGTCTGGGAGAACCAGTTCGTTTGCGACTGCAGTTTAGACGGTGACGCACAATTCACCCGAAGATTCCTCCCTCGTAACACCAAATAGCACCAGTACTCGAGCGCACCGCACGCTCGCGACCCGAAAAACACGCACACACACACGCCTAAAAAATATAGCTTGTTAAAAATATCTCCTCACCGCAGCTCGTGACCTCCGCTGCAAAATGGAAGAGAATTCTTCCGCAATCTTCCAAAGCGAAATCAGAGGCGCACAAGATGTCGCTGAGGGCGTTGCAGTGGGATAAACAAAACAATGTCTGGCAGAGAAACGGCTCAAGACGATGCCACTCGACTCGATGATCATAACAAATCATAGCTCAATTGCGGTTTACACAACCGATTTCTATGTTCATAGGATACATAGGATAGTATATTTTTGATTCCATTGCTTCGCTAGGCGGTTGGACAATGCGGTTGGAGGTCGCTGCACCGTCCATATGGACTGAGAGGGTGCTTTGAGATTATTCCATAGAAACTCACTTCCTTTTAAAATAAATCAATGCCAGAATAAACCATAGGTTAATAATCTTATTCACCGGAAGAGTCACCATCTTTCAAATAATACCAAGAACGTCTGTGACGTGAAATAGATTTTTTTTGTCGTCAATAGCCAAAAAAAGGGAGAAATATTAGATATTTTGATAGAGAATAATTCTCAACTTGAAATTTCTTATCTTACGTTAAGAATTTGGCAGAAACATTAGATTAAATTTCTAGTAACAGGATCTGGGAGAAAAAGTTGTTCATTTTATACGGTATGGCAAAAAGGTAAAAATCCAGTTGAGACCTGTTTACTTAACGATGAAATGTACTCCAAACACAATGTCCAGACGCAATTTACAAGCGGAAGCAAAGGTACATCATCCTAAGCTGCCAAGCATACTTATATATAAAAATAAAATTGCATTGTGTGTGAAATGATTTTAGATGGAGGAGTTTGTTATTCGTACGCTATAAATATGAGAAGTCTAAAAAACCAGCAAACCAGAACGGAGGGTAAAGTCGCAGGAAAACTCAATTACCCATGAGGGATGATTTGTTTGAAGCACCAGGAGAAGAATAGTCGATGTGGCACGTCACGGTCTCCACTAAATTAACTACGAAAAACTATTATCACGATACTTCCCCTTATTACTTTGGTACTTTCCACCGCAATAGGAAATTGTATTTTGCAAATTTGAAGTGCCTATCAGTCTTTTGCCCGAGGAAACAATGAGAACCCAATTCCGAATACAATGTGTTTGACGCATTGCACTATAAATACAAAAAATAGCCCCAAAAACTTAACAGCGCCGTTTCAAATTCATAGCGCATTTAAGACTAGAGAGGGATAATGCCCGAATTTCTTTTTTTTCAATATTTTACATACCACAGTAAAACTTACGTAAAATCATTAACAAAATGATAATGACTAAAAAAATTATCGTTAAGAAACGGAAGCACGGCCCAAAAATGAGCATCGTGTACCTGCCCTAAAAGTTAAATATAATTTGTAGATCTTCACTTCAACTTTTCGGCGCAAGAGGTGACCTGGAAATATCCGTCAAAAAGAGTCAAACACCCGAATTCCACTGAAAGTAAGCCATGATTACGGTTGAACTTAAGCCCCCTTCGAATGCAAATGTCAAAGGTGTATTTTGAAAGAGTCACTTCTGTCTTTGGTCAGAGCGGTAACTCAGGTTTTATTACTTGAATCAGCAGAGTCAACCCTCTTGAAACACGATTAGAAGGAGACGTCGCGACGCCTTTTCGAAGCGTCCGCGACATCTCCTGACGTCAATAGCCCTCAAAGACGCGACGGCAACTAATGCAAACTAAGCCTCTGTGACAAACCGCGAGGCATTGCGATGTTACCAGATTTTTTGGAAAACTCGTATCGTATGAATGCGGATATTGTAGATAAACGATCAACCAAAAACAGTTTAAACAAGTGTAACAGTAATAAACCCATTTATACTACCTACCAATATATTCTTAGAGTATAAACTCAATCACAGGAGTCTAGAGACTTCACGTTCCCAAAATGTATTTCTCCCAGTTTATATCGTCCATGATTTGAAATTTTTAAGGGTCAGCGCCATATTTTCAATCGCTTAAATAGATCTCGTTATCATGCTATCACCCAGAGCGTCGTTGATTTAGTGACTGAGTATGAACGAAATTTGTTATGAAGTGGGGTGAAGTCTGAGAAGCTCGGGTAAGCCAATAGACACGGTCGAATTGCTAATGATACGGTGTTTTTCAGAATTTATTTGTTTAAGGGGTAGAGCTGGAGAGTGGTATTTTATCGCACGATGTGTACAGGCTCCGGGACAGGCCATCTCGATGCTATGCAAACATAGGGCTCAAGGGATTTCATGGAAATATTAATATTTAAATAGGAATAGTCAATCGAAGACATTCAATATCACGGTGGTAAACATAAGCTCTGTTTCCGCTACTAACGGCTGATCCCGCTAAGAAGTGGCCTTTTACGATTAAAATCAATCTTAGGATGAAGCAGTTATCAGTCTTAATTGCTAAACTTAATTGTCGGATTTAAAGCCATCTCTCACTACCCCTTACTTCTTCCGCGACTAAAAAGACTTCTACATTTAAAATTGATGAATTAATATCTTTGTACGGTACAAATTCCTCTAGATTAAAATCAATGCATTAAATTGTTTGGTGTGGTCTCGAAGATTTCTTTCACGGACTTTTGGTGTTGCTATTTNCTATCTAAGCACAAAATTGCATTGAAATTTAGAGTGAAATTCCCATGATGTTCATTCTTACAACACCTATTTCAAGAATTTTCATTATTTCATATCATTTAGGTGATTTTTATTTTTAGGAGATATTTTTGAAAGGTATAATAGGGCTCTTAACATCTTTACAATAATCACATATTAGGCAAAATGTGTTAAAAATGTGGCTGTACAAACCAATGTTTCATATTGTATCTTTCAAGATTGTAAATGATTATCCACCGGTCTATTCTAATCCCTTCCAGCATCTTATCTCTCACTTTAAGATTCCTCTTTTTCTTCACTATTGTCATAAAAGTATCAATTTTCAGTATATCCCTTGATCTCAATGAACCCCCTGGTTATCACTCCATTTGTCATCTAACCAGTTGATTGTTAGCACTTTAGTCGTCCGTCTACTTTCATTACATTTGGACAATATCCCACTCTCCATCTTTTTTAAGGAGATAATTCCCTTTCTAAATAAGATAATGAAGGATTAGATTGGTATTATCAGCATTACTATATTTTATAATTTTTATTTCCTGATGTTTTTATGATAGTTAATTTTTCTCCTTTCTCGTTAATGGTAGTATTCCCTGATGCTTGCAAATAAACACAGTTTCATTTATTTCCAATCTGGCACAAAATGTTACTTGCTTCTCATCAAAGTTGTGTTTTACTTTACACTCCATCGGCTTCATTTTGGAATCTTTGTGGACTTACGAGTTACTGCACAAGTTTTATCCTTCTCCAAAGACCATTTCATTTCACGGCATACATTAGTCAGTCTATCTAAGACTATCTTCTTCAAGGCAAAAACTTTCTTCTTCAATAAGTATTGAATTTCTTTTATAATATTTTACAGTTATTCAAATGCGGCAGTGAGTTTATAAATGGAAACGGTAAATTTTCTGTTGAATTTGTTGCAATTAGCTTAAAAAATACTCATTCATTGTAGTTACATTTAGCTGAAAACAAGTATGAGAACAAATTGCTTTGGAAGATTAAAAATTAATAAATATGTGGATTATATGCATATGATAACTACACGGACTAACAGACGATATATAAAAGTTATTGCTCTCAGTGTATTAAAAAAAATTTATTCTGAAGTTTGCAAATTTAAGAGGACCTGAACCTTTCTGAGGCAACATTTGGAAAGAAACTTTTCTTTGTATGAATTAGACCTTGTACGTAAGATTTCTATATCTCTGCAAGATTTGTACAGCTTTGCAAGTCTGCTCAACATCTGCACATATTGGCCATAACAAGAATTCAGGTGGAATGCACTGACTAGAATCTTAAAATTATTCTTCAATTTGTAGTTAATTTGTTGGTTTTCAGCACTGAAGATCTCAAAAGCATGAACACGAGAACCAAAAATATTACCTACATCTTCCAGGGGGAACTAGAAACTTTCCAATGAGTGGAAGGAGAGTGGACTTACCAAGGGAGTTGGGCAATTTTCTGATGAAGTCACCTTCAATTAACTTTTAAAACATCCTTTTGTTGTGATAAATTTAGTAGATTTACTGTGATCGTGGAAAAATTTCACAATCTGGTTTTAATTCAAGCTCCTTGTCACATCCAGGGTAAATTGCAAGTACTTCAAAGTCACTAAGGTGGTCACGATTGCCCCTGGGGTGGTTGAATTTGCCAGTGTTGTCTTTTATAATAAGGTCCTATCTTAGCCACCAATTTGCGTGTAGTTTTACAATGCATACATTATATTTCATTGATATCATTTGACTGGGAGAATTGATGAACTGGATGATCTCTATCAACAAGTGATGTTATACTGCATATTAAATATAATATTTTGAAAAAATGAGGACCCTCACCTCTGGTATTTGATACAGTGATGTAAGTAATACTAGTAATGATGCCTCAGTGAGTTGAAATGTGATAATAAAAGTCAGATGCTCACGTTTTTGAGAAAAGAAATTAAAAGAACCAACTTTGTATGAATTAGGAGTAAGGAAGTATAAGAAGAAATCAAGAGTTAGTTGCTGGATTTGAAGAGCTGGGCATAGCAGAGAAAGTGAGTGGTGAGTTTTCTTTTGTTTAGTCAGCATCTTGTTCACACCATTAAGGGTACTTATACTTGACCTTAATAAGTAACTTGTTTTACCTTATTCTTGTTTACATGCTACCAACAAGTCTTAGCTTCTTATGGATTTGCACCATGGAAGTACTAGAATCATCAACTGGCTTGTTTTTTATTTTTTCTTCATGGAACATTCATGTGGAGTTTTTCTTAGTGAGAGTTCATAATGATAAAATCAGAATTTTACATTGCAAGCTTTGTGTTTAAATATAACACAAATTTGGATACAGATTTATTTGAAGTACATAGTAACTTCTATAAAGAATGAGTTTTGATTTGAAAACTGAGTTAACATACTAGAAGTTGCTTGCAAGAGATGGTATCACTTGGATGCTGTATACCTTGTGCCATATTCTTGCCATGTCCCTTTGCACATGTGATTCTGCACATTCAAAATTTCCCACATAGTTTGAGTGACAGAGAGAGAGAGAGAAGTAGGTAGGTGGCCCTGTTCAGTCACCCTTTCTAAGTCACTTCCAGCTGCAGCGTCCTTGTAGTGAAGTGACATGACTTATATAGTATGATGTGGATGGACACCCTGATTTCTGAAGTGATCAAATTGTCAGAAGATTATTAGAATGGGACAAGACCCATTGGTGGATTCCATAATCT
>KZ308136.1:1921544-1952237 GCA_000376725.2 Ladona fulva | reverse complement strand
GAACGAAAGCGGGCACGAGTTCACTCGCCTCCATCTGCTTCCTTTTTTAGTCCCCCATAAATTCTTCCTCGCATTAGATCCAATCGTTCTCTTCCTCACGTTCATTATTTGTATTAGAGGTTTCTGAATGATTTGTGTTGCGGTATATTTTGGTGTCTTCAAGAGTAACTTTTAGAAAATTATTACATTAAAAATATTTATAATTATTGTTATATTACTATGCTTGTTCTATAAAATGTTTATTAGCTGATAAAGAGATATTATTTTAGCTTTTCTGCATCTCAAGATGATTTTTGTACTGGGATTTTTTTATCAAAATCAATTTCAATAAAAGTACCAGTCAAAAGAATACTTTTCTAATATAATTTACTGTTATTGTTCATCTTACATATCCACAGACTTGCTATTTAACGATGTTTTATAACTTTGCGAAATTATTTTTATAATAAATATATTATTTATCACAAAGCGAATTTTTTTATCATGTTCTGTTGCAATGAAAGTCCATGGTAGATGTACTTTCCATGAAAACTCTTTGCTTATATTACTCCCCTTATATGTATAAATTTGAATATTTCTGTTTAAGAATGTATGAGATTCCGTTTCCTTCCCAAAAAAAATCTTGATTTTCTCTCACGCTTAACGGGGTAATCTCATCTAGGAGCCACGATTGGCGAATAGGTAGTGAAACACGCCACAACATCCAGAAACGTAAGAATTTTGTTTGTTATCAGCAGCATATTAATAATTCAGTCAGCCAATTTTGTTTACAGTAGTACATCATCTGATAGTATACTTATGAAAGTAGTAGGGTACCAACTTCAAGCCTTTAGCAATATTAAACATTATCACCAGGAACCATTGTGCCGTTGCACCAGAAAAGCCGTTTTCTCAGTGAGATTTCGTTATTTTTATTGCAAGTGCTGAACATAAATTCGCGACATTCCTACGAAAAATTCACCACTATCGGCGATTAGCGATGGGTTTCCCATGCACGAACTCTTAGTCTAAATCTCTATTCCTCACTCACGTATTATTGTATCTAAATAAGGTTGTGAGACAAAATAAGAAAGAGGAGAGAAGGAGGAAGAAAATAACCAAATTAAAAATAATACGTCGTATGAATCACGTTTTACTTGGCTATTTGCAAGCGGACCAATTTCAGATGGTATTACTATAGAAGGAAGCAGCGCACCGACCTCGGTCTACGTCCAGAGAATTTAAGAGGAAAGAGGGGGGTTATCATTGATCCAGAGTGCCTTGCTTGAATTTCCAAAAAAATCCGATTTTTAAAACTATGGTAAAATTAATAAGGTACGTCGGACGATTCAAGCATCTTTCCCGCCAGATCCGCTAATGCCAGATGATCGAGATTCCTATTTAGCTTTCAGTCCCCTATTTTTCGTCACATCCTTCACATAATGCCGTCGTTTTATCTCCTTCCTCTTCTCCTGGGTTGCGACATCCGGATTGCGCTCGGATTAGCTCCATTCTCTGCCGAGTGAAGGAGTGGTCAGGGGATTAATGTTTGATTTTGAGATCAACGACGGCGCTAACTAACCCCTTTAAATATTTAAGGCGTCTCTTGACTTCTCAACTTTCGGAGTCTCCTGACCGCTATCGAATGGGCGCAGTTACCATTGACTACGGGCGGAAGGTGTCCCCATATTTTATTTCTGCGATCGCTCTCCTTCGTAAACTGCGCCATTTCTCGTAATTACATTCCTTTTTTCCCTTAGCGTCCTCTCGGGAGCTGAAACAATACAGATGAGATCGATCATTAAATCTCCACTGCTTTAAATGAAATTTTTAGTCTCGGGGAAAATACCGAAGAACGTCATACTAAAAACGAAATAATGTAAATAAATCCAAAACCCAGGAGGTCATAAAGAGACACTTCGGCGACTAATCCGATAAAATAGCGGTGATCAATTGTGGCGGAAGTAAGGGAGCATCTATAAGGAAAAGGAACACGGCTGTGGCAAGACGTTAGAGTTCGAGAAAAGCTCCAAAAAGCCGTTGTTTGCGAACAAACTAACCTTTGGAAAATTCCAACCAGCGAGGGGCTAGGGTTCTCTTTCCAAGAGAGATCACGGAAAACCCTAACCCGCGCTGGTTGGAATTTTCCAATGACTAGTTTGCTCGCAAACAACGGCGTTTTGGAACTTTTCTATAACTCCAATGTAAGGAAGCAATTAGAATAAAGAAAGTAGTAAGACAGGAACGTTGCTTGACACCACTGATTATTCTTGTGTACATTTAGAATAAATTAAGGCAGAAAAAAAATAAAATACGGGGAAAAGGTGGGTTGCTAATAGAAGAGAAATGAGATATGCTGAGGTTTGTAGATGATGCAATCATTCAACAACTGCCTTGGTCGTCAAATAGGTTGGATGGGTTGTTTATTTCCAAAACAATTTACGAATTTTCCGTGTATTTTACTAAATTTCTCTCATTTTCGAATTTATATGAATGATTCACTACTAAAATAAGAATATATCTAAGAAGATAATTTTCCTTTCTTTAGACACTTGTTTCAATATCGTAGGACTATTGTTTCTAATTTAATTTTGTAAAAGAAACGACATCTGCAAGTCATGAAAACGTAATTTACGTACATCTCTTATGGAAACGTATTTTGTGCTCCTGGGTTCGAACCCGGGCCATTATATAGATGAGAATAGTTTTCCTGGGGGTTCTGAGAGGATCTGAGCATCGTCGAAACACAATGCAGTTTGTTTCAGATCTCTAAGTCAAGCCGTTTCTGAGATAAATAGGGGGACGGACAGACGGACATTTGCTTTTTATATATATGATTTGAGAATTTTGATACGAAATACGAAAATTTTGTTACATTTTAAGGCTGTAAACAAGCCTTCTCCCTGACAACCGTGCCGATTGTTGAATCCGAGCTCATTTATTTTCCCTTAAGATTACAAGGAGAATTTAGGCCCCTTTAGTAGGTATTGATGAAAATCAATGATAAAATATAAAGAAGGGAGGCAATATTAACTTTTTGTGTTTACAATGACAAATCGCTGGGTTAAATTTACTACCAATTAGGAACGTTACTTAATGAGCTCGATTTTGAGTATTACAATGAGGACAGTTATATGCTGCTTTTTCACGAACTAGGAAGCGAGTATTCAATTACATTCATCAGAGCAGGCACAGAGAAGGGAGAAACCTGTATGGGATTCACGGAGATTATTTAGCAAAACGTTCACAAAGAAAATTTCGTCATTTGTTTTACACTACGGTTACCGTGAGGATTTCCATTTGTAATCTTTTCTGAGAACTTCAGTAGGTAGTTAGTTAATAGGAGTAGGTTCATTTCTGTATATTTGTCTTCTAAATTCTTGTCTTTAAATTCCTTGGTTGTATATTCCACATTAACGCTCAAAAATGAAAATTTGTGCCTAAACGTGATCTCACAGATGATGAAGCGACAAAAATGCGCGTTTTGTCGAGTTATTTCTCCGTCTCATTAGATGCATAGACAATCTAAGGTTTTCTTGAGAGTCCAGTAAGCCGCAATCAGTATTGCATTTCTAAAATTTTTATTTCCCACTTGAAAATCAACGGGAAGTTCGGCTAATCATTCATAAAATCTCAGTAGAATCATTCGATAAACGGATATGAGAAATCAATATAGTCCATGGTAGATGTACTTTCCATGAAAACTCTTTGCTTATATTACTCCCCTTATATGTATAAATTTGAATATTTCTGTTTAAGAATGTATGAGATTCCGTTTCCTTCCCAAAAAAAATCTTGATTTTCTCTCACGCTTAACGGGGTAATCTCNTTAATTTAATAAAAAGTACTGCTTTCATTTATATTAGCATATAAAAAAACTAATTGAGCACCCACATATGGATAAGAGCACTCGCCCGGATAGTGAAAGATCCGTGGTTCGATTCCCAGTCCAGACTGGATTTTCAATATCCGTTTATTCGTTTGGTTTATTCAAGTCACACGTCGATACGAGCAAAGTTTAAGAACTTCTTAAACGATTCCCTCATTACTTTCTAGTAATTGTAGTATGAACTGAATTGTTCATTGTAGTATGAACTGAATCGGATGAGTTTCTGATGGACATCGAAGACTTCCAAAGACATATCAAGTACAAATCAGGCAACGGGAACTGGAAATTTTGTGAAGGGCGTTTTAAGAAAAACTAAGCATAAAGAGCTTGAAAATTATTCATTTTAGCTTTGAAAGGAAGTCTCTGACCTCGTAAAAATCGTTTCTTTTTGTCTCCAACTCCTCGCTGAAATGTAATCAATCCATAAATTACGAGGATAAAAATTGATGTATCAAAGGAAATCGGGGCCTTTGAAGCATCCAAATGGAGGCGGAAATGGCGGGAGTCAATGGAGCAGAGATAAGCACTTTGCGCGGGAAGAAACGCAGAGGGTCACCCGCGTTATGGAGAGGTCGCTCTCCCGCAGAAGATAGGGAAAGGGGAAGGACACAGGTCGAGCTGAATGAAGGGTGTGGAAATGGAGAAAATTTGAGGAGAGAATTAAAGGCGGGGTCCGCGCATTCGGATCGAGGTGATAGTGAATAATTCATCCGAAGACCTCCGCGTCCATTTTCACTCGTCCGCCCCGGAGCCCACTCATTGAGAATCCCCACTTCCATTCGCCTACCCTCACTTCTTCCTGCGATCCGCACTGACAGACGCGTAGCAAACATTCATGCTTCGCTCCTCATCACCGAACAGACCAGACGAAAATTATGCAAGGCACTTTTCTTGCAGAAACCTTCGGGTGTTGACATTCACATTAGAAATGAATTGCAAACAAGGCTCTAGCTCTTTTAACTTTCTTTTCTAGCTCTAAATATCTTTCAAAATCTGTCATTTTGATTTTTATATTAGTAAATTAACGTGATTTCAAGTTTGATTCACGGTAATCTCACTTTTTATTCAAATTTTTCTCGATTCTCCATTCAAAAAGTTATAGTTTCCAATGTCATTCTGCGAGCTTTCGGTAACACAATGGTAAGAAACTATTATTTGGGGAGGTTACATGAGAGGAAAAGATTACCATTTGTGTGGAGCAAGGTATATGAGAATGGATGTGCGTACACTACAGATGGCAAAAGATATCGTTCTATAGTAGGACAAAAATCAGAATTATGTAAAATAATAGATAGGTTCTGACTTGATTCCGAATTCCTGACTTGATTCCTGTAAGCGATCGAAAGGTCAGCCATATAAACTTCTATAACTAATCATTTGACCTGATTTAAATCCCAAGAATACTTATAAGATTCATAGTGGTGTTTGAGCTCAAGGATCAGTTTTAAGTATAACCTACTTTAAGAGGAAATTGACCACTGATGGCAGAAACATTAACCATCAAAATTTAGAAACATTTTTGATTGTGTTGGTGTTTTTAATATGTTAATAACCTAATTTCATCCAATTCTAAAACTACTGACGGATTTTATTTATTATGGGTTCGCATAGAAATGCGAACAGGCAAGCAAGGTAAAGTTGTTTCACTAAATCGATAACTTTTTATCGTGTGACGGAAATAATCTGAAACTTTTGATTTCAGTCAATATTAAGTGTTCTAATATCTTCTAGTATCTTCTAATACGATATTAAAGTTTTGTTTCGATCAAATAAATTCTGTTAAAAGAATAAAACATCAAAATGAGCACTCCATTAAGGAGCGCCAGAAAAACGGGCACTATTTTGGTTCTGCCAGTGATATAATACGAACAAAAATGTTTGAACTCTATGGTTGAACGGATGATAAAACACGTTTAAATCGGATTAACTTGTTTTTCTTTGGGATCTCTAGTTCAGTTTTAATCAATTCCAAATTCGAGTATCGACAATAAAAAATCCAACAGTAGATGAGGGCAAGGGAGGTTCCGTAGAAAATCCTCTTCTACGCTTGTTTGAATTTAAACAGGTGCGTACCTACAGGGATGGCTGTCGGGCCTAATAACAGCCCCTTAAAATTCCACAGCCGTTTCCTTCATATCCCTCATTCTAAATGACTTATAAATATTTAGAAAGCGCGAAACAAATTTTTCACAGGCAATAGGAAAACTTTTTTATAATGTCAATCGATAAATTAGAATCACAACATGAAATGTAACACGTTCAAAATACTATTGGTTACAATCTTCTGAGTGAAAACTCTAGATGCGCTTCTGAACAGACAGATGTTAACTTCATGCTAGGAAGAAATATGCCTGCCGTTGTTTTCAAAAGGACGAATGATAAGAAAACAGTTTCACGCATCAAACCTGTCCTTGCATCCTCTTTCACACTAATCCTCCCCATTTTCCGTAATCATTTTTAGTAAACGAACAACAACATTGGAAGAGGAAAATTCAAATTGATCTTCATACCAGAACGTTATCCGTCGAAGGCGAATGCCCTTGGAAACACAGGGACTAAGAATGGAAGGGATTTGGAGACATGAAACGCGCGAGTGCCAAAGGGGGTGGGTTGGATTTCCGTTCGCTGTCTCACCGTATCCCTGCGTCGCGAGCGAATGAGAGGAAGTGGGAATTATGCACTCGATTTCCGCGATATCGCGCCTCATTCATTCACACCAGCCGCCATCTGCTCATCTAAACGATATTCAGGCTAAACATTTGCTTGCGGCGATAAAAGAACAGTCTGCTGCTTCTGTAATGTAATCGTAATCTATTTTCAGCTTAGCGGTGATAATTCTACTCGCGAGAACTAGAATATGTGAGCAAATAAGCCGTAATTCTCTACGACGGAATTATAATCCCACGTAAGCGTGTTCTGAAAAACTATACTGGTAATCTTGACAACTGTTAGCCGAAACGAATCTAACTGAAGACGCGCATCAAATAACAATTTCCACACCACAAAGCAGTAACCCATTTCGCATAGTACTATTTGCATAATTATTCATTTGACGTTTTCCGCTGGGGAGATGCAAAATGCATAGTTTCGCACACTGCATTAGGGATATGATTACATAATGAAGCACGTTAGGTTACGACAACTACGTATATCTTCCTTACGCGATGTTTTTTATATATTTTAGAACAATATAAATTACTTCTGTTTAAGATTTGGAAACTGATTTTCTAATCTGAACATGAATAACAAAATGAGAAATAATTTCTCGTTTCACCGAAAATTATCGGGTCTTAATATCGAGCTATATTTTCCCCACTTTTCCGACCGTTAAGAAGGATGAATTTCGCTATAACTAGAAGGTTTTAAGTTAATTTAAAAAGATAAAATAAATGACATATATCCAGATATGATGAGATAGATACTGATACATTCCTTATAAATGGTTTTCAGAAAGTGATACTTTCTTCAAAAATTAAACAGCAAATACAAAATTTGTAAATAAAATTGATTCATATACAACGTTAGTTTTAGAAAGCAATGGAATTAAAATCTAGTGAAAAACCATTTTAGAAGAGAAGTTGAGATAATGTTTTAGCTATGATAGCTGGAAAGCTGATTTTTTTCACAAAAGAAAAAATAGTATGTGGTTAAGGTGGACAGTCTGGAAATAATTTACGCGTTAATGTTATATTATCCATTCTAAGATGAAGAATAACAAATGAAAATAAAACAACTGCAAGATACACATGCTCTGTTTTTTCTTTCTCTATCGAGGTCCATGTATACATTAATTTGTCTTCGCCGAGAATCTCATAAAGAAATGGAAATGCTGTTAATATAACGTGATCCAATCAAGGAAGCACCAGACATAAAATGGGTTTTATCAATTTAAAAAGTTAACAGTGCAGACGATTGGCAATCAACTACAATACTGAATTATTAAACAGTAAAAAAATGAATTGATTATTGAGTTTGGAACTTTTCGGTTAGTCGGATATTAACCCTAAGTTTCCTGTAATTTTCCAATATATGGAAAAGGGTTGCCCGTAAAGGCATGCACCTAGGAAAATGTCTTAATGTTTTGACAATAAGCTTAATAGTCAAAGTCATTTTTAATGGTTCAGACTCTTTTCGTGTACGTTTATATCCTTGGGAGTTTTCTAACCAAGTGTCCTATTAGAGATAAGAACAACATTTTAAGTTTTAACAAAATCAAAACTTGCAAACATTGAATTTTTAAATTAAGGTACTTCAAGAAATGTTTGAAAATTTAGGAATACGAGAATTTAGGAATACGAGAATTTAGGAATACTCGTATATGAAACTATTTATAGAGAAGTAGGAGCTGAAAATGCATGATATTCAAATCATCGCTAAACAATGGCTAATTATTACCAGATATTCAAATAAACAATCTTAATCCACAGATATTTACTAGCAAAACCTTAGTTAAATGAGCGTCGTTGGAACATCCGTCATTAGATCCTTGCCTTACAGCTAATAGTTAAACTCTAATTCGCACATTTGTTTTTCTAACGCTGCTAAAGTTTTTAAGAATAAAACATTTTCCTTAATTTTTACGGATCGAATGCTTTGATGCTTGATACAGTTTCTTTGCACTTGGTACGAATAAATTTTAAAGTAGACATTTGCAAACTGACTGAAAGGGGAATTTCTGCGTCCCCGAGACGATCCAGCGAGAACAACATTCGTTTTCACCACTCAAAAGACTTTAAACGGCGGAATTTTCCAAGGAAATGGAAATTCGGATCTTCCCTTTCTAAAACAGTATGTTTAACACGACCTCTTGAGAAGAGAGCAAAAAAAAGCGCCTTCATGTCACGTGAAAGCAAATCCGAGAGACTCTCGAACGGAGTAGAGAAACGTCCATTTTTCATAGGGCGAGGAAAAGGGCAAGAGGAAGATAAGTGATCTAGGGAGTGGGAGCGATGGGCTCATTGGAATTCGGAGCGGAGTCCTGGTCTGCAAAGAGTGCGCGCATCAATAATTGATTGCCCTCCGCGCTCCTCTCTTGTTTTTCCTTCGAATATTTCCGCGCTTTCCAAGTCGGCCGCTCCGTCAGCCGACACGCAGAATCCCTACGTCTGTCTTCCTGCGCCCCCCGTCCTCCTCCCCCCCACCTCACGTCTCCGACGGTCGTCAGCTCGACTCTGGATTCGCAATCCCATCCGCTCTTCCCTCCGGACACCTTACCGACCCACCGAGAATTTTTGCAATGCGAATATGTTCGTGCCTTTGACGTATCCTACAACGTGATTTCGCACATTTATGATACGAGTATCTACCCTAGCTAATCTCATACCGTAGATTATACTTTCCAAATAGAAAAAGCTCTAGTAAATGGAAATACGGGAATTGACGCGTGATAGAGATGAATTAATCGTGCTTAAGGACATGTCACACAATCGGGGTGTTATAATGAATGTACTCGAAGTGTATCATTTCATACGAACTATCCCAAATAATGAACGCTTCCTCTAGATTTACTTTATTCAGCGGCCACCTTACATTTCATCAACCGATTTAATTCCTTGTAGTATTTCACTAATACCAAATGAGGTAGTGTAGTACCAGCTCATTTGGTATTAGTAGCAGTATTGTGAAAAGTGCTTCGACAGCTTAGGTCAATTCGCTCGTAGGCTCCCACCGGGAATCGAACTTGGGACCGCTTTCACCGAAGTCGAACGCGCTGCCGACTTGGCTATCTGAGAGCCGAGATTCTCATATCCTCAAGTTATATTTACATTTTAATTAAAAATCATAAATAAGTATGCATTTAAATGTGATGTTTGGAACATTATTAATCTACTACATGGCTTGTCGTAAGAACGCCTCTAATACCTTAAGGAGTATTTTTGTCTCATATCTAACGGAGTATTTTCCACTGCTTTAATACAATAAAGATGACAATAAAGTTTTTTTTACCCACATCCAAAGCTGAAAAAGGCAGTTCTTGGGTTGGAGTACTTTTCCAAGTCCCTGTCAAATCCATCTGCGCTTTATCAAGGGTCCCGTTAGACGTCTTTCCTAGTCGCCGATCCCCCAATTCCGCAGGATCTGATGCTCATGAAATATTTATATCGTTATCGCCATCGCTTTTATTGATGATTATAAAAAATCGTTATTTACTGATAGCACTCAAAGCTTGCGCAAAGGCTTTTTCCTTTAAGCGTTTCCTACCATTCCACCAGAAATCACTAATGGAAGAGTAGGTGAAAACTGGGTCCTTTCCAAGGTGTTCGCAGTGTTAGGTTTAAAAAGAAAATTCTCAGTTTTATTTCTTCAGACGTTCGCGTTGACAATGAATTTGTGTGAGAAGGAATAAGTATGATAAGGCGTGACTTTGTAGAGAGCTATGAAAGAGAAGAGAAAACACAACCTTCCACGAGTATAGTAGTTCCCACAAGTTTATTTTAGCGACTAGTTTCGCTAGCGAGCTATTTGCCGAAAATAAACTTGCGGAGACTACACACTTGTATACTCTCTTCTCTTGTTTGAGGAGATAGACTGCATTAACTGGGTGATGAACGGCATCTTTAGAGTATGGAGAGACATAAACAGTTTCACTGTCCGAGTAGAAAGCTTTCATCGAGCGTTGCCCAAGTGCTTCGGAACGCAGGATGGGAATCTTTAGAAGATGGAATGTTTAAACTTAAGCTTAATTGACTTAATAAACTGAGAAAGTATTTAATTGAGGTAAGTTTCCGATTTTTTGTCCTCCCTGTTATGCAGGCCGTTCTGATACTACGAGAAGAATCAGGAAAATAAATACTAGTACTAGTCGTTTTAGGAATTAATTTTTTCCGGGAACGATAAGCGAAAAATATCGATTGGGAAATTAGAGACATGTTGCATGCACCCCCTTCCACACGCTAAAAAAGGCGGCTTGCAGGGTGCATATGTTTGAAAGGTTAAAGAAAGAATTAATGAATCACGATGCGGAGAAGAACAAAGTTTCTGAGGTAGGGAAACGATTTTATTTTACATACTTGCATACGTCTAGATAAATAGATCTAAGTTTTTGTATTCAACTACATCTTCTTACCCCCTACATGTTAGATTCAGTTTGGTTCGATAGTGACATTTTCAGCTTAATCTTACTATTATTAAACATGGAGCGTAACGCAATCACCTCCATCACAAAAAACAGCTGAAAATCACGTAGCGCATAGAAATTACCAAGAAAGTAAAACTTCAATCTCTGAGAACCATCAGTAAAAATTCGTGTTTTCGAAGACCGAAATCGTCCCAAGTTTTACAGGAATCTTCGAACGTGACACGAAATGGGGTTCGCGCTTCCATCAATTTTCGGCGATCTATCTTTTGAAGAAAACGAAAGTTTTTTTGTATTGAGCAGGAGAAATACACGTTCCTCCGCGATTCAGACGAGGGTCCTCATATCATGAGTGCGAACCACGACCTCTGATACCGGTCTCTGAAGGAAATATGCGCAATGCGTCGCAGAATACATGACGAGGAACTCATTCAGTCTCTATCTCACCCAATACGGCGACAACACGTCTTAATGTGTGCATGATTTAAGGACCTGTGAAAACATTTTCTCCAGCTATGAAAACCATGAAACTTTCTATATTTGTGGGCGTGTTTACTATTCACACATGGAATGGACACATTCTCGAAAAAAATAGCGGGATAGGTAATCATAATGGAGGGTGGGGAAAATGGAAACATATTTTTCCAACGCTAATTTTGAAAGTATTTTACCTGGAACTACAGATAAAAAGCCGGCACAACAAGAACGTAACATTAAACATCGTAAAGATGATAAATGAAGAATACCGCTACATAGTACTGTAGTTGGTTTATTACAAATATACTGAGCAATTAGTTGAGGCCAAAAAGGACCTCGGGTTCGTAGTGGAAAGGAAAAGAAAACGCCAGGAGATTCAACGGAAAAGACCCTGCAAGATGTTATTGGTCTACATTCGCTCTGCAGAACTCCAAAGAAGTTGCTTTTCCGATGCGTAATCTTAAAACATTGATACCATTACCATTATTAAAAACTAACCTCCCCACAGGAGGCCTCCCCACTACATTAATTTCAGTTAATATTCCATTTTAGCTACTCGTATATATATAGAATAGGTATCTGGCTCCGATCGAAGCATATTATTTTCTTTTCGAACACAACAGAAATTGTTTTCTAATGAACATATCGTTTAATTAAGCCATTGCAGTTGGATGATTGCCTAAAACTCTTGGCTGCATTCTGAAACATTTGGACATTCGAATACCTCCAACGGTTGAACGTACCACCCAACAGACACGTGTTATAGAATATTCAATAATGGAACTAATACTACAACAGTTACCGATGATTTTATTCCAATTTTCAAATTACCAGATTAAATTCAAACCGATGCTCCTTTTCCATACGAATCCGAATCTAACGTCCTTAGGGGAAACAGCACAGTGGAAACGTCCAATATTTCGATGCAGACAAGGAGAGTTTGTAATTAGAGCAAAAGAGGCGATGAATTAATTTTCTTGGAAAAATATAGAGCCTTTGTTAAAAGAGACGCAAGGGAATTGATTATCAAAGTGAGTACATTGATATTGTTAAACTAATTACCCCTATCATTTAAGAACAGCCAGTTTCATTTCTTCATCAACCAAAAAAATTGGTTTTGTTTTCGCCCCGCAGTATCCTAATTTCAGAAATTGGAAATGCGTTCTTTTCACGTCTAACTGAAGGAAATGATACGAATATTGGCTGAACTCCATTGATATTTCATGAAAGAAATTAGGAAGCAGAAGTTCTTCCGCCTAAATGCCTTTCATTTCACAATCTGATGAAAGGCGATCTCGCAACGGAAAATTCTAATACAATTACACACCTAAAGGTTGAAATTTTATTACAAAGGGATCTATAGACACTTTTGCTGATCAAAGGGAGAACAAATATCCATCGATTAATCGATACCACTCACTGCCACTAACATAAAATTGAACCTAGTGGCCTAGTTTGTTAGTTTCCTACTGAATGGATTTCTTTTCATGAGATGTATTTAGTATAAAACTTCCATTCGTTCTGCACTTCGTTACCACTCTATCAGACTTTCCACATTTTCCCTTTAACAGAAATGACACGCCAATAGGGCAATAGGAATGCTGCAATGTAAAATAACTTGTCTTTATTTGCCCATATGTTTATACCACGAAAATAAATTGTGAGTACTTCATCCTTAAAATTATATGCGTGCGCTTTTAACAAATAATCAATTAAAGTAATTTTTGTTAAATTTTCAATTCCAAGCCGATACAACGAGAAAATCCGCATCTTCTTAGGGCAATCTTCTGACAAATAAAATTCACTTATATAAATCAGCGAAAATAAATAGTATCTGAAAAAATTCAATTAATTGAGAGAGAAGGACCACAGAGACTAAAATGGGATACAATTCTGTGATGTGGTTTACTCATGAAGAGTTATTTCTATTTCTCGACAATCAAACTTTTACTTTTAATCATTAACACAAAGATAAATGCCAGAAGTTTTGTGTTTTCAAAATAAATTAAACTTTAGAATGTCATTATTATTTGCAGTAAACTGTGATTGGCTCAAAACCTAATAAATACATAAAGCTCATTATTAATATTCATTATCATATTAATATTCATATTTAGATGCTCGAAGAAACCGAGAAGACTTTTATAAAGCGTTTAAAAATAATGACTTAATCATCAACGTTTTATCCACGATCCTCCGAATTTTTAAGGCTGAAATGAATGGCAGAAAAGAAGCAAATGTTCAGACTATCAGTCTGGAGCTCTAAGACTGCGTGAGAAAAGGTAAAATAAACTGCTAAACAATGGAAACGGAATCGTCAATGGAACTAATCTAAAGGATTCGAGAAAACTCACGATTCAGATCGGATAATCGGGTTCTCAGAGCAAATGAGTAAACAGAGCTATGTTGGGTGTCCGAGAGAAGATTGGTTTCATACAACCCACTGCAGATCAAGGAAAGTCGACAATGAATCAAGAAATAAGGTTGCGGGAGTAAAAAAACCGCATTAATATATGAAAGCTAAATCAAGAGAGTTTATTAGGAATTTAGCTACTGCAATGAAGTTTTTCTGATTCGTTGATTCTTCTTGTGCGTCACTCATGACCATGATGCTGAGTAACAAACAGGATAGAAACTCCAATTGGAGAAGATATACATTACTTTTTACTATAAAATTTTCTTGCATTGTTTGTGCCTTTGTTCAATACACTTTAAGCTCCATGAAAAGTAAAAGCCAAAATATTGAAATCAGATAAGAATTTTACTATTTTCTGCGTTTTAGTAGTAGTAGTAGTAGTAGTAGTTTTTAATTTTGTGAACATCGTCAACGAAGGTTTTCAAAAACAATATCTTCTTCTTACCGATGGAAATATTATAAAGTAGAATTTAAGTTTTTTGTAAGGTATTTCGGTATTTTTAAGTATATTCCAAAACTTTTTCTGAGAAAATCATGGCACCATCAAAAAACATCCGTGTCAACCTTCTTAAATTGCCGTCGATCAATCCTGGATATTTCAAAATCATATTAATCGATTACAAAACAACATGACCACTTGAAGATAAGATAAGACTTAGAAGAAATGTGCTCCTATTCATAAGACGTTTAAGATATTTGATTCACCATCTTTCCATATTTATAATGGTAATGATATTACGGATACATTCGCTGCAAAATGTCTCTACTAATTCACAAAAGGAGAATTTTTTATGGCAATTTGACAAGAAGGAGATAGAAAGTGCCAGTGAAATATATGTGACCCAATACCCTATTTTCTTTTCTCCATTGTATGAAAATGCCTCAGATTTGACGTTGGACAGTTATCAGGAAAGAGCGACCCAAAGAAAAGAAATGGATTGAGAGGGAGTAAGAAAGGGGAAAGTGAGCGGAAATTTGAATGAATGGAAGAGAGAGAGAAGGAAAGATCAGCAAAACGCAGATGTGAGTACAAGGTTGGAGAAAGGTGGACTTAGCTCACGAGGCTGACTGCCATCTATAATTCTCATTTCTCCGCAAATCTAGATGATTCCTTCATCCATTTCTTTATGTTCGTAGAAAAGCTTGTATACAGTTATATTCATTCATCAATTAAAATGAATGTTATTAAAAATATTCAGATAAAATATCTCGGACTTAAGGTAGAAAGAAAGAAAATATTTATTAGGATAAAGGAAAGGAAGGTAACTTAGTAGGTTTAAAATATTTATTGTTCTTGGACTATAACTGTCCACTAAGAACATACAAAAACTAAACAAACAACAGCTCATATATACAAAGTGAGTAGATATAAAATTAGAGAGATGATACATTCTTAACAAAATTAATCTAAAGCAAGAAGATATCTTTTTTTTAAAATAAATAAGGAGCTAGAATTTTTTATATCCTTTGGTATTCCATTCCAAAGCTTTGCCCCAGCAACACGGAAGGATTTTTGAAAAGTAGTTGTTCGGTGCTGGGGTGTAATTATGTATTCAGCGGACAGTCTGGTTTGTACATTAGACTTTTTCTCCTTAATAGAGAAATTACTCAAATGAGGGCACGTCCACTTAATATGTTGTGTACCAATTCGTATACCACATTCTTGCCATTTACTTGCTTTTATTCGAAGATATACGAATTCCGAATTCTTTCACTCTTATATTCTCAGTGATAGATATTAGAAACAAAAAATCGATTGACTGGAACGTTAACAAAATAAAATTAGCACGTTCAATGATGATAATTAGCAAAACCGACTCTACCTCAGATAACTAACAAATCAATCATGTTTTCTCAAAACATCAAGGTTTTACTTCGAAATGCATTCAAAAATTATCGATAGAAACTTTTAACTATCATGGTGGATGATAATGTAGTTACTGCTATTGAATTAAAAACGAGAATAAGGAAGGAATTCAACTAATCAAATACAAAATGAACACTTTCACTCCTGTTTATCCTTGGGATTCAGTACACGGCTTTTCCGTGCTATGTCATTTCCTTTCCTACATCCTTAATAAAATATATTTCGTTCCCAGGAATGAATTAAAATTCAATATTTGTTTCTTGCGTTATAAATTAATGATTGAAATGAAAATTAGAATAGCTAAGTTTGCAACGGTTATCGATTTAATTTAAAGAATTTAATCTACTGCAAATTCATTCACTTTATCATAAATTTACTTTCTAGGCTTACCGAAACAATTACAGTGCCATGAAACCTGTTCCGATGTTCATACGTAAAATGTAACAACACACACGCATTGTAGTGTGACATACCAATTCAATATCCTGTACTAGCAGCTTGCTTACAAATAGGCTGACATTATCACGCACGATTGGGATACAAATGGGGATGTTCTGTGATGAAGCAGGGTAAACTGAGGGCTAGCACACTGGGTATAATTTTCATCGACAAGGAGAGATAGTAACATCAGGATAGAGAAAACGATGAGGAGCATTAGCAGTACACTATAAGGGACTTCGTGATTTCGCGTACAAAACAAAACGGTAACATAGAAAGGGTAGAGATCTACTGACAGTGAATTCATGATTACGAGAACAAAAAGTTGATTCTTTAAATAAATTGAAGTAACAGCACAAAGAAAAGGCGATGTAATTCTTGGTATATTTAGGAAAATTGAAAAAGGATTGTATGAAATGAAGTGAGATTAGGTTCGGAAGAACACCAATCCGTCGCAATCCAATTTTATCGACAGTTAATCCATGAAAACGAGTGTATGATATCGGTGGATTACAACGGATTTCTCCGCAGCCATTTCCATGGAAGAGAAACACCTAATTCGATTGGAGAAATAAATACGGCGAAAGACAAAAAATTGAAGATATACAATTATCCTTCACATTACGTATTTCGGACAAATCAGTCGTTATATAACATACCAAACTCATTGATCCTTATTTTCTGCTTTTTCATAGGGATAATGATACTCTTCTCTCTAACCTTGCATTTAGGCAACATAAAATTAGAAACCCTTCCCGAGCATTCCTTCACTTTTTCCGGAAATTCCATTACTTATTCACTCAATTCTCAGATGATTACGTGAATAGTTATAAGAAGATAACAACTGACAATTTCCTTCTTCCTCTTCATTGTTGTGCCACCTAATTTTCGATAAGAAAATCGGACTATATTAAACCTAAGTATCATAATCCGATCATATTTTTCATGCGTAATGATCACAATACATCGTATAATTATTGTCATTATAGCATATTTAAGCGAACAGCATTTAAAAATTACCACAACCAGAAATGAATCTAGGAAATATCTCAAAGATTGGCATGAAGAACAACGTTGAAATCTTTTCGCGCGCGAAACTGACGCATTTAATTAAAATCAAAAGACGAAAAGAGAAAACATAACCCTACTTATATTATACTGCAAATGATACAAAATAGACGCAACGACGCTGTACTGAAATTTAAAATATGGCTGTTACGAAAGGTGTAGAGTGGAGGTGACCGTATTTCACGAGAGAAATTCAGTCTACAAATTACAGACGTAAGCTTATTTTAGAAGCAGAGATAAGTTAAATTGGACAAGAAAATTAGAGATATGGAAAGAAAAGAGAGGATGAGTGTACTTGGAAGAGAGAGTGCTTGGAAAGAGGCACATTGGCGGTGAGGAGAATTCATCCGGGGAATCACTTGCATCGGAGATTCGACTGGAGTTCACAAGTGTAGCCAACCGTGAAATTCTTCCTCGCCTGCGCGGTCTCATTCTTATTCCGACAGAAAACATTTTCAGAAGACTACTCCAACATTCCTTCCTCTTCCAAAGACCTCTTCAGTCTCTTTTTTCTCTTCGGAGAGGAACGTGACTCTTGAGATTTCGTTCTCGAGGTGTTTCATAGTTTTGACGATTTGCCAACGATTTTTGAGATAGGTAACATTGGTTTTCCCACTCACCAGCGAGGTTAATCTTAAAATTCAAATACAAGGTAATCAAAACATGAAATATGTGATAAGTTAAATCCCTCAAGTGGTTTTTGGAATGGTTTGCCAAAAGAAAAGAAGCTTGAAAGAATGAGGAAAGGTAAACTAAATTTACCAATCGAACTCCGGAATGAAACAAATGTTATGCATAACTTTATCAGAGAGCAAAAGAAAAAGAGCGTTTTTTAACCAAGGACGACCATAAAAAAAGTTTATCAGTTGTCGAACTTTGTTTTCACTCTTACAGGCATTAATCTTTGAGATGGTTTTATGAATTATATCGTGATAATAGTAAAAAGTTGATTTGATGATTGAAAAGAATGCTAATCACTCTGAAACGAAAACTCTCGGCCTGGCAAAGGAGGACCAGCTGGACTTAGTGACGTTGGTGTTCATGATACCATTTAAAAGTATTTAGAAAACACGATAACATGAAGTGTGCGATCAACTAAACATACATTTAATCTTTAAAGGGGACGTAGCGTTGAGGGAATGGGACATAAGCCGACGATATTGAAACGGATGCGTAGAAATGCTCGATCCTGTTCGGATTTTCTTCCTTAACAATCCAGAAAAGTATGGGGAAGAAAATACCGCATTTCTAATGGTGCAGAAATATTTAGAATATCCACAAATGGTACTTGTAAATGTCTTTTAAATCATATGCAGTTATGTAGCATGTTCATACTTTATCGACTTCATAAATTAGTAACTTCTTTTGAAAATCTAGACTGTTTTAATCGGAGAATTTAATGCCAGTGAACTACATTTTGGAGCGTTTGACTCTCTGAGGAATGAAAAGAATTCAGTATTATGGAAATGTTACAGTTAATCGAAATTTCCAAATCTTATCACGTACGAAGAAACCCAACACTTTCGAAATTCGATTCTATGAGACTATTTTCTTATTTGTGAGCCAACTCCTAACAGTGGTCATCTATCACAATCCTGCATTCCGTTTTTTTGTTCTCAGCATCACGGAGGACTGAGTCTGCAGTTTTCACCCCCAAATCACGTGCATTCATCATTCATGACAACTTTCCTAGACGTTTCCTAATTCTTTTTCGCTCTTCCTTCAATTTCAGCCGTATTTGTGGTTCTGACTTCCAATTTAAAAGTTATCATAAGAAGATTGCGAAATGGATCCTGGAGCTAAAAGCGATTAACATCTTCATGCATAAGGGGCCCCCTTTAATATGAAGAGATGGCTTTTTCCTGGAAAAAAAAACAAAACCGTTTCCTATGCCATTAAAAACCTGTTAGAAGACAATTTTTATCCTCGCAACAGCTTTTTAGAATGGAGGACATGAACCGGTAAAATAAATAAATAAAAGTTATAAAAAAGAAAACTATTAGACAAATTTAACAAATAAACTGTCAAACTAAAAGATTTCAAAAGAATTTTATTTAAATATTAAATTCGCTTTCGTTTATCACAGCGTGTTACTTTCGAAAATGTCATGGTATGGTTCACAATGTCTTTCACAGCTTTTTCTAAGCAATTTCTGAGAAACTCTTCTCTGGCATAATATATCCTTTTCTGAGCCGCTCGTTTTCAGAGTTTCTCTTTTATCCTTTTTTCCTTCTCATTCTTTTATAGCAACCAGAAGCTCAAGGAAATTACACGAGAATTTCAGATGAAAGAAACATCAACTGAAATACCTGAAATATGAACACTGCTTTTAGGGGAGAATGAAGAAAGATATTTAGGGGAGCGAAGCGGAGACAGAGAGAGAGATAAGACACATAAAAGACTGACATTTGAACTAATACAAACTAATTAGTTGGAAGAATACGAGTTGGTTATTTTTCTTGCTTTGCTCACACCCTCCTCACACTAAAATAAAATACAGTGTAATGTAAAATACAAAAATAATGCTAATAAAGCTACTTGATTAGGGCGAGATTGAGACTTCCAAGTCTCTTTTTACATATCCCTTGGTCATAAAAAATATGAAAGAGATTTGTTGGATTAAGAGATGATCGTAGTTAATTAATTTTGTAGTAAAAAATGTTTTGTAGTAATTAATAAAGATTGTAGTAATTAATAAAGATTGTAGTAATTAATAAAGATTGTAGTAATTAATCATTTACTCTGATGTAATTGGATTTATTCTTACAGCTATATAGGTGGACGTTTTTCATATCAGGAGGAAGTGAATTCCAAAGGTTACTGGCTGTGTCGAAATGAGTTCTACGCGGAGAATTAGGAGCTTCTGACAGCATCTCGTATTGCGGTCATGAATAGCTATGTAAACAAATAAGGAATAAATAAGAGTAAATCTAGGAGAACTCCTGGGTGAAAATTTATGTGTATGATTAAAAGTTGCTTACGACACAATTCTAACCTTACGAGGTTAATTCAAGGGTCTCCAGATGTTTTTCTAAAAAGTGATTGCCCCAGATAGTTAAAAATCCTGTTTATTCTCGACGTATTCTCGCAGGGACTTAAAACTTCGCCGCCATGGCTGCTGAGAATAAATCTTTATTAAAGCGATTTGCTCACTGGAAGATCGAGGTGCGGTCGAATTCTGAGGCTTTCAGATTTTTTTATCTCCATCGAGAGTAAGTAGAATGATTCGGTTGCTTAAAATAAAAGTGGCGTGAAGATTTTAGCCTGATATATTTATGGAATTGTAACATATCGTAGATGGCATCATACTCGACGCGGCCAAAGCCCTGGTTCACCTTGGACCAGGGACCAAGATGGTAAAACTAGACCTACGAGATGCGTTTTACCAAATTGCCATCAGGCAAGAGCACCAAAAGTACTACGGGTTCATGATAGACGACCGCAAATACTCAATGACAAGGCTACCAATGGGGCACGCTCTCGCCCCGGCCATCCTCCAAAGATGGTCCAGAAACGTGGCAACGGAAATCCTAGACGTATTCGGGTTTGGAATGATCAGTTACCTGGACGACTGGCTAATTTACAGTTGGGGTTTAACAGAAAACGATGTGCAAAGAGTTACGACCTTCTTATGTGAGGACCTAGGAATAACCCTAAGTGTAGATAAATGTGTTCTCTCTCCCTCTCAGGAGATTAAATACCTAGGTGTATGTATCAACACAAAATATATGTTTCTAGTTTTGTTGCCAGCAACCCTGGCCAAGTTGCATTTAATAATTGATTTAATTCCTAGGCTAAGTGTTAAAGACCTGCCGAAGGCAGGAGGTTTTGTTGCCTGGATTGTGTTTATTTTAAGTTTGCCTAGATTCCTCATTAAACAGGCATACAAAAGACAAAATAAGTGGTTAAAGAAACTCTGGGAGGAAGACGTGTTTAAACGACAACGAAGCTTCAGAGTGCTGAATGTGCCCACACACGAAGCATACACCGATGCTACGCCCCGGCAAGGGGCAATTGTGTTCCCGGGACAAGATAGACAGTTGATCAGAGAATTCCCGGAAGGAACCTCCATATATTACGCTGAAGGTTTCATGGCCCTATTGGCCGCATATATCATTTGTACTGACAAAAGTTTTTGTAAACCATGTAAAATAATTGTTTACTGCGATAACATGGCTGCAGTAGCAGCACTAAATAATGGAACAGGAATACTGTTCAATTGTGAAAACATTGTTTCTATGTATGTGTTCTTAATAAAGGAATGTCCATATTTTGTGGACTGGGTCCATGTCCCTGGCTGGCTTAACCCGGCTGACCGTCCTTCTAGGACTCTCCCACTAGATATGCCTGGTCTAGCCCTCGGGTGAAGCCAGGTATAAATAGGGGAGACAAGCCTGAAGGCATTCAGTCGAGAAGAGCTAGCCACAGGGGCAGGACCCATCATCATTTCCCAGCGAATTACAAATCCTTCCTCCTGGTAGACATAGGTTAAAGTAATATTCGGATACATTATCATGATGTTTCAATTTGAAAATAAACCNCAGGACCCATCATCATTTCCCAGCGAATTACAAATCCTTCCTCCTGGTAGACATAGGTTAGAGTAATATTCGGATACATTATCATGATGTTTCAATTTGAAAATAAACCTCACCGCGGTGGGTTTATGTGGGTAGAACGGTAGGAATACAATATTTTGGGTACTAATAAGGCTGTTAGAAAATGGAAAGGGATCACAACAGTTCAAATTATAATCTAAGACGAATTAAATCTAAAAAATGTTCAAGTATAGAAATTCATTATGAGAGAGGTGAAATTAATCGAAAAACTAAAATTTATTCCATATCTCTCACTAGAGGGATAAAGATTAAGTAAGGTATTAAACCGTATAGAAGGAGACTATGGAAATAGATCGAACTGGAGCGAAATAAATCTTCTAGGCAGATAATGGAAATTCAGGATCAGAATAATCGTGAAGAAATTAAATTACTTCCTAAGGATCTCTGGAGAGCAAGCCTCCAGAAACACAGGAATGGAGAGTTCTGAAATGGAGGAAAATTTAGTAGAATTGAACGTACGCCATAAACTCTATTCTTGGATTTTCTCTATATTCTCAGAAAATGTTAGAGAGCACTCAAATGTAACGTAACCTAAAGCAGTTCATAAGCTGTTAGTTATTTATTATACAACCTCGTTCGAAACTTAAAGCTCAAAAAAAAATAACATAAGATCGACAATGACGTCCAAAATATATAATTTTCGAGCTTATTTAATATTTGTTGACTGATAGTTCAATAACTTCAACGAAGGAAGTTGTTACCGGATTAGAAAAGAGAAAAGAGTGAATGATTAATTAGTCTATATAATTAATTATTCTATGTAGACATCCAATGGGAAATAGAGCGCGTCAAAGTTAATCAAAATCTCACGGTTACTAAATGACATTCCCTTTGCAAATAATGAAAAATGTTAGTCCAACATTATTTAACATATTCGATATTAGAAAATGTATTCAATGATCACACTTACAAATCCTTCACCAGAATATATGGATGCTTCTAATATGCAAATTTGGTGTAGATATCCAGGCAAGGAAGTCATCCACCAAGAATGAGAGCAGTAGTCCCTTTCAGAGCCCTATCGTCTTTTCTTTGGAATTCTACAGTCTGAAATATCTACTTAAGCATGGCTCTCCTACAGAATTCATGCAAAAAGAGACTAGGGTTATCTTCATCCCTGTACTTAGTATAATGCAGCGATAATTTACGAGAGTTCCACTAACTTATAGCAATAACACAAGTGGATACTACATATATTTATATTTTAGTAGATGTGAATTAAAGGTATTGTTCAGAAATCATAGAAAAAATGCAACCAATAGAGGTATTTTATATACAAAATATTCACTTTATTTGAGCTATAACGTAAACAAATTTCCTCGTATGTATGAATCTTGAGCATATGTTGGTTATTAAAGAACTAACTAATACCCTAAAGATTTAAACGTATTTTAAAATTGACAATGCTCCTCGGGGTCTACAAGAAAACGACATCATTACTGGAGACCACTCTGAGGGATATATAACACATAATATTATAATTATTACTTAATTGGGTGCTCAGTATGAGTTTAATACAGCACAACATTTTTATCTGTGTTGAAGAATGAATACTTTGGCCCTGCAGGACGAAAGGTTGACATTTCTTGTGATACGACGTTTCAGTGATTTTCTTCTTTTTTTTATTAATTCTTCGGTTTTCATGGTATCCTACCCCGAGCTTAACATCGAGATAATAGATTCTATTAATGAATCTGTCAACTAAAAAGATAAGCATTTTCTTTGATTATCAGCTATAAAAATCAATGAAAAATTAAATGAGTACTAACAATATAATGTATAATTTACTATCTTCGCTTCAACGTCACTACATGGAAGTAACGTTAACAGAATCCTTTTATACTTGTAAGATGAATGCATTTGCATTGCTTCAAATTTTCGTTAACAAGCATTACATTCCAAATATATGTTACTAAATGTTGTAGAGTTGAACTTCATAATAACCAGCAGTTAGCGTTTTTCTCAGGTACATTCTACTTGCAATTTTTTGGTATTTCGGTCTCTCAAAACTTAGGTTTTTTATTCCCATCACTTATAATGAGCCAGCTTATAGTAATGGTGGAGACAATTAGTGATGACGATAAATTTGATTTTGACACTAATTCTTACGGCTGGAGACTCTTCCTGACACCAACCCCTTATCAGGAAAATAAGCTAACTGACTGTATCGAATCCGGGACCGTTTCTACCAAAGGCGAACAAGATACCAATTAGACCAACAGCACAAAAACTTTTTCTTTAAAATCCATCAATACTCATTTAATTCCTTAGATATAACAGTAACTTGATCAATTGCGCCATGCAATAAATGCGTCAAACATCAACTGATCATTAAAAATATATTTTGTCGATATTTGGAGGATTCGCGAGAGAAAAATAATCATGCACCTTCCCCGTGGGGTTAAACGTCACGTGATACTTTCAATAAAAATATTTTTCGATTTTTGAGTATTCTCAATAGACCAAATTATAATTCACCTTCGCCTTGGATGCAGTCTCACGCTAATGACTATTTAGATGCCTGGAGAACCTTCATACCTAATACTCCAGCAACCGCAGAGCTCCAAATTCCCTCGGCGCCCACCCGAAACAGAAGCACCAGCGGGTGACTCCGCATAAACACTTCTCTTATCACCGCCCCCTTCTTCTCGCCGATACCACTCCCGCTGTCGCGACCCCCGAAACGCCGGGGAAAGAGGCCAGCATGAAATATTCATCTTTCCATCAAATGGGTCAGGAACACCCATATCTCCCCTCCCTTTCCTTCCTCTCTTTCGCCCGTTCCGCGAGCTTCTCTTTTCATCTTCTCAAAATAATAGAGAGCCATCTCTGGTGTGGGGGAGCCTTTCACTCTAACACACACACGTAGATATGTAGAGAAGGCGCGCGACCCCCGCTGAAGCGAGCCCGTTCGGATCTGCCGCGGCGCCTCTTTGCCCTCGCATTGACTCGGATGCATAGGGACTTAGTTATTAAAGAGATCCTTTTTTCCGCGCCGTCTCTCCCGCAAAAAGGGGTCACAATGGCACCTCCGCATCCGAGGCACTGAAATCGAATTCTTTTGTGAAGTTTCGTAAATGGAGAAAACTATACCTCCTTTTTGGCTAATGAAAATTTTGAGACCGAAAAATGCGTGCGTGAATAATTCGAAGAATTAAATTTGAAAGGTGTGTGGTGCATGCACGAGTCGGGGGGAATTTGAAAAGATGTGGCTGATGGATGCACGGGTCGCAGGAGGATGCTCCGTATCTCATTCGCATAGATATGTTTTCATGTCAAAAAGCATTTCCATGTATACTTTGTGCCTACCTTCTGCATCTGTCGTTTCAACTGCAACATCACTTCCTCTTCCAATCATGAGATAAAGGCAACCTTGGTAACTTCTAGTTCATTTCTTGCACATAATACTCTTGTTATTCGAGAGGATGCTGCAGACAGTGAGTGTTCTACCCTTCATTAGAACTCCAGTCATTCGAATCGAATCAAATCAGAAAGTTGGAATATTCCAACGTTTTAGATAAGCAGGGGAATGCATATCAGGTATAATGTATTCATGCTAAGCGGTGGAGGTTAGTCATTGGAGTGTTTAATAATTCCGGTCCATATCATTGAATGCTTGAATTAACGGAGTCCAAGAATTGAGAATTTTTAGCACAGAACAAAAGAGAGTAAACGAAGTTTTAGACAAAGACTAGTTTACCCTTGGCGATTTTTGCGACAATTTATCGAAAATCATTACTTACAACCAAAATATTAGCCGTAATCATGCGGAAAGGAGAAATAATACATTGCAGCATGCTCCACTATTTCTTTATGTAAACTTCTTACCGCTTTGGGTGATCTTATTTTACAAATAGCGTTTTCATTTACAGAAGTAAATAGAAACGTTATTATGTCTTTCTAGTATGATATGAGTTAATAGAACGAAGTAGAAACACTGCACCCTTGCTCTCGTATTACTTCATACATACTAAAAATAAGCTATACATTTGTCATGGAAATGTAATGTTAAGAGATTTAAATTCGGAGGCTTTTATTAATTTTAAGGCAGACAAATAACACTGCGCATGTAATGCATTTTAACTTTATATATTTCCATTTCTTTTCCATCGCAAAAAACAAGAGTTTTCTCGCGTTTTATGGAGGGATGCTCATTAAAAATGAAGTTATTTTCAAAGGTATAAGAGCACATAGTCTTAACAAACTGCTATTGGAAGCAAGAATAACTTCTCTTGTCAGAATTATATGAAGTCAAATAGTATAAATATCCGAAGGTACTGAATAGAAAGGCTTAGGAAATAGAACGCAGCATATCTAGGTTCTAATACATCGAAGACAGTTTCAGAAGACTGCTAAGCCGAGGGCGATCAAGTGCTAATCAATAAGAAGTTGGGAGTGAGAAAATATTCTTCCTCTCTTCATGGTTGCATAATGATGCTGCTGATATGAAGTCAAAAGACAGAAAATTTAATAAAAGATCGATACGGCGAACGAAAATAAAATTTTAATAGGCGTCAGAATGAAAGAACCTTCCAATTCCTCCTGCCACAAAGGCTGAGACAGATGAAGTGATAGCTGACGAAGTTCATGGAAATGTATTGAAATCTTCACGGATTTTGCCTGGTGCTTGAAAGGTTCTTACCTTATTGATTTATGAATATTTGAAAGTGGGAAAGACAGTAAAATTTTTAAACATAGCTGAAGCCTAGCAAAACTTCAGATGTTGTAAATTAAAATAAAATGAAGCCACACTGACAGAATGCCATCATTTGGCATAAAACATTGCTATCACTTTTCTGATCCCCTACATTTTGAATTATAATGAATGGATCGAATTAGAATGGATTATTGGTCATCGAGGGACTCGCATTGATAACAACTTTTTTGAAAGAAAAAGAAATTTGGAAAATGGCTGTTAATGATTTAGAGATTTAAAAACACTCCGTAAGCCGTATTTTGGTAGGCGGAATCCGCGTTAAGAGACAAACGGGAAGCTCCGGATTACCGATTTCTAGGAAGTTCCAAATTCTGGGATTATGGGAAATTACCGATTATGGTAAATTGCCGATTTCAGGGACTTCATAGAAATCGGTAATCCGGAGCTTCCCGTTTGTCTCTTACGGCGAGTTCCGTCTCCTGAAATACGGCTAACGGAGTGTTTTTAAACCTATAACAATTTTTGTGATACGTAGATGCGTAGGAAACAGTATGATCAAAAGAACCCGTTAGTAGCAAAGCTCAAAAATAGAGAAATAATTACATTATAAATTCGATTAAATTGAATATTTCAATTATTTTCAATCAACCACTTAGGATTTTTGAGTGGATTGGATAATCCACGACTTTTACAATAGATCATCTTAACCTATCACGAATTCTACAAATGAAATAAAAGATGCTCAACTCACTCAACGGTAAAGTTTTATTCGAAAATAAGCTCCAACTTTCGCAAACAAGATTGTTGAAGATGTATAGGAAGTATCGACCCCTCTCCGAGTCTGGATTGCATTACTGAAAAATGGGAAACTTTTCTTACTCTGTCTCTCTCCGTCTCCCGGTCCTAAGCGACTTCTTAACAGAAATAATTCCCCACCCAACAGTTCCTCATATTTTTCCATCCGCAAGTTTTCAGTCCGACTGCCATTATTCTCTCTTACACTCAAACTGCACCAACAAACTCCCCCACTCCGCTAACCTCTCCGCTAAGCCTTCCCTAAACCGCATGAACTATGGTAAGCTTTAAGTGGGAATCTCTAATATCGAAGAAGTTAAGGCGGTGGTAGGATGGGCATCGGTGAGAGGGCGAGGAGTGGGGCGAAAGAGTGGAGGGCAGACGTAGGAATGACTGAATTTAAAAGGAGAGAATTGAGACTTTACATCCCCTTCTTACGCTTAACCCTGAAGAAGAGGACGAGAGGTATAGGTGGGGGATAAAAGTAAGAATGGGGTGGCAACCGGGTAGGAGGGATTCAGCATTTCCGTAGCGGTTCTCCATCGGACAAGAGAATTTCCGGGGATAAAAGCATGGAAAGGGATTATAAAAGCTTTTTGAATCGTAAAGCACTGACTTTCCGAATACAACGGAGCTACTCTCCGGCGGAGATTTGTAGACTGAGCATTTCTCCAGAAGATGGCAAAAGTTTTTCCAAGACTGTGCTCTTTCCCTGTCTCTTGTATGGTTTCAAAAAATCAGAAATCTCACCGAATTCCAAGGATTTGACGAGAAGATTCTGTCATCATAAGCACTCAAATTTGTACGGTTAAGACGACTAATTATGCGAACATTTTTTGCTATCAGCTGTCTCGCTGAAATCACTTGGATATAATTTTTTTGATTTTCCACAAGGATATTTCATATTTCGTGCGACCGGTTTTACTGGAACGGCAGCATCATCAGTCCTATGATAACACCGCGGTAGTGAAACCGGTTTAATATTCACTCTGGAATGGCATGTTACTGAAATAAGGTCACAAGAACGGACCGTTTTAAGCATCAATTTCATTACTAACATACACAGATACTGGTAGATATGTAAGTGTAAGAATTAGTAAAGACAAAGACGGGGTATGAATAGTTTTTCTTACTTTACCTCACATACAGGAAAGAGAAATTCCAAGTAAAAGGTTACGGGAAAAGGTTTCAATCTGGCAAGGAAAGATTTTCTAGGCATTGCTTAGAATTTTGCGAAGTTCATAACGTCGATGTTTGACGGAGCAACTTCGTGGAAAGACGTGTTGGTATGATAAGTGCGAGTGAGAAATAATACTTTGTTTCAACAGCTAATAAGTTACTGGTTGTTTAGCCGTGGCAAACTTATTTCCCAAGCAACATATTTACGTTTGAAAGGTCTCATAGATATTGACCACAGCTAAATATTTCTAGAACCGGAATAAATCCTCTAGCGGAAGATCACTAACAAGTATTCATACATTTCCCTAACTTCCCTGACTTTTAAAATGTCTAACACTGTATATTAATTTTAAGAATACTGGCACAAACCTAACAACTGCGATATTTATATTTTTTTAACAAATGTTTCTACACTATTACAATGATGGCACCTTCTTAAAATCACGAGCATTTAATAATAGCCAAGTATTAGGATCCTAGATATGTTATCTACATTTTAAGAATACTTCAAGTCCAATCATGTAGAAAGAGATTATCCATAAAGCTTACTAATCTATACCATGACCATAACTAATAAGAATAAATATATAAGAAATATAAGAAAAAATAAAACGAAGAATACGCCTATACTTAGAGACATAATTTGAGCTTATCTCCGTATAATTGTTATAGAAAGGTAACGATTGAAAACAGAAACTATTCAAAATCATTACCGTAAACTAAACAGAGTACCTATAAAGCCAAAATTCAATTTATTCCAAAACCATGAGAAGAAAACTTTCATTGAACTGTCTGCAGCTAATTTTCATTCCATAAATGGAACGAAAGAGGGATGTTTAGGTCATGACAAGTTTTATCACGTCTTTTGCTAAATAATTAAATGGGAATTTTAAAGAAATATACTCGTAGAATTCCAGGATAATTAAAAAAATTATACCGATCTTCAAATGTCATTTGATAAGTATTTCAGGAACAATTTTAACAGAAGTAGTATAATTTCCGAAGTCACCATTCCTTGTCAAATCGCCTACGAAGATACAGAATTTATATGAATCAATCGCTTTCAAGATATGATGGGATTTATATAGAACAATGATGGGATATACCTTTCAAAGTAAGTGTTCAAATAAATGAAGTTTCATTGTGATGATTACAACTCTCACGAGAGAGGATTTACGATGGAGGCGATATAATTGCCATTAAACGGTTAAATGCGTCGCGACATTCGACAGCCTTCCATCCAAACCAATATGGACTATTCTGTGCAACTCGGAGGACCCCAGGGAAAGCAATCTGTAGCGTGCCATTCAAGCGAATGGTGGGTCCACCTATCGGGAAAATACCGCAACCTTCCGATGTGACCTGGCGTGACAGCGACAGCAAAGGCTAATGAGTTCCGAATTCAGAGGAGTAACAGTGTGGAACGGAGGGGAAGAGGTGTGCTGAGGCCATTTGCGGGAAAGGTGGAATAAAATAAAAAAGGGAAGCCGGAAATTTTCGACAGCGGACGTTCGGATGAAGTAAGATCCTATCAAATTTTCCAATCGAACGCAATTACGAACAGATTTCACCTTAAACCTGCTACATATATAAGCATTTTAAAACAAATTTAGGGCGAGAAGGAAAGTGATTTATGATTTACTCTTTACTATTACAGTTTTATTTCTTGGGAGAAGCATAAAGCGCTGAAGATATTATACGATTTTGATTAAATAAAGAGTAAAGAAATGCAAGGATTCGGAAGAGACAGATTGACGTTTAACAAAGCTTTCAATGAGGACTTGATCAGTAAATAATATACTATACAATAATATATGAAAAATAATAATAAATATTATTAATAATAATGAATAGAATATACAATTAACTTCCACAGTTCGTCTAGTAGACGTAGAGGATTATCAAAATATGCATCTGTTAGCAAAAGACAGCTTGAGTTAACTTGAGTTACTATTACATTATTCACATCAATCAATCAATTCTTCATTAATATTCAACATTAATCTAATTAGAATAATGAGATGGAAATAATATTCAATGGAGATGATATCCAAGAGAGACTTAGCCGACGACTAGTTGGTTACTTACGGGTAGTTTATAATGCACATCCGTCAAAATCAGTGTGAACTACTGACTATAAGTAGTGAAATATCCTGACGGGCATTATTATTATAACAATGGAGTATTCCAAATGAAATCGTCATATCTCAGATAATACCACCTTTACTTTAAAA
>KZ308136.1:1730496-1920451 GCA_000376725.2 Ladona fulva | reverse complement strand
TGGCTGTTCATTTTTGGGCTTATAAATTAAATGATGAGAGAATAGAATAACAAAAGAAGAGAATTATAAGAGATTTATTATTAAATCTATGAAGAAAGAATTTCAGGGGAAGAGATAATCCGCATAATTTAGAACCAAAAAATACTATACAGAAATACTAAATGAAATAAAAATTTTGGCTCTTAAAACAATATTTCATTTGTATCACCCTGCCCTGCATTAATTTAATCTTTTTATGTTAACAATGTAAGTTAATGTAAGCTTGTCCGGCTAACCACCATATTGATAACAAAAATGAATTTTCGTCCGAAGTTACATTCCGTGGAAGAATTAATTCTCAGGAGACCAATCACATAGTTTACTTACCAAGGACGCGTATTATAATTAAAACTAACCGACTACAACTTTAAGAGACAGAATGGAGAACTGATATGTTTCATCAATCTAAAAGTATGTTGTGGGATCCCCACAACATACTTTCGTGGGGTTGTGGGGTAATATAAGCTGTCTCTAATGTCTCGAAGCCGTTCTTATGGTTTTTAGCATCGGAAGCAAGAGTCTCATTTAAGCTGGTCTATACGAAATTCCGAATCTCTCCTCTGATACGGAGTAACTGTTTCTGTCCTACGAATCCCACAACTGTAGCCTCTGTTCTACGAAGCAACTGATATCTCGAGCTCAAAAATCATGTCGGTCTAAAATTCTATCGTTTACGTAAATTAGGAAGTATAGTCTCCAGAGAGAGGGAGAGAAGTGAAAGGAGGATAGAATTGTGAAGAAATAAAACAGTAGAAAAAAAAAGAAACTGAAACGGTGACGTGAGAAATGAAGGAGATGGACGGGGAGGGCGGGATTTAGAAATTTAGCGCCTCGCTGAGACAATGGCTCCTTACTGAATGTCCTTCACTTTTTCCCTCCATTTAAAAAATAATTATTCGCCAACGTATTTGGAACACGGGAAATGGAATCCGGCTCGTATCTAGCGCTAAAGAGGGACTCGATGCGATACATAGAAAAGAAACTTAAGCTATAGAAGTAACTTGTATAGAAGAGGAAAAGTTTTAAGAGGGATCCGGATTCTGCCTGGTAAAAAAGAATGTATTTTCTCATTCTCATTCCTCATATGCGAAATCCCGTTGAAATTTCCAGCAAATCTTCATGGTGCAAAAATTACCCCTTAAAAGGACTATCTACAATATCTTGCATGTCATTTGATAAAAATTATGCTCACCTTAATCAGCACCTGAATTCTTTTGTGACGGGATAAATACAAATTGAAAATTTTTCAATACAAATGTGTTGACGCGGTTACAACCCAAAAGTTTCCAATTTGCATTCATGGACCGCGAAAGTTTTAGTCAATTTCCTCGATAAATAATAAAAATAATTTTCGTTTAAAAAAAAGGGAATCGATTTCCAGAATTAAAAGCTATGAACATTGCAGCTTAAGAAGCACGTAAGAGTCGCTTCTTAACCCTTACAAATTGTGCTACTTTCATACATGTATTTAGGTAACCCGCATGTTTACGAATTCTCTTTCTACAGAGTTAATACGGTCACTCCTGGCTTTGCGCCATGACAAGAGTTTTTGTTTCCATAGATAAGTGCCAATTTTCATAGGTCTACGAATACTTTTTAAAATTTAACCTCCGCTGAAGTAAGTTGACATTAACAGGATTTTCTTTCAACAAGTCGGAATCGCAAATTAAAATTCTCGTCACTTGGTGCAAGAGTTCGTTGGAGAAAGGCAAATTCAGAGAGAATGTTGGCCGCAGCTCTGGCCATCTGGTGAATTCTTATGGAGATCAGCCAATTCTGGAGTTTACGATCATATTTCAAAGAGTGCCGCAGGAGTAAAAACAAAGGTTTGAATTTATATAGTCTATATAGGATGAAATGCCATGTAAAGTGTCCGTTAATGAAGTGAGGGAAGTAACTGTGCTTAACAAATGGTTGGTATCATCTTTAACTCGTAAAAATAACATAAAAAAGAAGTTATGGAGATAATAAATTTCCTGCCATTGGTGTTAAACTCTTCCTACGAATTCCTTGACCATGACATTCTTTCATAAATAATGATAATTAGGCAAGCTAATGTTGCTTCCATTTCAAGAAAAGAGTTCAAAACTTTTGCCATAAATTAATGAGATATGAATACTAACTTCTGAAGAAATTCAAAAAATGAAATAATTTGAAACGCAGTCCTTTGCCATGCAAAGGACTGCGTTTCAATCTCCAACTACGGCAATTTACCTGTTGGCATTACCAAGTGTAAAAATCGGAGTAACAATAGGCGGTGGAATCGTAGAGCCTTCCTTCATTTACCGAAGACGTTGCTACATCTACATCAATACCCTACAAGCCGCCTTTCGGCGTGTGGCAGGGGGTGTTAACACCGGATGCTCGCGCTATTTCCTTATTTTGTTATTATCGCGTATCGTTCGCGGAAAGAAAGAGTCCCTAAAACGACTTGTCCTAGCATCTATTTCCCTTATCTTGCGCTCATTATCAGATCGGCCAAAGTAGCAGGGGGGTCGCATAATATTGATAACGTCCTCCACTGTCTCGAAATTTACCGAGTAATCGAAGCCTAGCTTCTAATCTCCTATCTTTCAGGGATTCCCAACCTGCGTCCGAAAGCATTTCCGTAACACTAGATTTTTTATCGTAGCAATTTTTTACAAATCGTATTGCCTTGCTCTGAACTTTCTCGATTTCGCGGGTGTGCGTTTCATCCGCTGGATCCCATATACTTGCCGCGTATTCAAGATGGGGCCTGACCAGGGTAAAATACCATCGCTCTCTAACCTTTTCATCGCATCTACCTACAATACGCTTTATGAAACCGAGCTTTTTGGTTGCTTTACCGAAGATTTTTCGGATATGAACGCTCCAGTTTAAGTTATTCGCAAGAGTGATCCCGAGATATTCAACTGACTCTACTATATTCAAATGTATTCCATTAATTTGGTACGGGTGATTTGGACTAGTTTGTTTTCGCTCGAAGAAATTTACGACGGAACATTTAGTAACATTTAGTTCTAATTGCCATTTTTCACACCACCTATGAATGTTGGATAAATCGTTTGATAGGATGTCACGGTCCTCCGCGTTTGATATTTCTCTATATATTACATCTACATCTACATAAATACCCTGCAAGCCGCCTTACGGCGTGTGGCAGGGGGTGAAAACACCGGGCGTTCGGACTATTTTTTTAGCCTATTATTATCATGTATAGTTCGCGGAAAGAATGAATTCTTAAATCGACTCGTCCTAGCATCTATCTCTCTTATTTTGCGCTCATTGTCGGATCGTCCAAGGTAGCAGGGGGGTCTCATAATATCTACTATATCTTCCGCAAATGTACTTTCCCTAAATTTATCAAGCAATCGCAATCTAGCTTCTAGTCTCCTATCTTTTAAGGATTCCCAACCTGCATCTGACAGCATTTTGGTAACGCTTGCTTTTTTATCGTAGCACTTCTTAACACTTCTTAATATTACCGAATCATCTGCAAATATCCTCACATTGCTATTTATTTCGTACGCTACGCTATGATATCGTGATCGAACTCTGAGGGACAAGGCAGAAACATGGAAACATATTGAGCAACAATCTCAAAACAAACAAAGTTTCCTAATTATGATCTTTCTACCGAGAAATAGTTGGCAAAGGCTTATTTTATAAGGAAAATGTTAATTTCGTAGGAAAGGATACCTTCCCGAGAAAGTAGGAACATTTTGAATAACAAATTTAAATTATTATTCTATAATCTATCCACATTATTTTGAATCTAGTTTTAATCTACCTATAATCTATCTACAATAATTTGAAGCTAAAAAATTAAGCGATTTTTCAAGCGTTTTCTGCGACATATATATTTCTTGATTTATGCACATTAAACACAACATACATGAAGAATTTTTTCCAATTACGACGAAGAAAGCACATATTATTTTAGTTGGAATACACTAATTTGCTAAATAATGTCACGTGTCGTGCCTGGAAAAGCGCAATAATTAAGACTGTAACTAATAATAGATTTGTACTTTTCCACAAAATATTTCCACACATTATTTTGTGGAAAAGTACAAATCTATTATTAGTTATGAATTTCCACAACATCTCGGCCGCTTCGATAGATTATAAATTAAGACTGTACTGAATAACTGTGTTTAAATGCATATGCTTCTGCTTTTCGTAACCAAGTTTTGGTGACTATATTTTATGAAACTATTCAAATATCCGTATACATTAGATAGATAAGTCGCGAATGATTCAGATTTACTTAAGGGAATTTTTATTTCTAATATTCATGTACTCGATATTCGAACGAAACTTGAAATATTTTCTTCAAACAAACATATTGATTAGATCCACCTAATAATAGTGTAGCTGACAGACACCACAACTGAGATTAGAATACAATGTATGAAACTCCGTAAGTTTCTTCCTTAGGACTCCAATAACATCATATAAATTCATTGAATCCATTCAGCCGCAATCTCTTTGATTCCCTCCACTTTAAAAATGCGCAAGGTTACAAAATTAGAGAACAATATTTTGAGAATACGCGTTAATAAGAGACGGTATATCGAATGGATGGCAGTTATTACCTTCAATATGAGTGGGTGCGCCCACCCAACGTATATTGCACGAGCGAACAAAACCGTACTCGATGGCGTTTCGTTTTCAGCCAGTAAATTTAGTAGAGACGTGGGATTTACGGCTCGACCCACCTGTAATTTCCAGCGACGCCTTTATAAAATCGAATACTCATAAACACCAGTAGGAAAAAATGACATTGGATTAGATAGACTTCATCAAAATAATGGCTTAATTTATCGCTTTATGTAGGATGGGATATTTCGAAATAGTAGCGGGAAGAAGCGAGCTTTAAATGAAATAAATAAGGAAACGCAATAAACATAAATCTCCCGGTGAAGTCTCACATAAATCGGCTACGTAACAGTTTGGTCGTAAAATAACCTTTTCCATACTGAGATTAATAATGAATAGATGAGGTAAACGAAGACACGTATGCTGCCGGTATTAGACGAATAAGAGCACTGTTAACGAAATGATAGGAATAGGCAATTCCTATGATTTAGGTAGGAGGAAAAGAGCGAATTCCTACAGATATATTGATGAAGTGCACTTCCAAGGTGTTCACTGGGCGGAATCGATTGCATCTCGAACACAATGAAACACAATTTTGCAGCATACAAAAACGAATGTATCCGCGATTTTAAAGCAACGTGCGATCATAGAAACTGCATTAGATAGTTCTTCGAGATCGAAAGACAAAATTTAGATATAAAAACAAAGAAATCAACTTCAATTAGTTTGGTAACAAAGTTTAGCATATTAATGAAACAATACCGAAATTACAGGATAACAATAATCAACAAATATTAGCAACTGACCAATCTTAGGTCACGCAAATCGATCAATAGAAAAAGGCATCATGTATATCACCACAAATTAAATGAGCACTGATTTACCATAAATTAAATTATGAATTATTGAATGAATGAGATTAGCAAAAACGCAAAATTGAAATCTTTGGGTCAACGCTGACAAGGGAAAGTCTTACTTATTTCAGTCATGGGAAATTCCTAAATTACTTAACAATTGATCCACAGATATTAAGTATGCACAGCACTACAGGTTTCGGCAAAAATAATACCATCTTCAAAATATGGAGATAAATTAATATGTACAGCTAGAGTACAAGTATGGTGAATATCAACATTTTGTTACCTAGCGAAACTTAAGCTAATCTACTTTGATTCAAGGGAAAGCTTTAAGAGGGAATTAAAAGTAGCTGTTCAACAAGGATCTCGAAACATCGACGCAAGATAAGGAAATGTTATGAAATTTAAGAGGCAGAGTTCAGTGTAGATCAAATTTAGATACGCAGACTCTATAACAAATCTATAACTTTATCACATGTATCATATAGTTTCGTCTTCATGTATAGCTATGGAAAATACATCCAAAGTGGAAAGAAGTTACGTCATTATGATTTCGTGAATTTAGCTCATATCTTTGAAGACTGAAACCCTAAACAATGGTTGTTACGATGAGACGAGACAAGAGAAACTCAAAAACTGCTTGTTTATCGAGTGACACCGGTAGGGATCCACCAAACCTCAAGGAAAGTTTGAAAGCCTCTGGTGTATCCGATGACATCATCTCCCTTCAAAAACTCAAACTTTATTATGTTATGCAGATTAGTAGCGGTTTTGATTTAATAAGTGCGCAGGCGAACGCAGAGCACTTTTAATGAAACGAACGAGCTGAAAACTTTTCACATCGAGGAACAGGAGGTGAATCGCGCCAGACGAGGAGTACACTCCTCCGCAGAACGTAAAACCCGCCGTGGGGTTGGGAGGCTGCTTTTTCATAGTCGGGGAGCAATCTCAGCGCAATAACTTAAGGGTTCGTTCGGCGAGAAAGTTTCGCAAACGCCTTCTGATAAGAGGGAGGATGTGATAAAGCGAGGGCTATAATAGGGCTTCTCAAGCAACCGATGCCCTTTCTATCTCTCCACATGGCTCTCACTGCGTTCATAAAGAATTCGACAAGTGCAACAGTTACGACTAATGAAGGAGAGTGGCTGATTTTGTGGCGGTGAATCCAGGAAATGAGGTGGAGCAAGGCCCCTATAAATGGAGAATACTTGTGACTGAGAATACTGCATTTGAGGAGTACTAAAAACTTTAGAGGGAGAATTGGTCGACATTGTTAATCTCCTTCCTCTTTAATTTCCGGAAGTCACTTCTTCTGGGTTCTAATCCAATGATAAAATCGATACTTCAAGCTCCGCTGAACTTTGAGGAAATGAAAAAATAATGACAAGAAAAGTAGATCTAAGGATAATGTCATAATGCAACGACCACATGGATTTTTGGGCAGTTAACGTGCTTTATTACTTTTAACAATTGAACTCCTTGAAAATTTAACTTCTACGCAAGATATTATGCGTAAATTTCTTTTTATTTGCTACTTAAACAAAATAACCTAATTTTCACACACAAAATCCAAAATATATGCATCGTTAATTGGGAAGAATCGTTCTTAAATAAAAACAAAGATGAATAATTAGGTCAAGTTCTATTATAGTTATGGAACAAATAACTTTATGTAGACGTTTTCAAAATAAATGGATCTTTATAGATTTTATCCATACCGGGATTCGCCTAATTCGTAGCGCCTTTGGAGAAAGCGATTCAGGTACTACCCTAGTGGGATTCCTGGTAAAGATTGGCAGTAGGAAGGACATCCAGAAGTGAAATATTAATGCCGGAACTAAATTCATCTTTATCTTTACCAATCATCGTCATAATCATCAGCCGAACCCATGAGCGATGGAAACCAGTTCCAGAAATTAGTTTCCTTAGCCACATTACGAAAGCAGAAAATTTGATTTTGAACACACAATGCATTTCAAAGAAATAAAGATATGAAAAAAATCTGCAAGGTACGGAGCACCGGAAATGGAGAATTTTCTATGAATACGAGGATTATATCTCCAGTTTAAAGTCAAAGTCAGAATTCAATACAAAGGTACAACTATAGATAATCAGAAAAAAATGGAAGAATTTAAAATGTTCAAAGTTTCACAGTATTTAATTGTTGATTATTTGTATTTAATTATATTCGTATAAGGGGAAAAACGAGAAAGAAGACGGGAGTTAGATGCACTATTTATTTCTTACCCAAGCAGAGTGGCCAAGGTTGACCTCCTCATGAGGCAGCACTGTGTGATTGGAGCGAGGATGGACACTTCGTCGTGATAGGGGAGGCCGAAACCTCTGCCCTGGTCCAGATGCAAAGGGAAAGTGTCATTTCCGAACGCTTTGAAGGTCTCGTAGTGATGCCTGTCCATATTCCCTATGAGGAAGTCGAACACCGCCATATCCATGAGGTCGAGGAGGCGGCGGCCCTCATCGTACGGAGGAATGTCACGCACAAGCGAACAGTAATCGGCCTCTGGAATGAACAAAGAAAAAAATCAGAGCCAAAGCTGAGAGCATACATTGTGATTTTAGTTTAAGAAAACGGCATTCAGACGATGGGTTTCTCTTTCTAATAAAGTGGTAAGATAAGAAAGTGAGCCAACTTCTTGAAAATTTAAACTCTATTCATCGATAACATAGGATACAATTGACCGACTGATGGCAGAAACATTAAGCAAAGTAAAATCAAAATTCGATTTCTGATGGCTGTGGTGATGCCTGCCCATAATTAAAATTAGGCTGACACAGAAAACATTAATTTAGCTCTTATTTGGTGATTTGTTGAGTGGATAAATGGCTGGAAAATATTTCCTCTTATTTTATGAGACAATCCCTTACGATTAGAATGGCAAAAATTATCGATTATTGTGAAGCATGTACGAGTGAACTTTTCACAAATTTTTCAATTTTTGCAGCCGAAGGATTTTGATTTGAGTGTTTATATACCCTATTTCACCACACCAAAATATATTTCATGACTATCGTAATTAGCTTAATTACCAATGTTCAAATGTAAAATTTCCGAAAGATACCCATCGAAATAGAAACATTCGTACTTTTTAATTCGTTCATTTCATTCATTTAATCGCCTTATTTACCGTTGGTTGTTTTCAAATCGTTAAAGTGTTTAATCAGGTTAAGAATGCAAATTTGACATTTACATCATAATGCGACTAAACAAGAAAGCCTACGGATGGTAAACAACATATTTATTTTTCTTTTTAAGGAGAATTTTGTAGAAGGAAAATGTTTGATACCTGAACAAGCTGGGCGAAGATGAAAAGAGAAAGCATCAGGAAAAATGTTTGAGTTAAAACAGGGAACTTGAGATGGGAGGAAGATTAAGTCAGGAGGGAGATGAAAGAGGGTGTGGGGGAATGGAAGAGAAGGGATGCTGGAATAAGGACGGATAGAGAGATTGTGGGGATGGAGTGCCTCGAAAGGAGAGGGGATTGGGAGGAAATGAGGTGAGAGGTTGAAGGACTGGATAATGGAGATGTTAGCTTTTCGTAGGAAAAGAAATGTTTTGGTAAATTAAGTGGTTCAGAATCGTAGTTGAAAGCAGTGAGGAAGGAAGTTAAATGACAAATAAGAAGAACGTAAACAGGATAAATTGAAACGGATGGTCTCTTGGCCTTCAACCGACATTTACAGAACGATTCCAATACAAATACAAACAGCCTAATTCCTCTCACGGCCGAGAGAACAAAATGATATTTTGTGCTCATTTTTCTGCTTTCAAACACTGATGTTTAGCAACGTTCTTTTAGTTTTGCTACTAATTCAACAGAACATTTTTCTTCAGTTGATAAAGAATTAATTTTCTAATAAAATATATAAAAATAAAGTTTTCCAGGGAGTGGCAGCTTTCTTTTTTAGATTTCCGGCATACGTTTGTCAATTACGACTCGCGGCATTGATAATTGACTCGCATAATTATAGTATAGTCTCTAGTGAATAACTGTGAAAATGTTCGCATTCTGGACTCAAAGAAATAGAAATTTGTCTTTTGACCAGCTTTTTTGGATTCTAGCTAACGTGCGAAGATTCCCTTATTCCTTATAGCGTGTATTACAATATGCCTCTTTCTTCTAAAACTCAAATTGCAAACATATCGAATGAACAAGTGGCAAAGAAGATTTTGGTAGGCTATTTAACGATCGTTGTCTGTGAACCACTGCAGTTAAGCAATTCGTTATTTAACCCGATTCGTCAACCTGGTAAAATAAACAGCTTCATTATAGAGCGAAATATGACCATATAAAGTAACATAGAAAGGCGCTCTCTTTGTCCGAAAAGTTAACGAAAATACGACTAGAAGGCAGCCAATCCTACGAAGCATTCCATCTTCAGCGAAACGATCGCGGGCCGCGTGGCGTTACCCGCGTACCAACATTTGTTTTTTATTATACATATTTATAAACATAGAGGTTATTTAATTGCACAGCAAATTTATTCAATATTTTCTCAGGAACTTTCCCGCTTGAATCTTTCAGAGCAAATAAGACGAAAAATAGCTGGCGAATACTTTCTTTAACGCATTTTTTCAAAACTTCCGACCTCCTCATTCATTTCTAGTAAATATTCGCCTCAAAAACGTTTTGTGACAAATTAATTATACAAAAGGAAAGAGAAAGATTTGAAGCAAAAAGAAATGTAACACTTGTTTTTTCTGCAATTATACTATTGATTAACCCAAAATAAATCACACTTATTTCCGGCATTACTTTTACTCAGTAGTGACAAATTTTTAAACTGTTTTGGCTAACTTCATATTTTTATGCTAATGTTGCAACAGGGCAAAATTCTACCTTAGGAAATGCACGCTCTCGACAGGAGGCGGTCCTTCGTCCTATTTCTTATTGGCTTCATCGAAAATACAGAGAGAGAGAGAGAGAGAGAAAATGCCATCTTCGCGATCACTCGAACTCGCAAATATTCGGTGAACAGATTGTAAAGATGGACCATCCTTTAATTAATGAAATTTAATCGATTCTTATTATGGGATACTCTTTTTTTAAGCGCAACAGAAAATATAAGTTAGATAATAAAACAATTACACTTGAGTTGTCCTTATTTTACTTTAATTTACAAACATTTTGTGAACGTGAGCTACTACACCTGTTTTAATCTTTATCGCATTATAATACAAAGAATTCAGACATATCATAATTAGAGAAGTACATCGTAAATGTGAATGCAATAATGTTTCGCCAGTTGCATTCTGTCTCAATACTCATAAGTTAATAATATTAACTGTATGGTAAATATCTTTAGTGTGATAAAAAGCATGAAAGCAAGAATATTCAAAGCATACTCTAAGAATTAGTACATGTGTTTGAATAATTACACATTCCTTATATAATACCTTTCATCTTCTTCAGTGGTCTAAAATTAGGTCCATTAAACCTCTATTCTTCGCATTTTGCTTCTGTTTGACATATTGCTATGTTCCTCGAAAGATAATGATTCAAACCACCAGCCTCTATACTTATTTGAATTTCGAGTATTGTCGATTTCATCCTACGCACCATGTCAACTGCGGAATTGTGGGTCAGTGCCCGGTAGGTTTAATTTTCCATCCATCAAAGTTATTCTTCTCATAGGCCCAGCATGTCTCCTCACTGGATGAGGGGTAAAATGAAGGCAGGAGCTTATGATTAAATGCAAATATCTCACCCAACTCCCATTGCGCCTTCCGCCTCTTGTGGTAAGACCTCCTCCATGGGTGCCGCCACACCTTCCGGGCGGCGCGCTCTTTAGGCGGAAGGAAGGCGGCGAATGAGCCTTCGAGGGCGTCCTTAGGGCGACCGCAGATCGCGTGCGCGGTGTCGCAGTAGTAGGAGCAGTGGCCGTGGAAGCAAAGATTCTCGGACGGAGACACGAAGAACGTGTTCAGGAGGTCTCCCGTGGACACGGCGTATAGTTCGGAAGTCATGTTCAGATGGCGTCCACTCACAGGCATCGCACGCCGGAAGCCCAGGAGCCTGAGGAAGGAAATGTTAACAGAGATGAGCACACACAAATTGTGATTTATTGTTATTAGAACTAAATTGGTAGAAAATATATTAATAGAACATACCATTTGCTTCGACGAAGTCCATGATGTGGACAGTATAAACAATACAACAGATGGAATATTAGTTTTTCTTTGTATTTATCCACAAAATACCTACATTTACTTTTATATCAGATACATGCCTTAGGCATAATAGTAATATCCTTGCAAATTTTTATAGTTTCACAAACAGAATTTTCTAAATTAATGCTGATTAGTACGGAAAGTTATTCGAGAGCTGGTGGACTTATAAAGGATCATCCGCAATAACTTTTAATATGTTGTTTTGTACCATTGATTTTTTAACTTTAAGCCTTTTCCTCGGTATGATGATTAAGATGTCGCCAGTGAAATCGCATTTCGTAAAGTGAAAGCAATGAAAAAGATGATTAGGAGGCTTTAAATGCAGGAAAGACACAACAATGTAACAAATGGCGCGTCACCCACATTAACTAAATCCAGGACATCGATCGCAAAGTATAGGACTTATAATTAGGATTATAGGCATACGTCCTGTTATGACCCGGTTTTAGCTTATGGCTACAGTCAATTTTTCTGTTGTACCGGTTTGATGGCAAGCGTCGAAGAAACAATGTAATGAAAATACAGAGATTGCAATGAAATATCATTTCAACGCTAATTCTTATAACGTTGTGACACTGAACACATAGTCTTTGTTACATTCTTTTGCTTTCGAGACACTAAGTTTTATGACAACGTCTCTGTTTAACCCGCATCAAAATTTGATTAGCCCCGGTGTCTCACTATAAGAATATGGTCACCCTATTTATAACCAGTGTGTCAAATGAAAATGAAAAATGGAGAATTCGGGCAATTACAAACCTCAATCCAGATAAAAATGAGTTTTGAAAGCGCATTCTTAAAATACAATTTTCTGCCTTGATTACCAAGGTAGGTAGGTACTTCTGAGTGAGTCATAGACTACTTTATACAAGGTATTTCATTTTATCTAATTTAATAAATACCAGTTATACATCAATCTTGTTGGAAAGATTATCTCTCGAAGTATATAATACTGTAAAAAAAAACAGCGAATAGTCTATACTACCAATAAATATTTAAGCAATACGTCATAAGACTGAAATGAACAAATTACAAATTTATTGGCAATTGATACATATTAACAACTGACAACATATTATTTAAGGAAACGATAAAACAATTAAAATAAACCGACTGAACTAGAAAAGTACATAATTTCAGTTTAAGCTTTGGCATGTTATTAGGGAAAGGGTTGTGTAAACTCGCAAATAAACCATCTCGGTTTACGGCAGATTTCATAAAAAATACCAAAGCTATTCAGAAGAAAATACCATGTCCTTTTTGAGGCACAATCAACTTCTTATTTCGTGATTGCTGTCACTATTTAGAGAAAACAAGTTGAAATTGGAACATTTTACTCCCGTGTAACTATTTATGCGCTTACAATCAAGAAATATAAGCTTTCAGTAAATACCTGTCTTTTGATACTTATGTATTGAGTACTATTGTGAATATTATTGCTGATTTTTACAATACAACATTCCAAAAATATTACGAAAACTAGCATTCTCAGAGGAGATTATTCAAAAGAATTATTTTTCTTCAAGTACTTATAATTTCAAAATCAAGATGCACAAGATACTTAACCACTGAATAATTTTTAACTTCATAATAATAATTAAACTAATAATTCAAACTATGCTCCACTGAGTGACTAAGAGTAATATGTAACAGGAATACACATCCCGCCTGATGTGTGCGCAATCAGATTGCACAGAAGTGTTGCGGGTCACATACATATAGGTATCAAAAGAAGAACGAGAAAGCAAGAATATATTGCCTTGCTTCTCCCCTCGATTTTCACTGACCTTCCTTCGCACAAACGTGGCAAAAGTCTAGTTAGGCCCCTGCGTTTGAAGCTACGCTGGGGAGAATAAATGAATTTCAAGGACTCCTCCTTGAAATAAGGAGTTATCCGAGACTTATGTACACTTATATTCGCGGGTTGTTATCATCCACCCTTCTTTGTGGGTGCTTCTCCGCACGGTTGGGTTTTTGTCTCCTTCAACTCTCAGTTGAGAAGATTTTTCCCCGCAAATCCAAATATTTTAAGTGTTATTTTGTGTTCTATTCTAAATATGAAATTTCAACTTCTGTATTAACAGTTGATGTTAGGTGGAAGAGAGGCCAACTTCGCATAACCTGCCTTGATACAGAGTTCATTCTTTCATTCACTTACACTTAAAATTGAATTCTGTGCTGGAAAACAGTTTGATTTATCTTATTTTTCAACCATTTCTCGTTTTTAAGCATAAAAAAACAGGAACTACACTGCTAGCGGGCACACATTTGAAGGCTATAAAGACAACTGAGTTTGGGTTGACTAAAAAGATATTGGTTGGACAATCAATCAAGTCTATAAATGACAACTTTCCTTTCGATATTACGCGTAAACCCCTATGCTATAAGACAATCGGAGGAAACAAGGATGAAAATAAATAAGAGAAAATAGGATATAGAAGTAACATAAGATATTATGATGGCACATCATTCATCGTACGAATATCCACAGGAAGATTATTCATTTTTACAAACTGTTCCGAAACCTTATTTGCACGACAAGAAACAGGATTATAAGTAGAATGTTAGAGGGAGGGAATTTAATTTTGCCTGAAAAACGTAAATTTAAGAAAGAATAAAGGTGAAATAAAATAAGAGAACAAGGGATGGTAGGGATTGAAACCTTATCCCAGGATTCGAGCAAAGACGAAGTTAGGCCGTTAAAATTCAAATGAGGGATTAGAGAGAGAGGTCTTGAAGAAATAAATTTGCGAAACATATGAAAATGGATACAAGTTTAAATCCAGCAAAACGTAAGTTTTTGGGTAATCATGCATACGCCTTTCACTCAGTCTGAGCCATAATATTCTGAGAGCAAAATATTTTCTTCTCTGTTAATAATTAATCCATAAGCGTGATTTATACGCTTTTCTATATTTATCAGCATTTTAAATATTTTCCAAATTTTGAATGGACATTTTATACAGTTGATAAATCTATGTAGAAATATTTGCGAAAGAGGGATGCTAGATTTTACGAGGATTGGCCTGTACGCATTCAGTTTTAGTTCGTTTTGCAAAAGCGTATTTTTATCCTATCCAATACTATTGGCATTTTTTCGCGCTCTACTTAGTGATAGACTGAGTCCAAATAGATCGGCGCTTTTCACGCATGAAACGAGAGTTGGGCATCGAAAATACTCTGCAGCCGCATACACAGTATGCGTTCCTCAAAATAGACACAGAGTTCTATTTCGAGGACGAAGCAGTCCACCCACGCGACGCGCCATGACGGATACAAATTACTTTCGCCAGGACATACGGAGGAAGAGGACTCGCTCGGAGTCTCTTCGCAAATTAATGCTGTTCGTTTCCAGTATACGAGACTGCTACAGTTTGGAAATCAATTGCCTACCAATTCGATCGTTCGCTTCGTTCGGTTTGTTACTCCTCGTTGTTACACGAAACTAAATTCTACACGGATGGAATTCACGCAATTAAGGGGGATGAAAATAAGATTAATTTACAAAACGAGAGGAGTTTTCATCGGTTTCATGACGATTCGAAAATGCCATTGCGCAAACGAAGCAAGTTAAAATGTAGTAATTGTTCTGAGAGTGTTATTAATACAGCCAATCGCGTTGATTGCATTAACTAATATTTTTTAAATCCTCTTTTTCAATTTGTTTTCTTTTGTCAAGAATATATGTATGTAAAACGGCCAAGTAAAAATTAATTATTATTGTTGTTATTATTAGTTATGCAGTGATTTGAGGAAGACTAGAGGTTTACTCTTTCAGCGACAGTAACTGCTCACCGTTTTTTTTTTCGATTTTAATTAAGGCATTACATATTCGTTTGACAGCCTAACACGAGCGGCGCCGACCACTCAACATTTGTAAATATAAGTTTCAACAGATTCTGAAAAACTATTACTATAGTATTCAACGGCAGCTCTCCGATTTATAGATATCTTCGACCACAAGATACAAATTAAGTCTGTCTGTGCATTCTTCAGACTGAAATCTGCTTTGAACCTCATCCCTCCACCATAAGCAACGAAAAGCCTTAGAAAGGAGGGGGCTGAGGCGACTAGGCAAAATGAGGAGTGAGGTAGTTTGCCATTGCTTTACTCGCCGAAACAGAGTGCTATACGCGGATCAAGTCCACGTAAGTGGATGACTCTACAAGTAGCATTTTCTGTAGCTTTCAAAAAGGAGAGACCTCGATCAATGTCATTATTCGGCTACCTCAGTAGCTTTCATCTTATCACTGCCATGAACAAAACTGAGATAAAATAAACGAAAGATACATTTTTCTCTATCCTGTACCAAAAGACAAATGAAAAACTTAAGTCACGTATCAGCAAAAAATTCATTCTTTGATTGTGGAATCCGGGAAGTTACACTAAATGGTATCGTTTCCCTTTTTTATTTCATTCCATCTCGTTGACTATCAAATTGAAAAACTGCATCGTGATTCGCGGATGGCATGGAAAATTCGAGCACCGCCTTCAACGGCAAAGAAGGTCGCAATGGAAAGGCTAAACGAGAGAGTTTAATCCCGCGGCTTAAAACTGCATTCAATCATGCCTCGTTGACAGGTGACATCTCTCGGATTCTCTCCGAAACAGGCCCGCAAAGAGGCAGGGTTTTTTCCGAAACATACTCACCCCATCCCTTCACGCGGAATAGATGCCGAGAGGAGCAAAATGCTCCGGCTTTAATTAAGAGTCCTCACCTGTCCAGGTGGAAAGCCGCTATCTCGGAGTTGTGCCTCTCGAAGTCCGTGAAGTAGAAATGGTTGGGCAGCGTCTGTTGCTCTCTGGGGAACCTGCCAACGGAAAAGTGAAGAGAGTGAGAAGCCGTCAGGGAATTACTTTCCATAGCTTATGTATGTTATTCGCGCTCACAGCGAAGCCTTGCGCAGAACTATTTCTATAAACCAAGAGTTGAAAACTTCGAGAGTAGTTTGTCTATGGCTCCCGAATACACCAGTACACTAAAGTTTGCGACCCGTCGCAGGGCACATCCAAAATTAATAGGACAAAATGTCACACGCACAAAAGCTGTAGAGAGCCGACTAACCATAGTCCAGACCAAAATGTATTAAAATAATTGAAAAACGCTATTTATAATGTATAATTAAGGTAACGCGTTGGAATAGATGTAGATCACGCCAACAATGAAATAAGCAAAAACCTTATCCTTTTTAACCGTGCGTGTTATTATAGCTAATTATCATAAAGAGAATTCGGTACACGTGAAGACGATTTATTGTGAAGACACAATATATGTAAAGGGAACCGATTTCACAAGTCAATGAAACCTTTTAATAGTAATAATAAAAAATAAGATTTAATTTCACTAGGGTATGACCAGGAATATATAAGAGAAGTCTGTTCATGTATATATTGCAATATAATTGCAAAAATATTTGATTAATTACATGATTGATACATTTGTAAATGTGATCATGCTCTAAAAAATTGTACACATTAGACAGTACTCTGCAACATAACGGAGGCTATAATCAATATGAGTTGGCTGGATATCGCGGAAAGTCATGACAAAGGTGGGACAAAGTGGGCGTTCTATGAAAACGAGAATTGCAGAACACCGCCGCTGCTACCTCCTAGGGACTTCGGGTTCCGCATTTGCCGAACACCTACGGGAAGAAGGCCATTCCAGCTCTTTCGATGGAAGTCTGTTGCATCCGTTGTAGAAAGGAGGAAAAATGAATGCAATGGACGCTATAGAAATAGTTTCCACGAACAATGATGACTTCCAAAACCCTTCCCCCCCTTATTAACCTAACAAAGAAACTTTTTTTCCTTCCCCACCCCCTCTAACAACAAAAAAACTACTGACATATATAAAAGGCTTATTTTCTGTTAAAATGTACCTGATAATGGCCGTGCTTAGGTCGAAACCGGTTAGTTACGCTATTTTTCATTTAAAAAATTGACTTCAGAATAGTTAACTTCAAGCATCTTTCCATGGTTTGCCCTCTTATCTTTTGCTTCCTTCCAAACCTTCGTTTACTCATTGCGAGATAGGTTTCAGGATGCATTTTTGAGGAATCGAATATTCCGCGAAGCATCTGGTCGAGTATTATTGTGAAGGTGACATGCTTTCCTTCACACCGTGGCGTCGTGTTAATCCTCCATTTTGCGGCTTAACTGACTCGTGTTTGTTTGGTTCTCAAAGATAAGGGCGCTTCCTCCGAGCGATGCCTCAGATATGCCGCCTACGGACGCCCGTACTCTGACGCCCGCGGTGTTTTGCGATAACGAGTGCCATCCGCCACGACGCCCAAAGGCGACGCATGTCCCTCTCCAACCTTCACCTTCGTCCACATGGCACACATTCACAAGATCATCCATGGTTTCTCATAACATAAAGGGTACCAAACTGGCTGGGGAATTTTCTCAGATTTCAGATCAATCCGGTTCACGGAAGGAAAGCTATCAGTTTTCAGAGGAAGCATTACCATGAACTCTTGCTTAACATGAAAAAATTCCAGGCAAATCGAACAGAATATTTTTTCATCGAGAAAGCGCTTATACAGGACAGTATCATATTATCTGATACTTAGATAAATTCATGCTATCGATAGTTAGTAAAATATGTTCACTTCGTGAATCATTCAGAATAAATCTGTAAGTAAGAAGAGATTAGGGTTTAACAATGATTCAAGCCACAGAAGGTTCCTTTCTAAGTCGGAATACATCTGATATTCGTGGAGTACTGTCTATTCCAATTACAGCTCTTTGTTCAGGGGTCGGCAGCCTATAACCCGTCACCCATTAGATAATTTCAAGTGACCCGCTCGAATTTCAACGTTAAGACGAAATTGTCATTATGATAAAGACAGCGACGAAAATGAAATCCCGCAACGCAGTTGGGACCACGCGGATACTTGCATATGTCTTAGGGTTATGGAGCAAAAACCAGTCTTGGAGGCATTGACGACACAAATTCAACATCAGGGGAGTCATTAAAGAGTAGCTTTATTTTAGTTTATAAGGCAATGAATTAAAACTGAATTTGTTTTTAAAAATGTTTAGAATTATAATGATTAAAACCTAAATGTATATTTTAAATTATTTTCCTTATATTATGTGTCTTATTTTTCACTCTAAGACTATTTTTAATGAAATTACTGAAAACTCTCGATTATCTAGGCTAATGATGGCGAGAGGATGAACGAATGATCAGGAAACATGATCCAAATTTTCTATTTAATTTCTTATGACGCACATAATTACTTCATAGAGCGATATAAATCATAAATAACTGCAAAACTTAAGCATTAACATAGGTATGGCTTTTTGAGAAGCAACAACGTTCGTAAGGGATGCAAATAAACAATTTATTATCATTTGAGCACATATTCCGTTATTTTCAATCGTTTGATTGACTCGTTAAGAGTATTCTTCGGATCTTTTTAGCAGCGATGATTACATTGTAGTCGTATTTCTGCTCCTATAAGAAAAGGACTTTATTGTATGTATTACTGACCAAAACGTCTTCCTATATCATATATCCCATCATATGTTAGTCGATTCAGACCACTAACCGTAAAAGGTTGCCTAAGCCTGTCTTAGTTATTGTAATCCTTGAATCATCTGAGGATAACCTTAGCATTTCTAAACATTTCTTAGCTTAAATCCATCAATGATATTTCATTCGTAATGATTAACATTCACATGCAACATTTCACCCACACTCTATTCATACATTTTAAATATAGATCAAATAGGAGTAGAATATTTTTCTTTTTCGTAACAAAACTGTGCGCAAGTTTTAATCTTGATATTATCTTTATAAACAATATGAAAAATGCGTCTGAAAAACACACGCACTTGAGAGCAGCATTAGTAACGCGATAATGAATGGACGTGTCAAGAAGTCTGTCCTTGGGGAAATTTATTCCAATCCTTGATTATATTCACCTTCTATATCATTAAAGAAAGAAATAAAAAGATCGAATTTAATTACGTAAATTGCCCAATTTATGTTATTTCCCTTTGGCATTTGCGTTTCTTAGCACTACATCCAAAACCCGGATTACCCCAAACGGACTGCTGGATTATTCTCGTGTTTTTGCACATTTTTTCCTCTGACGTGCTTCGTGTGAACACCCTGTGAAGTTGAATCGAAACCGCCTTCTTTCGGGAAATATCAAATTGTAGAGTGTTTTAATCTAACATCGTGTAGGACCAATGTTACTAGATTAAACTCCGTGTTTGAAATGAGTTATTTAGCATCTAACTCTTCTCCGTTTCTCACGTACTACAAATGCGCTTGAAAAATTATAGGAGAATCTTTGGGTCCCAGAATTAGATTTCAGATCTCAGAATCTCAGGCTGGAAAATGACACAATATGGCACTCTCCTCCACTTCCCACTGGTACCCGAGAAATGAACGAGTAATATATGCGCATATAATTTATGGAGAAAATGTTCTGCCAGATTTTGGTGCTCCGATTTAAAAATGTACTTCAGGCCTCTGCATTCGGCCAGCGAGCCAATTGCCTCCGGGATCGAATTCAACGTGACAAGAATTCGTGCGGCGAAACGAACAAGCGACAAGTGACGAGCGATTCATTTCCGGAAGAAGTCGACATGCTCGAATGTCGCTGTTGTCAACGAAATCCAGGGGTCTCGACGTGAAAAAAACTCATCGCTTGAATTCCAGGGGAAAAGAATTACGTATAATGAAATGTCCTGAAAATTTCTAAATCCAAAAGGTAGTGAATTATTTGAACACAGGAAAATCAGCTTAGTTAATTTAGAAATCTCAAAATGCAATCTCGGAATCCTGCAAATGAACTGTACTACAGCAGAATTTCCGAAGGAAAAAGTTATAAAGTGACGGTAAACGGATATTTCGTTGTGAAAGAAAGGATAGTACCTCGGAAGGCTTCACGTAAAATGGAAAAGTTTCCGATGTTGAGACTCTGAAACAGTAATTAAACATGGATTCCTTAGAAGTAATTTAAATTGTAAGATTTTGGGAGATTAGTATAGAAACCAGGAACACTTTCCCTTAAATCCTTTGAAACCGAGGGTAACTTGTTCCATCACCTAATCGTGTGACTCACAATCTCAATAGAAGAGAAGTCTCCCTCCAGAAGAAAGTATAACAGCTTAACTAAAGTTATAAATGCGGTAAACACATAATATAAAATTTTTTATACCCAAAATTAACCAGTCAGAACTGTTATACCGCAAAGTAATCAGAGTTTAGAATAAAAATCTTTGAGGTTATGTGAAAATTTAAGGATAAAATTTAAATAGCTTTTTTACGTAACTGATCGTATTTTTATACGGAGCATTTTTGTCAGTGAAATAGAATAATTATATTTACTACGGGGCGGAAGTTGTTATTAAACCAAGGAAGGATGGAGAAACAACCTCAAAAAATACTCAGTTAGTGTGACTTCTAAATAAATATGGCAAAATGAAAGAATCAAATGAACGCTCTCGTTCTCGGTCCAAGGAGCATTTTAAATTAAGTGGAAATAAACATTATTTACATTGTTTTACTTGGTGTAAAAATCAGACGCAAGTTTTGGAAAATGAAGAATGAATGATGATGAACGATAAAAAACTCAAATAATTGTCGCAAAACAGTTGTAAGGCTGTCTATAATTATCTATATATCCAAACACTATTTTAAAGTCTAAGATGGCACAAAAAGTGTACAAAACTAAATGCTAAATATTCATAACATAAACAAGGTCTTTCACTAGCATTTTGAGCTACAAGAAATAAATAATTCACAATTATTAATACATATTAATAATAGCTACGGAAAGAACAAATCTTCAATTAAGACATCCAAATGTATCTTCTTTTTTCCCAAAAATAATATTTTACAATTTCAAAAACAGGTATGAAACCAATGAATAAATTTTAAAATCACTTCATCATAGAAATTGTTATTTTAGTTATTTTGGTTAAGAAGATTCTCTTTCACACCATAATGTTTTATTATTAACTCTTTTTCTGCCCATTTCTATCAGTACGTGCATATATTACGAGTAGCCTAGAATAGTTTAGTCAAAAATACAAATTTTTCTCGCTGTTTCCCTCCTTTAAATAGAGTTAGCTGCGAAAAGAAGCTCTTGAAATTTTCTGCATCGTGATGAAGAACGCTTTTAGAATTGTAGGATGATTACAGAAAACTTGTTTTCGGATGAATCAGGATGATTTAGTAAATAAAATGCAGCGCAAAGGGAAGAAATTCACCGCAAAGATCACAGCGAGACACAAAATAGAGCAAGTACATAAGTTGGTATCGACCTTATTTCGTTTTATGTCAACAATCACCAACGTAATTATCGAAGAATGAAATTCGATAGCTACGGAAAGAGGCACGCTTTAGGAAGAAAATCCGATACTAGCAAAAAATGAGAAAAAAAGTGAGACGAGAGTGGGAGGTTGGGCAAACATTCGATGCTTAATCTCAAGTGATCCTTCGGCTGACGGCTTTGATTGAGGGAGAGGGAAGAGAGAGACTTGAGAGAATTTCTGTAAGATGCTTTCATTCGCACTGTTCCCATGGTGATTTGCCAGACGTGCTCCATTAAACATCGTATATGAAGCGTGTGACGTACTTATCAATTGGAGACGCTCTCCTGCAACTTTCCATAAAACGATGCAAGACAGAATTTGTGGAGTAGGCAATAATATGAAGATGGATGAATATGACCATTATGCTCCCTTTTATCTCAATATTACAAGCATGTGCTCATCCCTCACGGGCAGGTATCATCAACACTCTATCATGTTCACCAAAATAACCAGTCGGAAAATTCTAAGATCAGCCCGGGACATAAGTTTCTATCAAAACATAGATTTATCTAACTATGATAGAAGTTTCCCGGGAGTTAAGAGTCACTCATAAATAAATGAACAAAAACATCTCCTGGGTACGGATTAAGATATTGAATTTAACTTCGCTCTATACTCCATGCATATCCAACACTGCCTTGAATAGAAATTGCTTTACTTATATATTCCATCAGTTTGATTTTGATAGGATTCATAGATGAATAATGGGCTATTCCCTCCCAGAACGACCCTTTGTTTAATCAACCGTTTTACGGCTGACGGTTTCGATTTAATCAAACGCCTAATTATTTCCTTGAATAATCTAGTGACTTCGGAATTAAAGGCGTAACCTTTATTATCATAAAGCTTCGCTACCTAAGGGCCCCTCTCTTTTCGGCAAACATCTGGCGCTCTCCTCATTAACCAGCTTACTTCTCACACTCGCCTTCTGGCTATTAGACCTTAAAAAGAAATTCAAATGTTTCAATCGGGGACAGATTAAATTCTTGGAGGGGAAAAGTTAAAAATGCACATAGGAACCTCTGTCTAATTTTAATTAAAGCGTAGAAGTATAGATTACTGAAGGATTTTAGGTGGTGTACAAGTAATGAATATTGTACCATTTTGGGAACAGGGGTCCACAAACTACGGGTAGCGGGCCAGATTCGGTTCGCGAATGGTTTTCATGTAGCCCCTGAGTATATCACAATCAATTATTTAGATATTAATGCTCTTTCAAGGCAATGAAAAACTTGTTGTATGGATTGTTAAATTTATATGCTATTGTAGATGTGATTTATCTGTTGTAGAATAATGTAATTGTATACCATAGCTACTTAAATTATGAACTTGTAATATTATGTAATTTTAATATATAAGATACAGCTTTTTAAATCGTAGAAATGAATTTTCGATTGAATAATGGAATTGTAGCTCTTTAAAATATCAGTCGTACATTTTGTAAAATATTTAAGTTAGTGGACATAAGTTAGAACATAGTAGAATGTAATAATGTAATGTAATTGTAGAAATGTAATGTATAGTAGTTGTAGAATGTGAGTAATGGAACATCGCCACCTGACCTATTGTCATCCTGCGGCGGAACTGTATAATAATAATAAAAATAGTAATATAAGATGCTATACTGAGAACACCATGGTAACACTGTCACCATACTTCCCTATTTTCTCGCATTTGTGTTGCATTTAAATTCTGTGCATTCTTAGGTAAAAAAACTTACTTCAGTTATTATTTTAAAGTACGATACATTATATACGATATTTGAAGTCATAAAATGAAGATCCTTTGGGTCCGGCTCTTCTATCTCTATCCTTGAACTTATGCGGCCCGCCTCTCAAAACATTTGGGGACCCCTTTTCTGGAATAACATCCTAGCGTTTGTAAAAAAAAAACTGGAATAGTATATTAAATGGTTTTCATTTACTTGAGAAAGAATAAATCCCGTCTATTTCGAGATAGAATTTGAATTTTGTTATTCTGTTTTTAATTCTTCCGTATTTGTACGCGTCAAAAAGATATAAAATGTCAAATTTGGCCAATTTTCACAGGAAAGGATATTCTCGGGTATTTTGGAAAAACTTTCAAGTTTGCCGCGATGTAGAATGAGTTGAAGGAAACTGGTAGAAAAACCGATTATGCAGGATAATAGTATGTTTCCTGATCTTTTGATTTGTTATAGCTTTTGCACTCAAAGTAGAACCTCTGCTAATTTTACGTAACAAAATGGTGGACACCTTTTTCGGCTTATTTTTTGAGATAAAGTAAGAAAAACGGCACCGAACTATCCAATTTATTATACCACACCAATGTCTAACGTTTCTAAATATAGAATGAGAAGAAACTGTTTCGATTCACCTGCTACTCTGGGATTGTGGTGGCTTTTTCGTCTGTGCGGCATGTCCCGGCTGAGAGCCGCGGTCACCCCGAACTCTGTCGCGTAGCCTTTTCGGCTATTCGGTCTTATATCATCTTTTTAGCTGTTTTCATGTTATATTCCGACTACAAATGTTATAAACCTATTTCACAGGAATTTTAGAGCGTACTAGGAAATTTTATCTCACATATACGCGGAGTTGAAGGATAAATAGTTATTCAATAACAACGAATATAACAAATAGCAAAGAATTAATAAAGGAATAGGAAAATCTAATAATTTCTCAATAAATATTCAAATTTTCACACCCCTTACTATTACAAACCTTTTTGGCCTCTTAGCCAACTTTTTTCGATTCTAGCCCACTGTACGCTGCCTATTTAATCAAAGAGGTATACATTGTTTCTTGGAGTTGTGTTATTACCGTAGCATATATTGAATATGGAAAGTGGTACAAGTGTCGAAGGCGAGAGCGTAACTCAATCCACTTTCTGAAAGAGTATCACTCTCAATACTAACAAGTATTAATTTTATTGAATTGCATAATTCCTACATCAATAATAATAGCACTAATAAGTAGCTGGCATGGCAATTACCTGGAATTTAACGCCTAGATAAAAAGACATGCTTTCAGTCACACTAGATAAATTCTTACTTTCTCCCCTGTCCTTATTTCTATGCATAGGTCTCTTTGCCGAGAGCTATTATTCACAGATCTCCCTCTATTTGAAGTCTTTGCTCAGTCGCACTCTTGACTTATCTCACAGACACATGACCGAAACGGAGGAAAATAAGATGACAAACGCCTGAAAATTCCGAACTAATGTTCCCGATCGAATGCCATTCAATTCTACGCGACACTGACTCTCTATCAAATACATCCATTTCCGTCGCTTTCGTCAAGCGCAAGCCTTTGGAAACGCAGCTATCTATCCATTTCTTCACCTTTTTATCATAAAATACCTTCATGCGTTTTCTGTTTGCATTTTTGGCAGGAGTTAGGCACTTGACACAGAATATACGTACGTTATATGCTTTCTGATCTTCAATAAATTTGGAAGAGTAATTTCGAAAACTGAAATCCCCAGTGGATACAGTGGATTGCATGTCAAAATGTGTTTGCATATAGATAAACAAGTACTACTAATAAAATCCACGGAGGAAGGCGTAGTTTTGTGGAACTCCATCTTCAATAAAATAACAGGTAGACGAGATTGTACTTTTCCACAGATTAAATTTTCAGACTGAAATTCGTCTGAAAATTAAATCTGTGGAAAAAGTACAATCCCGTCTACCTGTTATTTTATTGAAGTACTACTAATTTTCATGAAAGTATAGTGTTTGATTGTTTCAAGCGAAATCGAGTGGAAATTCATCCTTAAAAGTTTTGTAAAGAAAGAACGGTAAACTGTCCACAGGTAATTTATTCAGACGACCAAGAATTCGGTGTTGGGTGTCACAATCATCAAACACAGAAACACCACGAAAACATCTTATATACCAAACAAAGGATGGGGAAGAGGGAAGAAAAGGTTACATAGTAAGGATAACAAAGTGCATTCATACTGGGTCTCTAAACGGAGAAGGTGGAGGCAATAATAAGAGAAGGCAGGTTAACAATTTAGGAATGCATTGGTTACTTTATTTCTGTGACCCAAAACAGAAACCATGATCGTTTACAAAAACAATCTGGTGAAAGTAGATATTTCTTTCTTTTTGAAATTTTTAAACATGATGTTCCACCCGATTTTGCACGAAACAGTCGAAAATGTATTTCATTTTAAAATTTTTTGAGATAGTATTTTCGACTATGTTACGCTTCCAGAATATAGTTATTTTGAACTATATAAAAAGTAAAACGATGACTTTTCGAAAAAACCTATTGAAGAAGAAAGCAAAATTCTGAAGTAATAATTAATTAGGTTAAAAAACAGCATTTACCAGTGAAGAAGGTTTTTTATTTATTAATAAACATACTTTTAATAAATAACATAACCAAATATTTTTAGTTTCGTTGAAATGAATTTTACCAGAAAAAATACACGCTTAAAAGCGTAAAAGCTGATATATTATTTCAGAGAAGATACAATGTTCTTTACTTCTTAATGTCGAGAAAAACAAGAAATATTCCAATTTTTCCTATATTAATGTATTACTTCAAACTTCGCGAGATTTTCCGGAATGGGAGGTTTAGTGTCCTTATATACTCCTATTCCAACTCTTACTCCAATTCCACGAGATTTAAGGGGTAAAAATTATGAGGCCTCAACTAATTCACTTACATCAAGTATAACTCAAACAGAACTAATTTTTAAATCTCATTATCTATCTATCGCAAATTACTAATTGGCGCAGTTTGTTTTGAGGAGGAGTTGAAGAGAAGCGAGATGATTAAGACCTAAATCAAACATTAATAAAATAAGGTATAATTAGCCTTAAATTGTATGCGTCGAAGTTAACTTTGAAGAGAGAAAAGGAATACTGTTTCACCCGCGCTGCAAGACAGAAGGCTACGACCTCGATTGTAGATTATTCATCAACTATAATTAAACTCGCAAAGCTCTTGTTATCATTTATGGCATCCGCGAACTACTTTGGCTTCGAGGAAAATAAGGAAATGCGAGTGACCGATGAGGGTTCCCTTTACGCGCCGGGTAATTCATATATTTCATCTAGGATTATTTCCATCGCTCCGCACCTTAATGCGTTTGTCTCCATTACAGAATCCTGCTAATGCGGAGTTTTATGGCTTGGTTAATTCGAAAATTAATTACGGAGATCACCTCGCAGTTGAATGGGGAAGCCATCGAGGAAAATCTCTCCGTCCTTAAAAGCCTTTTTCGAGATATCCTCGTCCCTTCCAATTCCTCACACCTTTTCTTTCACATATTCCTTATTTCCCTCTTTTTTTCGGGCACGTTTTATTCTTCTCCTCCCCGAAGCCAATCCACTCATCTCTCCGCACGGATTTTCTACCTGCCGTGCCTCCACATGCTGAATCCATCAAAGGCGCGCCGCTCAATCCACTGCTTCTCGCCCCTTCAATTTCCGCTCTCTTTCTGCGCCATCCTCTTTATCTCCCTCTCTTCCCATCTCTTTCGACTCATATCACAAGGAAATGCCACGCTCCTTTCTTTTTCCACCTCTAAAAAGTCAGATTTACGCAGACCATAAACATGAGGATAATCCTGCCAAAGGTACCTCTCTCTGTCACTTTTTCCTTCTCATCTAAACCCATTCTCGTTCTCTCATATTCTACGAAACATTTCTGAGTTTCTATTCTCTTTCTTCTATCCTTTCATCTATCATTTTCTTTACCCCAGCCTTTTCTCTTATCCCCACGTATCTTTTGTTCTCTCAACCTTACCAGTCAAACTCTTTTTCCAACTCTAACAATTTTCCTTCTTTTCCATTCATTTCCCTTTTCTCAAAACAGTGATTTTCAATTGGTTTAGTGCGAGTTAGCCCTTCGCCGCGAAGGATAATATAATCTCCAAATTTCACATTAATTAAGAACCTTATTTTGCGAGAAATTTTTTGCTTAGTTAGAGTTCGTAATGAAAGCGTTAAGGTGTTTTATTCCCCACTCGGTATCGCAACTAATATAGTATGATGCAATGTAAAGGTACAATAGTGTGAACAGAATCGATGTATAATTTCAAACAAGATTTAATTAAACAAATTGCTCTTATATTTTGTTCACTTGAGTTTCCTTTTAATTAATTGCTGGTTCACTTCCTGTCGAAGTTCGTTGAATACTTTTAAGTAGTACAAGGTGTCTCAGGATTATTGATCGACCCAGTGTTTATATACGATTCATATCCTTAAAACGTTGTATTTTTCAATACAGCGACTACTTTGTTCATCATTAGCCCCATTTTTGGAATAAAAAGAATCTACCTGCCTTAAATAAATAATAATTTACGTATTCGTTTACAGTTTCTACGATACAATTTTTAGAATCTTACTAGATATGTTTGTCACTCCTGATGTTTCCAATTCGAGTGGATTTTAAGAAACCTTGTTTGACTTACAAAAATATTATTTCCTTTTTGATAAATGCGATCTTCAAATCGAAGAAAAACTCTTTTGTGTTATTAAAATCTTGCAAGAGATTTCGGCTCGAAGCTCAAGCTTTTTGGATCACGCCGGTTTGAGCCAGCAGCATTTTTTCTAACGCACCTCTCGTTCCCTTGATCCTTCAAATTCTACTACACCATCACTTTGTTATTTAATTTCCTAAAAAAACTGCTAATTACAATAAATGAGAAAGGAAGATTTTACAAGATACAAAATTACAACAATAAAAGAAGAGCAAAGGGATTACAACTAGTAGGAAAACTTGCTGAAATATCGGGAGAAAATTACTCATTAAAAAAATTTTTACAGCATACGAACGCGCGATCTGTCAGTTAGCGGAAATTGTATACGGGAGCTCGCTTGCCACATTCTAGCGTACATCTGTACCAACATCTTAATCACACGTATGTATACGTAGCATTTTATATCCCATATTTGATACCCACATTCAGCAACCATTGTCGTCTTTCTATAAACTGTCCATCACTTGGACATCACTTCTCCTTTCCATCAGCATCAATCTAACTCCTAAGATTTCTATAAATTACCTATTTTTTCCCACCATCATTCTTCCCTCCCACACCTCTCTCCCCTTCCTTCCTCACCTTCAGCATCACTCTCCTTGCTCTTCCATCCCGCTCCCAGTTTTTCATCATCTCACGCCCGTCTGCAACTCTTCCCATTTGGCAGACGAATCTTTCTTCCGCCATTTCCCGATCGTTACCGCTTCCAGAAAAGTCGTTCTTTGATCTCCATTTCCACCGCAAAACTCTTCTCAAACTTTTGCGAGCGGAGGGCGAACACGCAGGAGAGCATAAAAGTGCATTAACGGGATCAGATACGGGCGCGAGACACATTTACGTTCAGTTGCCACGTCTGAATCGCTTTGCTCAGAAACTGGAGTACTTTTGTGTTGCAGAATGTTAACTTCGAATGAATGTTTTACATTAAACGGTACCTCGAAATGAAGAGCCGCCATTCGGAATCTTGCGATTCCGACAGCGCATCTCATTCTTTCGTTGGCATTTTCGGGAGATTAGAATGAAACCATAGGAGTACAGAAGCCTAACTTTTCCTTCTTTGTTCGCACAGTTTGGGAAACGCTTCTCTTGCGACCCTTTTCCCTAAAGGATAACACCGAACTCATAATCAGATACCCACGGATTTTCTACTTCTCTGCTTTGTGAGTACTAACATCGATCAAAAAAAATAAGAAAATTGTAAACATATCACGAATGGTCGAACCAGCCGAAATAACTCGAATTTAGACGCTGTTTCGGTGTTCCATCTTCACAACTGGATACATGTTTTCACGTTCACCTCTCCATTTTCCGCAGACCCATGTTTTACGCACATTTTACAAACTTTCTGCTCGCTGTCCTCCCTAAATCTCTCCCTGAAACCCTTTTCATCCATTTCCCCAGTCGTTTCCTTTGATAAAATGAAAATCTCTCTTCCTTTAATCCGCCGCGTTATTCAGAAGGTTAATTTGTTGCGATACTTTCGAAACACTCACTTTTTCTCGAGTGTTTTATTAATAAGGGCTTATGCTATGAATGCTTTGCTTTGTTTATTCGTTTTCTCTCATGAGTATAGAAAAGAAATTGAAAATCTACTTGCTTTAGATGTTGTTATTTTGAGGATTAAATTATTTAATCAACTTTACTAACTGAATGCAGGGTTAAAAACTGTAGTGGTAATAACGCACTGAAAATAAAAATGAAATTTAACGTTAATTTGGTTAGATACTATTCCACCGAAGTTGGAAACACATATTGGTATCTGCAGATGGTATGTGGAATGAAAAGTTCTATATTCTGAAATAAAAGAGACGCCTGCCAAAGAAGCAGAGTGTAGCCTGTTTAATCTACTCAAAATTCAACTCTATAACCTTCTTTCGGTAACATTTTGAGAACTAAAAATTTTCAGGAGTTTAAAAAAATAAATTTGAATCCACAAAAACGATGTAAACTATTTTGACTGAATCCTGTTGCTATGGTAACTTTGAAAGCTCTTACTTTGAAAATAAAATTACTCCAGAGAAGAAAAGCAAGAGAAATATTCAGGGATAGAATCTCATCATTAAAATCACGTCTAGCGCATTATTGCATACATGATACTAAATAGGATACGATGACTGTTACAATGACTTTTGGAAGAGATAATTTGTGTGAGAGAGAGAAAATTTTGAAAAACCTTGGGTTTAGGAATATAGGGAAAGTAATTAAAAATTGCGTAATCCTCGAATCGAATATATATAGAGGAATATGAAGGACTTAATCAGATGGCAATTAAGGAATATACGGTAAAGGATTTGAAAGGTTTAAAAAGAGTGATGAGTTTAAAGTATAGATATCTGATAATTTTGGAGCATATATATTCTAAGAAGGTATCTGAAGGGTTTTGTCATATTGGCGAACGTAATTTTCCTTTCGTTAATTTCTTTGTTGAAAGGATGACCTATTAATCGTGTTAAAATAACACGGAATCGTAGTAGTATTGTTAAAAGTGCTTCGACAGCTTAGGTCATTTCGCACGTAGGCCCCCACCGGTATTAGAAACCCGGGACCGCTTTCACCGAAGTCGAACGCGTTGCCCACTTGGCTATCCGGGAGCCTAACACGGAATCGTGTTAAAATAACACGGTAATGGAATTGAAATATTTCAGCATCTACCATGTAATGGATCTTTTCCTAAAACCAAAAATTACAAGGAAATATACATGTAGTCTACATGCACAAAAAGCTCGAGAATAACCACACGTACCAATGATTAATGTAATAATGAAAAGATCATCCTGACCTACTCCAAAATAAGCTCGGTAGAATAACTCACATTCACAGATTCAGCTAAGTATCAATAGCGAACTCATTCAGGCACTATCCGAGAAAGGGGCGATAAATTGTTTACTTATAGATTAGAAAAGGATGATAAATAGCGTGTGAAAAAAGCTAGGAATTATCGTTTTTCGAAAGATAAAGATGGCCATAAACCATATCGAAAAAGGAGAAATTTCCTTTCAAGTGATTGTTTCTCTGAGCAAGGAGTTGCCTTGTTATTCGCCGCCTGTTCTTTCGACCCTTTTTCGATGGGAGGACTGCCTCTCTCCTCTGCTATGCCTACCCTACCCAACAGGTGACGGCTTCGAAAGATAGCTATTCTGGGAGTAAGAATTCTTCCCAAAAGGTTTAGATACGTCGATTTTACGATATAACCGTTAGATTTTTCTAACCCGTGCGCCGCTGCTCGTGGGTATCTTGGAATTTCCGCAATTCCGACTTTTGGAAAAAACATGACCATTTATCGAAGGCATTCTTTCAAGCAAAGAAAAGTCAGAATTCCCTTGGAACTGAAGCCCTGAACACCCGAGGTTAATTCGTTCGAGGGAAACTGAATATTCTTATCCATAAGTCTTCGGGTTATCTTTCCTATCGCTACCACATAAAAGAATAGAACTGATCTTAGAATATTATCTTAAAAACATTGAGCCCTTTGCTGTAATACAGTCAAAAAACTTTTCAAAAAATACTATGAAAAAGTTAAATAAAGACATGGAAGTGGTTACACTGTATTTGCAATTACGGAAAAGATGTACGTATGAACATCCAAGAGAAAATGAACCAAAACATTATCCTTCTAATGAGCCATTTTTTGCAAACAAAAGGCCGGAAATCTGCAATATTCACATCAAATGCAGCCTATTCTTGGGTTCTACGCGGCCTTCTGTTTTAAGAATTCAGTCTCTTAGTCTAATTTATCTCTTCAGGCAAAGGGAATGATAAACATAGAATTTTAATCTACTTAGGATTTAAATTCGTCATCTATTGTATCATTCATTTACAGTCAAAAAATATAACGCATTAATAAAATAATAACCCAAGTACAGACTTCATCGTTTCACTTGCATCGCTCGATGGGAAATTCTCTTCACCCTCTCTCTATACAATGGAAATATAGGATTGAATACATAATAATAATAATAATAAATCGTCTTTATTTGGGCGAGGTTGAGAATAAAAATCTCATCTTACATTTAACCCATTATCATATTCCACACAGTTATTAATAAAAGAGAAAAGAGAAGAGATGGAATAAAAAACCAAATAGACCCTTAAGAAAAACTCATCCACAACAGGAAAACATCCATTAGAAAGGGGGTGTGAAAAACCTGCGCAAACTTACCGATAAAAATAGCGAAAAAATGGGAAAGTATGTTATACATAAGGACAGTGGCGGCGAATATGTTAGTGTAACTTGCTCATCTTTATCTTAACTCTCCACGCGTGAATATCATGAATGAAATATTGAGTTTAAAAACTCAGGAACCATGCTGATGTGAGCCAAGATCCAACTCCAAATCACTTCCAAATACGCTTATTTTTTGTGGAAAATCAAATTTTGGCAGTAGGCGACAATGTTAAAAACCTTACACAGGTGAAATATGAAACATTTAAAGGAAAAGATGATATATACTTCAGAGTAAGAAGTTGATATTTACTAAACGTCTCTCATTATTTAATTGGAAATTATAGTGGCATGCATCTAGAAAGGAAATATCTATCATGAAGTTTTACAAAGTCATCATAGCTATCTCATACTAGTAATTTTTTCGCTTCATTTGATGACCAACTATGGAAGAAGAAAGTTCAATAGTTTTATTTACTAAAATTTTATCTTACCATGAAATTTACCGGAATGCAAACTCTCTAAATTTATAAGAAAATGAGCGTGACACACGCTTTTAATAGATCAACACACATTTTAAGTACGCACCAACAGTTTTTGTGAGGATATAAGCACGGTATCTTGATTTTCTGCAATAAAATGCTTGGAAGTTTCCGTAAAAGAAGCATAACGTAAGTATGCATCTCAACTGAGAACCAGAACTATTTTCGCGGTCTAATAGTATACAGATTTGAGAAAATATAGACAGAATATATTACGGTATTAGGCAACAATAGCTGGCTATAGATAATTATCTTCCACTTGAATTCAGGAGACAAATTTTAAGGGATAGGTAACATCTTAATAAGCAACTATACGGTAGCATTACGTATTCCTTAGGTTTGTATTTTCAGCTTCTATTGGCCTCTCTCACGGCCTCCGGTCATCTCATCTCCACGTTTCACGTCCCTTATTCTACCCTCGCCTTCCTCTTTTTTCTCCTCATATTCCGCCCCTAGCAACTCAGGGGCAATTCGGACTCCCGGTCAATCCCAATCCAAAGAAACTTTCCCCGTCGGATGTGACGAGTTCGCTTGCCGCTGACACTTTCAAAAGCGTTCCTAGCACAACTCTTCCATTTTCCTCTTATCCGTCCACTCCGCCCACACAAACTCCTCCGAAAACTCTTCCCAACGCATCCCCGGCGCCTTCCCTCCGCACCCCAATCCCTTCCCACAAACGACCTCCGCGGACCAAGAGATTTTATTCGTGTATTACGCGTCTGTTTACTTTCTTGGTAAAGGAGTTGTCAAAACCCGGCGGCGCCCCCTTCGCATCTGGCCAATGAAAGAAAATTCTTGTGGCAGTTGAAGGGAGGAAGTTTGAGAAACAGAGAAATGGGAAAAAGGCGGAATGGGATCGGCAGGAAGGAGTCGCTCCCGTGCAGGGCCCACGCCTTTGTGGCGCCTATGGGAAAGGTAAAATGGCTGCGATCGGAAGAGGTGAGAGGAGGTCAGAAATACCACTCCCAAGGTTTTATGTGCAAACATTCCCACTTATTGCATGGCATTGTTTTTCATTCCTTCGTTTACCGTTTGATATTAATGATGGTGTTATCATCAACGTAGTTGTGAGTTGAAACTTTTATGCAACTCGTACATCGTAAATGATGGGTGACTCACTACAAGAGTGATTAATTCCCGTAGCAACTGTCTATCTGTCCCATTTGAATCTCTTTGCCATTTAAATGAAAAATTAACCCATTTATGTTAATAGCAGATACAGCACAATTTACCCGTTTAAAATTTTAATCATACGAGACGAAATAAAACAATAACTGAGCAATTCAATAATAACAAAAAAAGCAAATGCGTAGCTTACGTTACAGATTTTAACCACTAACAATGGAAATTTTCTCTTGGCGAAAATTTCAACTTCGCAATTGGAGAACAGCTATTTTCAGAATGGTGAGGATAAATTTCTTTGAAGTAATAATATTATATGTAGTAAGTAATCAGTAGTTTTCAATAGTTTTTGTCTTGATGAGATAATTCATTGTAATCATTATGAATTTATCATTATAGGCTAAAACTATTAAATTAAGCCTATCCCATATATCACTCTTTTATTTGACCTCCATTTCCACTTAATTCACCCCTCTACTCGCCATGAATCTCAGTCAAATTGACAATAAAATTATACGATTGTGCCGCAATAACCTTGTACATATGACACATTCTTTCCAATTCATAATACGATTTCAAGCCCTGAAAATGTTTTTCGAGTGATTACTTAAAAATTCAGTTGGTGGCACTGAATGAGGCGCAGAGGTGAAGCGTAGGATGTAAGGCGCGGTTGAAAGAAGGGAGCGCGGGGTCGGACCAAGGATAAGTGATGACTGCGGGATTTTCGGGTTAAGATGAAGATGATGAAGGAAATAGCTATAACAAGCGGTTTTCTAAGAGTTGCACCTTCTCGCAAGTTTGGATTTATATGGAGACTTACGAAATGTATGGTTTGTAATGCGTACTTCAACATCGCCTGAGAGGGATGCGAAAACAAGTTCGAGGGCGCCACTCTCAAACTTCCAACATAATTCAATCTCCCCCGGGTTAACCCCGAATCGCGCACTTTCAGCGTAAGTGATAAAGGATTAACGGAGGAGAACGAATAGGAAAAAGTGAAAAACTTCGTCGAGGGAGTGGTGGATGAATCATATTTACTTACTTTTACCAAAATATCCCGTGATTAAGTATTAAGGAGAAGGTAAAGACGTTTTTCAATGAGTTCATCTTACGAAGGAGCAAGTCGAACAAAATTTCCTTGGAAGAGAGCAAAAGTTCACACAAAAGCAGGCATAACAGTTTTCGAGCAGAATCTGGTCTTCCTTTTAAAGATAATAATAAGAGGCGGGAAGTGGTAAACCAGACGAGAAAGAGAAAAACAGAATTTTAAAAGGGTTGCGGGTTGAAAACGGAGTGTTTTTGTCGAGAATGTATACAAGCAAACTAAATTAATTAAAGAATGAAAGTATTTCCAAAGAAAGGCTTCGCAATCATACGCACCTTTAAGGCATATTTAAGGAATAAGTTGTAAAAAATTGGATGACGACGTGTCTCGAATAACACAAGGTTTATAGACATTTGTTTTTATTTTTTTTCCTTTAAGAATAAGTATTATTGTAAAAGCTTTTACTTGGAAGAAAGTGGCCGGTATAGTGGAATGGTGAAGATAAGGTGATTAACTTAAGACAATTATATGTATTACTGCATTTTTTTGAAAGAAAAGGATTTTAGCATTAGCGATTCTTATAGTGTGACTTTAGTAATGTATGCATTGTCTTCATGTACCTGATTAAATATTGAGACTGATGCTTCAGGGAGATTTTCCGAGGGGTTTCCCTCCATTCTAGGACACATTCCAGGCAGTTTACCAGTGTTCCTCTCAATTAATGCAGTTTCATATTCTATAAAATTTTAAGTATACATGCAATGTAAAATTTTTAAAAATCGTACCCACTGCCACCATATGATACACTTACTTGCGGTGATAAATTTGTAGTAATAACGATAAAAACACAGAAAATATAGTTCGAATTAGTGAAAAATGGCGAAAGACGAAGAACGAAGGTGAAGAGAAGAGATGATAACTGACCGACGTTAAGGGAAGAGGTGAAAAGCCTACGTGGTTTAGAGCAGCGATCTTCTACTTATTTTAAAAATAGCGCGTATCTACTGATTTATTTTCAAGGAGAGCGAAGGACGAGTCACGCCATTAAGGACTAACATGTGGAGGTCGCGGAGTGATTCTCAGACGAAAAAGAACCGCCCGAATCTCAGTTGTCCACATTAAACAGGTATATTCTCGCAAATGGATACTTCAGACATTCTCACCCCATATTCATAGCAATCAACCAAGGAGTATTCTTCGTATTTAAATATTCGTAAAACAAATAACAAAGTGAGAAGAAACACTATCACTTCAAATCGCAACTATTTCGCGGAATGAATAAATAGAAACATATTGAAATCACGCAAGACATAATAATTTCTTAGCATCTCCGAAGAAACAAAATCAACTTGTTTCGGTCAACGCATCACACTGTTGTCAGTAAAGTACTCTGCCCTTAATCAGTTTGAAAGTCGATTCCTCCCCTGTTCGCCACCTACAGCCTCGTACAGGGGATAAGGTTTACTACTTAAGATGTGTTATATACTTTAACATTGCTTTCTTCACAGAGCCATAAGCAATGAGTCCAATGAAAACGTCCTTGCAAGTGCAACATAATGACCTTATGAATAACTCAATTCATAGTATTTAATAGGAGGGAACAAAATGAATGAGAATTAGAATCGACCATACATCAGAAACCTTCATATTATTACAGCCATAAACACTATTGAGTAGAACGCAAAAGGCTTTTTTTTTCTATCTAGTGTGAAAACAGATGAAAAATATTCTATTCATCGATTAATCATCCATTAAAAAAATATTTCATTCGTAAAACATTGGTATATATTACTTCAAGAGAAATGTATAACATTTATGCACTTGGAGATGTGATATTAATTGGGACTAAGTTAACTTTAATAGTGAAGTCTCTTTAACAGTAAACAAAACCAAATATTGGAAATATATGTGTAATTCAGCATAAGTAATATGGTTTCCTGTATACATTTCGTAATAATTGTATTCGTATTCACAGAGGTGAAGTACAAACGAAGTGAAGTTACCTCGTACTTCTCTTGATCTAAAATTTAATTAACGTGAAGTCCGCTTGATCATAGTAAGAGGCGAGTCAAACTCCAAGGGATCGTCCGCATTGACGACATCTCAATAAATAACATTTCTTTCTACGTTGTAAACAAGGCCATTCTTTTCCCCGTGGTACGATATTGAAGTCGGAGTCTATAAATAACGGAAGAACATTTTCTTCTCAGGTATAGACAGAATAGGTAAAAAGAGGAAAAGATGAACAAGTTCAGGAGAGAAGACAAATAGATGACTTTCATTGCAAATAATAGCAACGATCACTTTACTCAAAGGCGATTTTTCGGGAACCCTTCAAGTTCCATAACCCGTGAAAATACTGAGCAAAAACACAGATTTTTTCTATGACTCGAAACACTAAAAGCTCAGAAAAGTGTGACTTAAATCCTTTAACATAGAAAAGAGGAGAGAATACTACCGCTCCCATTATAAATAAATCCTTAAGTGGAATCGTCATGTAGCACCTTAAAAGCGGGTGCGAGAGCTTGTGATACAATTCGCCCACCTAATAAAAAATTCAATGCGCCATAATTAATTTTCTAGGCTTAGTGATAAATTGAAAATAAAAGAAAGACCTTATTTATTCCCAAAGCTAGAAACCTTTTTCTTTAATAAGTTTAAAATTGGTGTCCGTATTCTCTATACTGATTTCCCCAGAAGCCTTCACCTTTTTGTACTTATGTTCAGAATTCCTTCTGTGGATTTTAGTAGTACTACTAGCTTGAGTTATCCAAAGGTTACAGGTTTTCGAAAACAAAAATGTTCGATCTAATCAAAGTTCTCATGGACCGAAGCCGAAATCTACAATCAACAATAAGAATTCGTGACTGCAATAGTTGAAATCTCTGAAAATTTTCCTCTTCTTCATATCGTCAATTCTTGCCTTTTCTACTAAATGGGCCTAAATTCACTATGTATTCTTATGGGAAAATGCATGAGTTCGGAAATACCAATCGCATTGGTCGTGAAGGGGACGGGTTGCATACAACATCAAAATTTCACAAAGTATTCGAATATTCTATCTAAATTCTCAAATTTTCGGAACAAAAGCGGTATTCCACGACTATGATAAGAATTTGTATTCCATTTCCCTTGTTTTGGTACTTATTTTGATTTCATACGACTATTCCTTCTAATTTAATTTAGCAAAAAATAGTCTGTAACCGATAAATTAAACTTTACATGTATTTCTAATGGAAATCTATTGAGAACAATCTTGGTTCAAATCCAGCAAAGTTATCGAATGAAAAGTTGACTGTACTTCCTTCCGGGTCTCAGAGAACACGTATGCAATGCTTAATTCAACTCGGGCAAACGGCGTGGACTCCAATCTCAGACAAACACACAAACCCACACAATTTCTGCTTTATATATATAGACTGTTAAAAGTGCTTCGATAGCTGAGGTCATTTCGCAAGTAGGCTCCCCACCAGGAATCGAACCCGGGACCGCTTTAACTGAAGTCAAAGCGTTGCCCACTTGGTTGTCCGGGAGCCTCCTTCCGTGGATTTAATAAATGCCTCTAATAGTAAAATATTACGGCAAGAAAAATAAGGAGGTAATGAAAATTTTCAAAAAATATATATATTTAACCTCCACGCTACTAATCGCACACATAATAACGGCAAAAATGTTTAATGATACTTTAATCTATTAAGATTATTTCAGTTCACAACTTAATATTTCTTTAGAAGCCCTTCTAGATTATCAATGGTCTTACGTAGGACCGGTCTTAAGTATTCTCTGCCTAAAGGTTCCTTGATTACAACCGCAAAGGTGAAAAGCCAGCCGATATGGGAACCATCGCTTTAAAAAACCCGTAGAGAAGGAATCGCCAACTGAATTTCCCGTATGCTTGTGTTTATGATTCCATTCTGCAAACTCTCTTAATCAGCACGCCTATGCAGGGTCCTCATTAAAACCCTGTCTAGAAGTTTGAGCAAATTTCGGATTTATCTAAAGAATTAAGGCCCAAATGAAAGATTTGTAAAGAGAAGTACCTGTGCACGCTATTTACAAACCGCACGAAAAGACAGAGGGAAGTGAGAAATGGTGGGAGGGAAAGCATAAGTAGAGATGGAAGAAAACGGGAAATGGATTGCTACGGAGAAAAACGATCGTAGACGTGCGAAATGGTGATGTTCCGGGAGAATGCGTGGCTGAAGAAAGAGAGTGAAATGGAGAGAAATGTCCAGCGCGGAAACTCCTCGGACAATCCCAATCGGCGGGGGGAAAATCCGGACGGAGAGAAGGAAAACAAATGTGTTGGAAGGATCTCGGGCGGATCGAGAGAGCAGGATGAAAGTTTATGAAAGCGCGCGGAGAAAAATTTATCGTTTGGGAATATATAAAATTAGAAAAAAAGAAACGGAAATGAGAAGCGAAAGAGACAGAGGGGAATCGATTAAACGGAAGATTTGCTGGCTGGAGAAAACAGCGAGAAAAAAGGTAAGGAAGGGGAGGTAGGCGAATAAGAGGGCAGGGGTGCAGAGCAGAGATTTGTGCGAGGGATGGAAGCGATTTGACGGAAGGGATAAAGGGGAGGGCGCCGAGGAAATAGGGCGACATCCATCGGGAGGAAAGGGAAGGAGATGCGCCTGGATGACGAGAGAGAGAAGCGGGAAAGGGTGAAGGGAATAAATCTCATCTTCTACTTAATCTTATACTTAAAACATAGTTACGTAAATCAGTGGCGTATGCTGCGTATGAGGAATTTAAATCAAAGGAAAAGTTCAGAAAACTAAACACTGTATTTCACTTTCCTTATGATAATTCTTTGGACATCAACACCATATATAGGAAAATATACATCGTCTTGGTTGAATAGAGAGAAAAATACTAGGAAATGGGCTGAAATGAAATCTTAAATTCATCTTTATGGATAGTCAGTGGGGTGAGAAGGCCACACACTGAAAGACGGATCACAGGGCACACATGTAGATGTAGAAGAAATATTTGAAACAGAACGCTTATATCTTCATTCAAAGATCTGAACTTACTTTCTTATAACTCGTAATGCATAAAACAATGCGACTGACACTTATACGAAAGCGTAAATACACAATTACCAATATATATTATTATGTTTCGAAATACTGACAATGAGTCTTTGAGTTTATATAAAATGAATAATGTTTGTGGGTTCATCGAAGTGAGGGCTGAAGCGGTGAATTGTATTTCGCAGTAAACTTATGAGAGATATCACGCATGATACAACGATCTCAGGACCTCGTAAATTTACGTACCGATTTCAACTTCGAAAAGTAGAAAAATCAGCTCAGCTGAGGGTGACTTAGATGTTTATTTTCCCTATTTTATGTTCTAACCTTGAAGATATTGATTTAAGATATTTATCATTAAGAGAAAATATTATCTCATTCTTCTTAAATCTAACAATCGTTTATACTTGGGCGTATAATTCCTTAGAGAAAAGCAGACATGAATATGGGGTTTCGGAGAAATGCGATAAACTGCTACTAAATAGCAAAAGTGTAAACTAATGAAAAACAGCTAAAGTATTCATCACCCGTTTTTCAAAACCACTATTTTCTTTGTGAATATTTACCACTGCATATCCTCCTTAATTCATGATATAATTCATGGGGCGATTCCGAAATGGATACTAAAACAATTAGTTTAATTCATAGGGTTTAAAGAAACACACTCTAATCCGACATTTCTTTCGCGCTTTGACGAAGAGCTACGGCCGCAAACGTGGGCTCCCTCCGTTGCAAAGAGCCCTGAAATTGGAATAGATTAAAGAAAACGCGGATTAGGACAAAACGAGAAAACGCTTTCCGTGGATTAGTTACGTAAACCAAATAACATTTTTAAGAGTGCGTGAGGGAAGCGATGGGGAAGAATGGGGTGAGGGGGAGAGGTGCGTCCGGCGTCGAAAGGAGATAAAAGTTGAAAAACAGCGGAGGGCGTGAGGACGGGGAAGGGAATGATGGATGGGGAGGGGCGGGTGCGGAACGGGGCTCGGAGAACATCATTTGTAGGGAAGGGGGAGAAGGGTGGAATGGGGGAAAGTGGGGGATAGCCGTTCGATGCGACAGCCAAAAGAGATTACGAAGTTGGGAAGAGATTGGTAGCTTCGGGAAGAAGTTAAGTATCTCGGTTTCAGATACTCTCTCCATGGAAAACACGAGAATTAAATGGAGAGCACTAAGTACTTGGTGCGATGATTAAGCAATTACGAGAGGCTCGAAGTTGGAACGTCTGCCGAAAAGGAGGAAAAATAAAACAATCCATCCGAACGGAAATGGAGAAATTTCCAGCTTTAATGGAGAAACTGAAAGTGCATCCCAATGCTTACGGAGCTGATCAGATTGTTCTTTGCGGAGAAAGAATTGGGCGAAGTGTTCTATAACTTGTAATCTGGATCTCCGGTATGCTCTTGAGTAATTAGGAGGAACCTTTTGCCGAGACTGAGCAATGAAAACGAATTTCTCGCAAATCCATTCAATTCGAATAATCCGAAGATGAGGTATTTCCTTTGCAGCTTTCTGACTTATTAGAGAGGAAGAAATTATAGTGTAAATGCAAGCTGGCATGTTTCAATTTTAAAATAAACTACAATTTATCATGAATTAGAACTGAAGTCAAATGATTTTTGCTTCTGCATTCCCAAAGAATTACAGAAAATGCGACTTTTAGCGTAACTAAGATTTCCGCAGATTAAACTCAGCGTTAAATAATTTCAGATCGGCTACTCTTATTGTAACCATTGCTCCTATAATAGGAAAATATTGTAGGCAAATAATAGTAACAGTCAAAGGAGTACCATAATTCATATCTTCATCACAGAGTATTGAAACTTATTACCCTTAAATCAAGTCATTTAATACATAAATATTCTTTGACGATACAATTTCGTTTTGATTTTTGCATCAAAACGATCTCAAGATGGAATTTAATCAAACTTAGCATTTACTAAATATTGATAAAATTAAAAAATGTGTACACTAGTGCAATATTTTCTTTCTAATGATTAAATATCAGATGTAGAGTTATCCTAACATAAAAAGAAATATTCTTCTTCTTAACGAAAATTTCCAGTATGCATAAATGCGTACATGAGTTAGGTAGAAGATAAATACCCAAAAGAAAATAGCGATGAAAACAGTTCGTCTCGGTCCCAGTTGTCACGCAGGAGGTTTCTCTGGGAAACTTTTCCTTAAAAAACTGGAGATTTCCCGAATATACAGGTATATGTGCTGCTTTTGTGGTAACGCAGTAGTGGTAAGAAAGAAAAGCTTCAGGCAAAATGTTCAAGGTATCTCAAAACGGAATGATAGAGGAAGACGAGCCAAGAAATAACAACACATCGGAAGGGATCCTCATTTGTTAGAACTCGAGAAATATATTTTACAGAAAATTTATCGCAGGCGAGGGTAAGGAAACCTCCTCTCTTAAGGAGCTCCCTTTCTCCTCGTTTCTCGGTTGCGACTCGCTTTTTCATACCTTCAAATTGCAGACGTTGAAGAACGTCAAGACTCCGGTGCTATCGCATTCGACGAAGTTAAACTGCCTCGCCGGTGCTACTTCAACGACAATCCAATCCAAAACGGGGTCGGAAGGTCAACGAAGAGTAAGAGGTCCGTACTGTGTCGAGTTATCGGAAGAAGACCTAGTTCAATAACAGCCGAGAATAGAGCAGCTGATCATTATCGGTAGATTCAATCCCCTGAGGTGATGTAAAACCAAGTCCTCATTCATAACGATAAGTGTATTTGCTCTGAGTAAATTTGGATTGTGAATCCTGAAGGAAATTACAACTCAACTGCTAACTTCACCGGGCAGGTTCTTATTTGCTTTACCTACAGATGCAAGCGTTATCTTGCAAAACTTCAAAAATATAATTGAGCTGTGATTATTTAATTTAAAAGCTTCCAACATTATTTTCCAAACCAATAAACTCAAACATCCCTAAATAATACATTCGTTACCTTACTACTAAATTCAAATTAAAAAAGAAACAGTGAGTGTGAAATACAATATCTCGGTATAATCACTACGAATTCCAATTAAGCGACTAATGATTTTAAAATAAGAAGAAAAATTAAGGCAAAATTTGAAGGATATTTTACGCTTGGATATAATGGGTCACATCGGTTGGGATTTAATTAATAGAGATGCTGTAAAAGCAGCTAAGGAAGAAAACGTTTACAAGTAGCTAGAAACCATAAAAAATGAGGTAAGACTAATACATATGATTCCTTTAGTGCTGGAAGGATATAGACGATTTGAACCCGAAAAAGTGTAATCCCTCTTCAACAATAATTAGAGAAAATAAAATTGAAGCAGTTGCTGAGGTAACAAATACCTAAGGAGAGGCAATATTACAAAAAGTAATGCAGTAAAATTTGTCAACGATATCAATGAATCAATAAATTTTCTTACGAATTAACCGAATGAATAATACATTTTTCCTTCAAAATTTGCGCAGTGTTGTCTTTAACTTTATAGTGAATAAATACTTACAAATTATGGACGACACACCGAAAAGATATTTTAGACAAAACATTTTTAAACTAATGCATTGCTGCATGTGATAGTAACAACATAAAGCAAACATTTTCACTGCTTTGTCCTCGTAGTTGTTTATCTTGATTATCTATTCTACTGAAGATAACTTGAGCATCCTCATGCTTCAATTCGTCAAGTATGGAAAGCACCTAATATTTCCCTTTAAGCCCTAATCATCCCTCTGATCATTACTATTTACGGAGCGCTCTCCCCCGAGAACAAACACGGTCTCCCCAAGTCAAATTCCATCCAAATCGCCATACTGACCTCCTCCGCCGCCAGACCCTTGCCATTCCTCACCCACCAAAGTAACCCCCTCCGGCTAACCCTTCCAACATCCCCTCCGTAAACTCCAACCCAAATCTCATCCCGATGATATCGAGGGAGGGTTACCGACTCGCATTTCCAAACTGCCATGTCGATCCACGAGAGTCCACACGGTGCCTTCCTTGCGAATCCCTGCACCATCCGACGGCGGCACCCTCCTAGGTCTTTTACGAGGGCGCCCTTTTGGCCATCAATCCAGAAACATCGAACCGAAGGGGATTATCGAACGGATCGGACAGCGGAAGACTGAGGGAACAAGGAATGGAATGGAAGGGGGGAAGAGTGGGTTGAAGGGGCGAGCTTATTGCGGGTTGGAAGGAGAGTGAAAAGGGAAGATTTCGGTGATGGGATGAAAGGGGGATGATAGAGGGACGGTATCGCGAATGGGGACGCTGGAGCGCGAGAAAGGAGAAGAAAAGAATGTGATGAATAAAAGAACCACAATCGGGCATCGGCTCGCATCAATGCGGCACTTGAAGTGTAAAACGACTTGCGATTCGTTTTTGACCGGAAAGGATGGCGGACGCTTACGCAAGCGACGTGCGAAGGATTGATGCGAGCGATTGGTGAAATCGGAAGAGGTCCTTCCATTTCGAACATTCCAATCTTTCGTTCGGACGAAAAATTCCACATAAAACACCGACAATGAAATCGGTCTCTTTGGGATGGCGATGTAAATGGAAGCGATTTTCCAGTGAAGCCTAACGAGATCCTGATGTCTTTATGCCCATTTCGGAGATAGATTTGGGTCCTCCACGCATTAATTGCGATCTCCAAGTCTTATCACTCGACAAAGATCATCGTGGAATCAATTGTTTCTAGGAAAACCATTCAACCTTGATGTTAGTTCTGACACATTAAGGCCATTAATAGACACAAAGTAAATTATTCTTCATTAATTTGATAGCAGTATCCCTATACGTTAAATTTATTCGCAAACCATCAGTTTATGAACCATGGACAAGGCTACTCTCGAGGGAAACCTAAATGGATGAGGAAAGATTATGTTAATGACCAAGAGAAACATGCTCTGTTATTATTACCGAAGTATTTCTTTTTCACTCGAATTTCTCAAGGATATTTAAATGTCATATCCTAAACTAAAAGCATATCACACGATTGATATTTCGTCCTCCCTTAACATTATGATACTCGTTGGACATTGAAACTATTCTCGTCAAAAGGATAAGATATGATTATTAGATATAACCCGACGTATTGATGTACATGAAACCTACTATATTCATTCTGTCAAGCTACTGACTGGGTTTCGTTTCAAAACTGCAGAACGAGCGGTCATGTAAACTCGTAGAGAAACTTTTAAGATGGCTTGTAAAAGAAGTGCAATTACTAATTCACAATTTAGTTTGTGATAAAAATATTCAGTACAAGAGAAAAGATTCCTAAAATTATTTTTTTTTAAATAAGAAATGGGAAAATTTGTTTTACGTCACATTAGCATTTTTATTATCAATAATTAGTATAATTAACTTATATAACTTCTCCCCTTTTTTGTACAGGTGTTTCATCCAGATCGTTCCAAGTCACTTAGAATGGGCATTTCATCGTAAAACAATTTAATATCATTGGGGGAATAGAAAACAATGGGTAAGTAGAAATGAAATCATTAAAACCAGAAGCTGAAACCTGGAATTAGAATCACCGTATTTCCCGGCTCATAAGACGCTTCGTGGTTTTTCAGGTGAAAGAATCAAATATAATACACAATAACGTAAGCTACTGAAAAGTGAAACAAAGAAACAAGATTCATAAAAGAGCGTCAATTTACGGAAGAAAGAAATGATAGCGCGAGTGGTCTTATGGGTGGAGAAATACGGTATATTGTCATTCTCATCCATTCTTCGGCAATGCCCAGAGGATAAGATAACAACTAACAACATGTAAGGTATACTAACAACATGTAAGTGGGCAATGTTAGGAAAGAAAAAGAATCAAAAGTCTCTTCCACCAGTAAAAAGGGAATTGAGATCGAAGCTAAAACACCAGGAAAGCAAAGGAAAGAATGAGTGGACTGAGACATTTCCAGCGATTAATTCCAAGTGAATTTCCGCTGAAATTCATTTGGAATGAAATTCACGAAAGGATCAATTATGGAAGGGCTTGGGGTGACGAGAGAAAATGCATGAATCTCCCAAGTAAATTAAGCGCACGGTATAAAAGAGAGGACTTACAAATTAGGCGCAATAGACATAGAATCGGAATAGCACAGAGGCAGGGAATGAGGAAACTCGATTTAGTTAGGAGGAAAAATTATTAGGAGCTTGCTATCAGCAAAGAAGGGAAAGGAACAGTGGGAAGAGAGAAGATGCGACGAAGAGATAATAAAAAGGCCGAAGAAGTTGCTAAGTGGAGTTAAAGTTTGGGGTCGGGGAAAGAAAGGCTCTTGGAAATGCACGTGATACAAGGATCGAGAATATGGGAGTTAATGAATCGGAACAGAAGAGAACGCAGGAGAAACTCGATGGAGCCGGAAGTACTAACAAAGCCAACGATTACATCGTACATATTAACAAGAATTTCAAGAGACAAGAGGCTTTTCTTATCTGGAATAGCACTTTATCCCGTCAAAATCCTTTAGTCACAGAGGAGACATCAGTACCACTTTACCGGATGTAAATCCTACCATTATAATCAATCTTAAACCACACATATGATAGCAATTTCTTAGTATTTGGAACATATTCTGATATTTCCTTCATTGATGTCTCACAGAAAAATCGATTTCTTATGCATGATTTACCAATATTGTTTTTGATATAGGAATTTACATGAGCACTCTACATAGAAAATAAAAATTATTTTTTAATAAATTAAATCGTTGACAGAAATTGTAAAATAATGTCGCAATAAATCTATTATCATGGAAAATATAATTTCACACTTAGACCACTCACTACAGAAAATATACACCACAAGAAATTGTACCAAATATATCGTAGTATAGAAATATCTCGTCCGGAAAATATACGAGCAGTTCAGCTTCCGGTTATTTATTTCAGCAAATCCGGGGGAAAAAAAATAAATGAAATTTCTATGAATGCCCCTCCAGAACATCTTACCCTCCTTGTTAGCCGTTCAACATCCCTTAGGAAGTGTTCCCTATCTCCTCAGCCGCTAACAGAAAACATTAAGGATTTATGCTGTCATTTTAAACGTAAGCAGATATAGAAAAGAAAGAATTCTGCGGAAGATTTTGTTGTGTTGGCAGCAGCTAGTAAGCAGGTAAGCTGGTAAGCAGGGCGTCGTGGTGGTCGTTGCTTGTAAACTGTCACTTTCAGCCGGAGAGATTTGATTGAGAGAGATAGTGACAGGGGTTCAAAGAGGCAAAAAATGACATATGCAAACGAGAAAAGAAAGCTAAAAAGGGACGAACATGCGCAAGGTACTAGTACTATAAAGGACTCCTCTGTAAGCATTACTTCAAATTTGGTGGAATTCTGCGATCCTCACAATTTACTCAAAAGCCTCCTAGCCGACCGTAGTGTTGGTCTAGTCCGAGAGAATAAATTGTTTAAGAATAGAAATAAAGGAATGGATCATTTAAATCGAAAGGGGTTGCCATAGAAAAAAGCAGGAGGAGGAGGTGAAAAGATGAAACATGGCTCAAGAATCTGTAGTGTTTGTGTGAGCTCGCTCCTTTACCCTATACTTATGAATATTGTTTTACGATAGTCAAGATCGCTTGTAGCATTGCCCATTAAAAGGAAAATTGCACATAAAACTTTGTTGGATGCATCAAATAATTCTTCATCCATTACATTGATATTATTGTGCACATAATCAACGTTTCTACATAAAATATTTATAATATAAGGATAAAATATTTCCATAAAATTGGTTTAACTTAATTAAACAAGAGCGATTCAATGCCCTAAATTGACGGATAAAATTTACCTCAAAACTGGAAATGAAATAATTTGATGACATTTATCGGAGCATAATGCTAATACTTCGTTAAACAATCAAAATTGTTTTTAACTACGATATTAATCGATAACTACGATTTATTTACGATAATGTAAATAAATCAAAATTGTTTTTAACTAAGTAAGAAACTGAGGATAGCATAAAAATTATCCAATGATAACATTTATAATTATTAATTAACGACGAAAAAGTAAAGGAAAGAGACCGAATATCTTCACAGTGACAGTTCTTGTAACCTTTATTTCCCCAGAAAATTTTCGAACAACAGTCATTATTTTCTCGCTGTCACAAAGATTCTTTCATTAAACAATAATTTTCAAAAAATTTGAAAGTTCTGGGTTATAGTAAAAGGTTTCTACGATATTTCAACAATAATAAATTCTATTTAATAAGTGATTGAATGCCATTAATAGATCGAATCTTTTATTTTTGACTGTTTCATACATTCATAATCATTACACTTTTATACTCTGAAGGAGATGAAATTTGAACCTTACAGCAGTCTTTCCTTACAATGCAGTATTATTAGGCAATTGAAATTCCTCCCAAAGGCATTACGCTTTAGAGTCTGCGGTTTTGGAACCTGAGCTGTTTTTCTGAGCGTACAACCACCGGATAGGAACGCCAGACAGTTTATTGCGACAAAAAAGGCATCCCTTTGAATGCCAGAGTAATAGAGTTCGATAATGAAACCGAGATATTACAGTTCGGAACGGGGAATACTCTGACGAGAAGAGGTTCCACAAAGACTCATCTTCGTGAAAGTACTTAGTATTGTAAATTCTCAAAAGAGCTTGTAAGGCAAAGAGGAAACGAGGAAGCTTTAGCACTTCGAAGAAAAAGATTTTTATCCCGCGAAAGAGGGAATCGATGGATTCATGCCGATGGATCTGTACGTGACTATTCGAATAGTAATTTTATCACGACATTTATGAAAGAAACTTCTCTCTGAAAAGAAAATATTTCGAATTTCAGACGAACTCTCACACAAAATAGATTATGATACAATAAGAAGCTGCTCGGAAATTTAGCAGGTGACTTGAATTATATACACAGAAAAATAATCGTTTCAAACAAAATATTCTGTATGAAGCATTACAAAGTTAACTTTATTTGGTGACTATATAATGAATGTTCATTAAATTTGACAGCTAAATGAATGGGATCATTTCGGAGGAATAATTCTCCAAAAGTTCCAGGATTATTATCTTCATTATTTCAACATTTTTGTTTCTTCATTTTGCGAAAGCTGACATCCAACTTAGGTTATATTAATAGATATTTCTTCTGCAAGACTTAGATAGAAGAGAAGATATCTTATCCCCAATCTCGCTTGAATAAAAATGTGGTATTTTAATTTATTCGCATAATAATTCGAATTGATAATGGTAATATTACAAGGATTGCAAAAAATGCTTGTGAACAGATAATTGTCAGTAACTATGTTTGACTAAGAATTAAAATTTTGTTTAGCAAATTATGCAACCTATTCACTATTTCGGGAACTCGAAATGTATGTTTTATTTGCAAAATATAACACCATTTTCATAAAAAAATAGACGGCAATCTCTATATTTATGAGAAGAAATTAATGTTCAGGCATGAATGCCCTTATCATTAATTTATTAAGCTCGACATTGCGCAGGGCTCGGCTTAAGTATGAGCAACATTACCAATAAATGGCACGATTTACCTTTCATTGTTTTACAGGGCTTACAGGGTGTAGTGGACATCAGCAACCGAAAAATAACTTTAGAAATAAAAGGTGCGAGTGAAGAAGCAACCGAAAAATAACTTTAGAAATAAAAGGTGCGAGTGAAGAATTAAGTAGAAGGCGCAAGAGATAATGTAAGAGAATTAGAGGACGTGCTTCCAGATAGAGAATTGATGAAGAACTTTGCAGAAGTCCCTCCAAAATGTGTAAGAGAGTTAAAGGGCGGGAAGGGTCGGGAAAAGAGCCAAAAGATGAACACTAAGCCAATCCTTCTCACAGAACTCGCGTTTTCCACCTCCTCGCCCCACCTTCCACTACTGCGCCCTTTCCTCTCGCCCCTAATGTCACCTCTCTTCCTCTCCTGCCCCCCCATTCCTCTCTCGTCCCGCGCCTCCGTCAGCACACCTGCCTCCGAAAACGCGGCTTCAAAAGCTCTTTCGCCGTCTCCCATTAACACCCGACGGACACTGCCCGGCTAATCCTTTTTGTGATTTCGTCTGCCCAAATGCTAAATCCAGTTCCATTTCATGGCATCACTGCATTTGAGTACATTAATGGTGATGGAACGAAGGCGTGAAAAATACTTGTGTGCTTCACAAGTGATTTCCACCACATTGTTAAAAGGTACATCCACACCAACACCACAGTTCCATCAAAAAATCGATATCTTAAGCGTATTTTATCTCAATTTGGAATTCCATGTAGCTATATGGAATTCTTCTCCAGCCATTTCTAAATTCTTCTTTTTTAATACAGATTAACGTCGCTGATCTCTTTTACCGAATAAAGAACGAAAACTGATCAAGAAAATTATCGAAATTCGGGGTGCAACATTGGTTTGTCTGGATTGTATGATACTGAGAAGTGCGCCGCGAATCCGTGAAACTGTTCCACGAATGCGACCGTAAAATATAGTTGCCTTTGAAATGGCAATATTCTGCAACCATTCCAATACACATGTCCAGGGCTCTGATAGCCAAGTGGGCAACGCGTTCGACTTCGGTGAAAGCGTTACCGGGTTCGATTCCCGGTGTGGGCCTACGTGCGAAATGGCCTTAGATGTCGGAGTACTTTTAAAAATACTACTACTGCATAAGTCAATATCATATGAGATACCAGTTTATGTAATAGGAACTATTACTATTTTTAAATTACCATTAATACCATTACCTCACGATTTTAAATACTCAATTGTTGCAATTTGGATTCAAACAGAAATCGAGCTGCCGGGAAAAGTCAATGTTAAATTTATCATGACCCAGAAAAGGTTTTCAACATACTGAAACAATGAAAAGAGACAACGAAATTGCTAAATTACCGCAGCGGCTGCCATTTGACACCTGAATATCACATTTGATTTCATCAAACGAATTATTTCCGCGGGATCATTCAACGGAATCGAATCATAATGTGAGCACTCATCTATATGGATGGGCATCCCATCATGAGTGGAATAATTAATTGCTTCTCACATACAAAACAGCAGGCCTGTTAATATTTTACGTTTTCATTCGGTGCAAGCGTCGCAAATATCCCGTGTTGGCCTTTTGATTCATAACATCAAATTATTTTCTTGTTATTTTCGTATTTTGTAACAAGTTCAATTTTTGGTGTCCGATGAAAATCATATTTACTTTTAAATAATTCTCATGAAAACAATCACATAAAATTATAGGTGTTATATAATTTAACTTGTCATTCATATCTCCACGTACACGATATTTCTTTTAATCTATATACGTATATAGTCCTAACATTATTCCTAGTGAAACCATAAAAACCATTGCTGTCAACTTTAACATAAGGAATTCTTCCAATGAACTTGAAAAGTATCGATACGAGCAGTAATATTCAACAAACAATAACGGAATTTATCTGCACTGCAAAAGAGGAAAGAATTACTTCTATTTGAGTGACTTTGAACATCAAACAGTTTATGAAATATAATCATAGTCGGATAAAATATGTTTGCAAAGACATCGTTAGTTCATGTTTGTTTAAATTTGGCACTCGTTTAATTTGAAAGTAGGTTAAAGCCCTCCGGAACACTTATGAATCTAGCTACACTTCAATATTAAGATTTTCAGAGCGATTATATAGACAAAATGCCTTCTTTGAGTGGCTTGATGTAATCATGTCATCGTTCGCCCTTAATCCCATGAGCCAATAAAGAACAAACACTTATACATATTTTATTCATTTAGCGATTTCAGAATCAATCGGATAATTATCGTGTACATATATATATATATATATATATATACACACACACACACACACACACACACGAGTATATTTTCCACAAACATTTTTATTAATTTACAAGCTTAAGGTAGTATCCCTCTTCAGATGGTATGTAATCAATGAAATTCTTATAAATTATTCTCATTTTCATCCTTTAAAATTGAGGAACATTGAATCACGCCTTTTCTTTTACCTTATTACGGAAAAAACTAGCCCAAATCACCATTGCTGCAATTGAGGACCGAGTGGAGAGCCAGAAGAAATCTTCCGTCCGAATTTGAATCTAAACAAAAGAGCCATTGAGTCTTTCGCCACCCACCTCATCTCCAATCTCTACACGCCCACCTCCCATTGCTCTAACTCGACTCGATTCCTTCCGTCCATGTCTCGTGGACACGCATGCGTCTGTAATTTTGCGCAGTGTGCAAACCTTCGAAAATGTAATCTCTTCCAGATTCGGACTGCCCCCTCCCGCCGCCGACCCCAAGTGGTGCTTTCTCTTAAATGAGCGCTCCGAGCCGCAAACACCGCCACGAGTTTCCGGCGATCGCGTTCACAAGAGAGCCAATGGGTGTCCTCCTCAACGTACCCTATCCACACACACACAAACCCCCTTTTCGACGGCTCCGAATGTCCTCGAGTTCCTCGACCTCAATCTCGTTGACATTTCGACCACAAATCCTCTGAAGGGAGAAAAAGAAAGACTATCCAAATGATTGGATGGAACCTGCGCCAGCAAAATTTTTCATTTTCGGTGATATCGGTGGTCATATCAATGAACGTTTCGTCTCTCGAATTTTTTCACATTCCCCCGATTAATATTTTATGCTTGGGAAATTAACTCTTTGAACTCGGGGATATTTGATGCTAAAAGGTTTCCCCGTGGATGTTTTGCGAACAAACTTTGAAATTTATTTCTGCTGCTTTCTCAACTATGAATTTTGAATGAAAACGATGTCATCTACCGACGGGAATAATATGAGAGAGCATCGGCTAAACGCCGAATACACAAAGATTGCCGAATTGCCAAAATCTGTGAATTATTATACCACCGTCTCCATTGGGATTTCTATCTCGTTATATTTACATTCATCTCTAATTAAATTATTATATGACGTATAACAGTTAATGGGCTATTTTTTTGAAGATAGCAATACGAGTAAACATTAATTAAAACTTTTTATTTTGCCCCACGGCATATTTGTAAACGTGGGCAATAAAGAAAATTGGATTTTGAGAGACTAACTTGATTATTTTTTCTTTATTAGATTCATTTTCCAAATTTACTGAGGTAACTTGACTGTTTTAATTAAACCAACTCCATTTTACGGTTAAATCGTTTTCATTGGTAGATGACAACTGAAAACATTTTCTCTTTTCCTCCATTGAAATGTTTTGGAAGGTTTGGAATTAGAATTCTTAAAATTCAACTTCTCCAACAATTACACTACACTATGAATGATAAAAATAACAGTTATTAATAAGCTCACAGAAAGAACGTAAAGCATATGGACTGTTAGTGGTAAAAATAAATATCGGTAAGAGAAGTGTTAACAGTCATACTTCACTCCCTTGGGTGCGAGCTATGAAGTAGGGCATTTAAAAAAATGTAACATCATTTATTTACGCAAGGAAAACTCATAAAATCATAAATATTAATTATTTAATACTCAATCTTATTAAAAATTAACTATTAAACGACTCGATATTTTGAATGAAATCAACATTAAATTCATCCCTCAAATTTTTAATTTAAACATTTGAAGCAGTGATTACTAAATTAACTTTTTGCGGATTCAGTTCGCAAATTCAGCAATTTAAAAGGAATACAGTCACAATTTTTATTGCGTCAATTTTGAAAAATATTTACTCAAAACTTTGAAAACAATTCGACAGAAAAATATGAGGCATTTATATTCGTGTAATCTGGCATTTAGCCGTATTCTTCGATGTTTCAATCGGTGCTAGGGATACATAGCATAGAATATTAGTTAAAATTTGATTTTTTTAAACCATATGAAACAATTTCGGGCCCCTGGATAGCCATGTGGGTTGAGCGTTCTATTTCGGGGAAAGCGGTTCCGGGTTCTATACCTGGTGTGGGTTCACGTGAAAAAGACCTTAGCCATAGAAGTACTGCTAAAAATTAGTACAATTAGTAGGTAGTGAAACAATTTCGAGATGCGGTACTCTTCGAAGGTAGTGATGTTCAATTTTCCGAGTTATTTTTGAACGATAGTTCTGTTACAATGTTATTATGCTTACGAGGGTAGGTATAGATTTAAAAATCATCACAGTAATATAGAAGATACAGCAAAGAAAATGCATCTAAAAGAGATTATTAATTTTCTTACGAAATCACCGGGTTCCTAAGAAAAAACGGACATACAAAAAGGTCTGACGGAACCGAGACTTGGAAGCCTTAAATTAAATATAAATTGTAAATGTAAATTTTCGTAAGGGGCATGCGTTTACATGCTAAGTCATCATCCTTTACCAAAAGCACTGAGTTCTATTAAGTGAAATCATAGAAGATAATTATCATCTAGGTCATCGAATTAAAATAAAACTTAAACGAGTAAACTCGATAAAAAATTAGATAAACAGAAGTTTTGGATGTTTATACGATAAAATACGAAAAAGAGACTTTAGAATCCCAAATTTTCTCTCGCTAAAAGAGGTTGGCTATGATTCGCAATTTCTATGGAAAACGATCTTTTAGTTAATCCTCAGCGATTTAACTGAATTCTCTTTTTCAAATCTAACAATTCAAGTAAAACCTGTGAATGAATGAATCTCACGTAAGCCTGTCGCGTCTTTTTCAACTATATAGCGTTCCGATATATCGACCATCTCGCTTACCTCATCGGTTTGCACAGCGCCTGCTGTCCGCCTTCGTATTCGATGGACAGCTTTATCTGAGTTCCTCCATCCTTTTGCACTGAAATACAAATAAAAGAATAGATTAGAATCTTATCTGAAAACTGCGAACCATTGTAAATATACGTAAAAGCTTTCTGCTAAATATCCAGGAGTGAAAAAGTTCACGTATCGTATAAATCCACTCTTTTCCTCGTACGTGACGAGGCGAAAATGGGAACGCGAGGCTTGAGCGATTCGAGACGTCATCCGAGGCAATTAATACCTTGAACGCGAGGTGCAAAAGTGCAGAGATGGATGAAAAGAAACGAGGGAGAACTGCGGAAGAGTAGAGACACAGTAACACCTTGGTAAATTAAAGTGATGTAGGGAAAAGAAAATTGAGATCCTAAACACAAATTTACTCCCACATTGGACCGTATGTCTTAATACCTTTTCTTCTGGCGTACATTATCAATATCGAATGTTGGTCAAACCAACCGAACTCTACTTCTTGAAGCCCTTCAATATTCAATTGTTCTAAATGTATATCCAAGCAGCCACCTATCGGCGAGTGACAGGGATGCATGCACCGTTACACTCGATCTGCCTATCTGTTACCATCCTCATCTCTCGAAGAATAAATTAAATATTGGATCTACTGGTCATACTCGAAGCATCTATTTCTCAGATATTATACTATTTGATGGGCAAGATTAGCGTGGCAGCATTATCTTCCGAGAAAGTTTCTTCAGTAAAATTTATTTTAAGTTAACCTTTCCTTCTGAAAGCTACAGCTCAATGTAATGAAGCGTCTTGGTGCGGTAACTGCGAACAATATTCCACCCAGGAAAAACATTTGATTTAGAGCCCATACGCGTATGCCATTCTAAAATAAGAGGATGGGAGGAAGATTATATTTTAGATTAAATTTTAACTAAGAAATATTTCTCCGTTTCTAAATATGAGAGAGAGCAGAATTTGAGGACAAGAAAACATAAAAAATGGAACTAAAGGAGGTAAAAGATGAGATATCCATACGGTGTAGCGGAGTGATGGAGAAAGTAGTGTAAGGGGCAAAAGCCTATGAAAGTGTTACCAGGCTCGTGAGAAGGAATGTCAAAGAGGACAAGGGGGAAGGAATGTTCGGTGAGAAACTAGGACATGACGGAAGTATTGAGAGTAAAAACATAGGAAGAGAACGCAGGAGGAGGGAAATAAATACCTTTTTCAGCTTGATTTATATCTAACTTTTAGAAATGAAATAGTGAAGGAAATATACGAGATGGTTTCAGCTTGTAGATGTTAAAACGATATAACAAAAGTTTTCCGAGTTAATTGGAAAAAAATATTCTCTGAAATTCATCATTTAAGGATGCGTTGTACTTTCACAATGAAGTAACGGCTTCATTGCGCGCATGCACTCTCACAGAAGATACCCTTCCTTTAGCAGATAAGCATTGGATGGTGTTTTTAAAGGAAAGACACCCGGAATAGCTCGGATCTTAGAGACCGTCCAACAGTCGGAACAAGAGAGTAGAGATGGCTCAAAAGATAGCGCTCTCAAAAGAACTTCGAATGAATTTGTGATGAACAGGCATGAGGTGTTCCCTTCTTTTATAAAGAAGGACAAAAGAAATCGCTTCTGAGTGAATATCTCTGCTACATCTCCTCATCCTTGGGATAACTTTCGGAAAGACATCCAGTCCATCGGAAAAAATCAGTTTTGCAAAACAGGTAGAAGCACCTTTCAAGGTTTGATAAGCATACATGAATAAACAGTGTGTATATAGACGGATAAAAATAGAAAGGTCGCAAGGTAGAAAGAAAGGATTATTTCCGGCCAACGCAATGATTTCTAAGCAAGAAGATATTCTGCAGATTAAGCAAGGATTTTTAGTATATCTCCGAATGTACGAGTATGTAGTGGAACTGAATGAAAGTAACGGACTAAAGCATAAAGTAAAATATCAATGTTTAAGATTGTTTTATAATACTGTAAATCCATCCGCATGGCCAACTCTACGCGTGTGGGAGGCTGCATGCACCTTACAATCTATTTACCCTGTACAGTACTGTCATATAACTTCCGCTGCAAAACAGTTTTTGAAGCGATCTGCCATAATACCTACTTCCCTGATTTTTCTCCCAACACCTGATCGGCTTACGTAAAATAATGGACGCTCAATATCTACTTCTTCTCCTGGTTGGGCCCATATCTTTGATGTGGGGGGGCCTTGATGGCTTGCCATCCATGTTAGATACTAAGTCTCTTTTCTTTATCATTCTTCTCTTTACTTGATGTGGCCCATGTCGCAGAATGCTAACTCATTCTGCGACGTTTCGAGGCGGGCCAGAGCGGCTTGTCGATGGAGACAACAGGCCTTATGTAGGAGACCCCGGGACTCCTCAATATCTTCTACATTTTTAGAGAACTTATACCCTCTGAATTTATTGAGCAAGCTTATGTTTTTAACTAGATTCTCAACATAACTTCCGATCTTTCTCCTTCAATTTCCGTCCCCAATCAAGAAGCATCTTCATAACCCATACCGATTCATCGCTGCAATTAATTCTTAGAGTCTATGCCATTCGGTATATCTTTATACTAATTCTGTCTGCTGTGCCCCTTACACCACACGTATTCTCTAACCTGGGTCTATCTAGCGCAGAGTTGCAACGTTTACGGACTTTTTCTTTGCTACACCAACGATTCGCTCGACGACGCCGAGTTTCTTAAGTGGCCGTTCACAGATGTTTCGGATGTGGTTACTCCAACGTTAAATCGCTCACGAGGGTACCTTCAAGATATTTCGCGGAGTATACTGCAATTAAGTTTCTGAAATGCCAAAAATGGAAAATTATCCTGCCAGTTTATCGTGCATTTATCTCTAACTCTCAGTTATGTGATAAACAAAAAGCTGGAATAACGAGGAGATCCAGCCAACTAAAAATTTTACTGCAGAGCATTTATTTACATTAGGTCTCTTTTGTGCGATAATCGAAGACACTTGAATGTAATTTACTGGGAAACTTGAATAAGGGGTCGAAGCCAGTAATTTCATTCGCCAGTTCACGTTTAATTAAACATTTAGAATCTCCACTCTAGATAATCCTGAATAGAAACTCGCGTTTTCTCTAAGGTAGCGCGGCACGCCAACGCAGACGCCTACCTGCATCTTGAGTAGTGCTTATTCAAACCCATGTCCTCCACAACTCGTAAAACAGTGTTTCCGGTTAAACGCAATGGAACCGAATTCCTTTTGTGAAATTTAAATGGCGGATAACCGCAGCTTTTAACTCATCCCTCGTTAACAACCACACGGCTAACAACGCCCTTTCCCAATTGCCCAAAAGAGACATTTTAATCAACTAACCGAAAGAGTTTCCACGCTATAAATCTCTCGCTAATTCGTTTACGAAAGCGTTATAATTACGCGTTTGTGGGGCGATGTGAGAAGCGATCTGCCGCAAAATGTTGGGCAGAAGGCCGGTTGCTCCGTGTTGCAAAGGGACGTGAACCGAAAGGGGTCATCACTAATTGGACGTAATGCCGCTGAAGTTTAACTAGCGCTGGCGGCTCATTTCGTTGGCGCACATGATTACGTAGACTTAGTTCCTCTTTCTTCTGTGAACTGCTACCCAATTATTCCTATCCTGTTCACTTGGAATTTCCCCTTCTTTCAAGAATTGTTCCTCGATTATTAATAGAAGGCGATGCTTCACTATTAGACGCAACAGTTTCCGGCTACGGTAATACCATCTAAGATGTTTGTCCTATCTAAGTTGTATTCACATCACTAAGAAATTTCTTATACAGATACCGATAAAAGTTTCCTTTTCTTCGTTCCTTATACATTAGCATTGTTGAAATAAAATAACGCGTTAGGGACCATTCTATAAGGACTAATATCATGAAACACCATGATATAACCAGCGATCGCTTGTACTCTGAGAGAACAATTAGAAGACCTACTGAAAAGTATGTTATTTAGTACAGTAAGATAAATTATACTGTGGGTAAGAATAATATAAAAAAATCACAAAATTTCACGATTATTTCCAAAGATATTCAGGAAAGGAACTTGATTAGATAACTTTTTGTGTTTATGGTTTAGAAAAGATACAACATAAATGCTCCTTAATAAAAACAAATTCTATGTCATTCTTCAAATAAAAAAATGTAAGCAGCCGTACAAGTTTTAAATCTTTACACTGCGTATTAATTACCTTAATTCTTAATTGGACTTCATAGCGTACAATACACTTCCGCATTATTCTTGTTCGCTTTCAAGATATTCGTGTAGACATCTCGTAACACTTCTACATCTTCACAAATACCCTGCAAGTTGCTCTTCGGCTTGTGGCAAGGGGTGCAAACACCAAGCGTTCGAGTTACCTATTTAGCTTATTGTATCCGAAAGAACGAGCGCCTAAAACGTCCTGTCCTCGCATCTATTTCTCTTATTTTACGCTCATTGTCGGATCGGCCGAAGTAGCGTGATACCAGTTACGTCTTCCACAAATGTACTTTTTCTTTATTCAGCAAGCAATCGCAGCCTGGCTTCTGAACTTCCTTTCTTTCAAGGATTCCCAACCTGCGTTTGATAGAATTTGAGTAACGCTTGCTTTTCTATTGTAGCACTTTTTAACAGATAGTATCGCCTTGCGCAGCACATTCTCGAATTCGGGAGCATTCGTTTCATCCCATATACTCGCCGCATATTCCAGATGGGGCCTAATGAAGATGATCGCTCGCTCTCTACGCTTTTCATCACATCTATCTATAATACGCTTTATAAAACCGAGCTTTTTAGTAGGTTTACCGCATATTTTTCGAATGTGTGTGCACCAGTTTATGTTATTTGTTAGGGTGATCCCGAGATATTCAACTGAGTGGACTACATTAATATTCATTCCACTAATTTTGCACGGGTGGTTGTCTCAATTGTTTTCGAAGAAGTTTACTACAGAGCATTTATTTAAATTAAGATCTAGTAGCCATTTTAGCACCACCTTTGAATACGAAGTAAATTGTTTGATAGTGAAATGCCTGAAATTTGAAATTTCTGCATTGTATGAAAAAGCTAAAATTATTCTTTCGCGTGTTCTTTACTAAATGAGCATTTACATTCTAAATCTATGAACGTTGTCCATATATCTCAACTCGAATGATTTGACTGGCTTCAGGGATTGAATTAACTAGACTTTTAAAGTTTTGTTTCGGAAATTTTAGGATTTATTTATTCCAACGATTAGAATAGGAGAACGATAGGAGTGGAAGTCTTTCGTTTAAGATAAAAATATATAAAAGAGAAAAAAGTTTCATGTTTAATTTAACATACAGTGAATTCTGTGAATTATTTCGACATGTTTTCATTAGGAACACCATTCTACATCTACATCTACATAAGTACCCTGCAAGCCGCCTTCGGGCGTGTGGCAGGGGGTGTAAACACCAAGAGTAGAATTACTTTTTTAATTTATTATTATCGCGTATCGTTCGCGGAAAAAAAGAGTCTCTAAAACGACTTGTCCTCGCGTCTATTTCTCTTATTTTACGTTCACTGTCGGATCGGGCAAAGTAGCAGGGGGGTCGCATAATATCAATTACGTCATCCGAAAATGTATTTCCTCTGAATTTATCTAACAATCGCAGCCTAGCTTCCAATCTCCTTTCTTTGAAGGATTCCCAACCTGCGTCTGTGAGCATTTGCGTTACACTTGCTTCTCTATCGTAGCACTTTTTAACAAAACGTATCGCCTTACGCTGCACAAACTACCATTGTTTCTAAATATGAAATAAACGATCAGAAAATGGAATTGAAACATCCAATGGGGATTTAAAGGGAATTTTAACAATACTCTATACTTAAAATTGCATTCACATCTCGATTTTACAATAAATAAATAAATTATATGAACGGTTGACCTGACGATGGCCGATCTGTGCCGAAACCGATCGCGTCTAAATATAGTATACCTGTGGAAATAAGTAACGTGATTTTTATTCCTGAATTTTCTTGTCATGGATTTTCTCACGGTAATTCCGCAATTGATTTTACTGCCCCTAGAACACTTATACGGTCATATAATTTCTATTTAACTAATACCTTCACTCCCTTCGAATTGCTTGATTACGAAACCAGAACACCACTTTTTGTTCAGGTATTTCACCTCTCCTTCTTTGTGGGTATTTTATAAATACTGTGGGTATTTTGTAAATACTTTTTCACAAGCTTCACTTAGGTTTATCAAAACCACAATTTCTTCCTATTCTCTATTTTTTTAAATTACCTCTTGTAATTGTTTACTAATTAAATCTATAAGGAAAACTGGTAAGGGTGAAGTAGCGCAAGACGGTTTGCACCCAGAAAAAATTGGGTTTTGTTGGACGGACGGCTTTGTTGCTCAACGGACAGAGCACCCGACGGGCAGTTGGGAGACCCGGGTTCGATTCACGGTCCCGTCAGACTTTTTTCAAGTCCATTCTTCCTTGGGTTTTTTAATTCGATCTATTTTACATTGACGATTTTTTTAACGGAAGAAGTCTCTGTTTCACCATTAATAACAACGTTATATATTTATTGATCACTTTGTTGTATATTAAAGGCCTCAAGATGAACTTAGATGACTATAAATATAAAGAAATGATATTGAATTAGATAATGATATTCTTAATATATGCTAAAATAATCCATAAGCCATGAGGAACACATTTTCTTGACATCTACCTCTGGCTATAATAAGAAACAGTGCTCCTGATATCTTGTTTCCAACAAAAATGGATGAGATTAATGTCCTTCCGGGAAAACTGTCACAGGTCGCAAAAATACGCCATTATTGATGTTGGCCCCTTGCACACACTTTGCGGGGCAAAATTTGATCAAGAATAAAAAACGCAGATCAGTCATAAATTATTTATACCTTCCACGTCACGAGGATGATCAATAGAGATGTTTTCCAGCACATGATGAAACCGGCAAAGAGGATATTTATTAATAATTCCGGAGCAATTCGTGAGTTCCCAAAATTGTTTCATTTAAAACAGCTGAAAGTTGAATTGACAAAACACTCTAATATATATTCGCATAAAAACAGAAAGTGGAATAGAATATAGAAATGTGAGACTACCTCAAGTTGGTACCCTTGATAAATATATGTAACGCCAGATTGTTTTATCACTCTCCGTCATGCTCTGTTTCTGGAAATTAGAAGGTTACATGAACGACCATCTTCTGTTTGAAGAGTATGCAACTGTTTCGAAACGAGAAGCGTAACCGCAAACATACGTGATTCAGAAAGTTCTCGAGGAATGAAATAGGAGTCTTTTGACATTTTAAGCTCGCTCTTTCTGCATTTTAGATAAGAGTCAAAAGTAAGGCGCACGAAGAAGCTTTATCTTACAAACAAACAAAAATCTGGACTTCGTATTTTCCGCAACACTTTAACGTATGACCGACTTCGGCAATTTGGCCATTATCAGGTACAAAAATGGAAATACTGACGAGTACTTGTCAGCATAGTTACCACTAACTTTTTCCATCTGTGAGCAGCTATAAAATTGTAGTCAGCTCTTGGATTACGCACCTGCGACGCTATTTCCACGGAAGTAAGTCGCCATTTCCTACTTTTCGTAACTTAAATGACGAAATAAACCAAGCACACCCACAACAAAAGTAAGAATATGCAAAATCAATAATGCATTTGTACTAGTTAAAGCTATGGTCTTGTAAATTTCTCAATAAATACTGGGCGCTCGAAAAATTAAACGGGTCACACTTAAAAAAGTATTGCGCGGCAGTACATGCGTGCAGCCTGGAGGAAACGTTGCTGGTTATTATTTCCATTGCTGTACCAAATAATGGCAGCAGAACCGAAACGTTAAAACATAAAATAATATCCTGTCCTGTATTTATTTGCTAAACGGTCCGATGAAGTCTAGCCAGCTGCCATTGATTAATCTCACTATGTTGAATAAGTAGGAACAAACACTAAGTAATTTCCACAGAACATGTTTTTATTGGCGAATAGTTTCGTCTACATGCACACATTATCAGGTATCGGAAACGTTTAAGTACAGGAGGGTTGAGAGGAAGGAGGTGTTGGGTGTGGGAGGTTAGATAGGGGTGGGAAAACCGGGATCAACAATAGAAGAGACTAAAGGGTAAGGGAATGAATGGTGAGGGGTTATGGCTATGGTATTTGTTGGAGAGGTATAAATTGTATATATAATAACTAAGATCTTTCTTCGATATGCGATCGAGTGCAATGAATATTTTACATATGTAGTTATAAATGATTGTACGGAGACTGATATTGTACGGTGACCTTTCTTCCTCTCTTTCAGACTACTTCTGTAGCCTCTTCCGTATCCACTGACCCTTTTCCTCTCCACCGCCCATTCATCCTCACGAGTAAAAACTAATTTCTCGCGGACACAATTCAATAAACACTGGCTCAGGCGCCAGCGGATTGAGGTGAAAAATTCGTCTTCGCCAAGTCATCGTTCAACGATGTTGAAACTTGTCCCTTACAAAACTGGCCAACGTAAATAATAAACCTACCCTTGGCCTGGTTCGTATTCATAAATCTTTGTAGTTTCCCTATGCTTTCGATAAATCTGCATAAATTCCTGTCGTTTATAAAGTACTGATTTGTCAGTGATATAGGAACATTCTGATATGCATTGGCATAGAGAAAAGAAAAAGAATTTAAGCTAACGTCGAGAAATCGAGAGAAGATAATATCAAAGATTTGTGAAGGGGGTATGAAAAGTCGGCGTATAGGATACTGTACGGTAAAAATGGGAATAAAGGAAGTGCTTCGAAAGATTGATCGCGCCTCTCTTAATAAGCGCTGCTCTCTCGATGGTATTTTCATGCATTGTGCATTCAAAAGGGATTATTTCCATAGTGGAGTCAGTAGTCACGACAAAGAGACGAAAAAATGCTTTGAATGGAACGAAGCAGAAAGCAGGAAGCAGATGCCAAGAGTGTAAGGTGCGATATTGAGAGAAATGCTTGAATTCCACGGAAGAAAGAGGGGTATATGTAACAGGGTTGGAGACGAAAAAGAACCATCAGATGGAAAATTTTGTTACAAAGGAATTACAAGAAAATGCTGGAGGATTATCACCGTAATCTCGGCATCTTTGACTTCGTAGTACTTCCATCATGAGTTCGTAAATTTAGTTTTATCGTGGTAAATGAAGGGTGTATTGAGTTACTCTTTGTAGAGAGAAAAACTTGTCGAGTATTAAATTTCGCTTTACGGTAGATGCCTGTGACATCATTAAAGCTTGGCAAAGTGAGCGGAGACGAAATATTAGGAGTGATTTTTCTGACGTGATTGCCTTTTAATCAACTGCTGATGAAGGAGAGAGAGAGCTTAGTCATTGTTTTTCTGCTCAGGTCACAGCACCAAAAAGCTCTACATGTAGTTTTGATAGATGATTCCACAATGGTGTCAACAAGAGCGTGCCAAATCCTACACCAACCGTGCTTTCCTTCGTGTTGTTTTTACGGATGGGGTCTTATCGAATTTATCCTCTGAATATTTCGAAGACGCTTTTGCGGCCGACAATTTTAAACATGACCGTGCTGAATACCAAATAAAAGATATAAATAGAGAAATTTGTGTTTACCAAAACTGGATTCTGTTCCAGGAAAAACTGGAACGTTCTAAAAAATCTGAGGGATGATCACGTACGGATGAGCTTTTCTGGCATGGAATTACTCTTTGCGAGTCACAACCATTTCTTGAAATAGCCAATTTAATACACTCCTCTTACATATTCAGGATATAATAATTTCCTACGTCCTTTTCAAAAGTTATAAAAATGTAAGCAATCAACGCCAAGTTATTTATTTTAACTTGTCGATTTTCCTTGTCAGGATTGCAATTATATTATACTCTTATAGAAATTGAAGAAATTTTACTCAAAAGGAATTCTTGATTTAAGATTAGAGGATCGATAAAGAAAACAATATCTGAATGTTCAAAAAAATGCCCGTTGGCTCTTGATAGTCTCATTGTGCTGTATAATATTGTGTAAATATATTGCCTCGATCATTTCGCTACGTTTAACGATAAATCATTTGAAGTTATGCGCAACACAGGAGATTTAATTTCGAATTCCTACATGAAAGCAATATCTTTAATCTCGGAAGCAAACAATTTCGGAAGATTTAAGAAAATTAGTTTACACGAATTTCACCAAAAATCAGCTTAATCACTCTCAGCCAAAAATGATCAATATTTCCTCATGATGGAGAATCTCTTTCGATGTTTTCTTCTTCTGAGATATTTTGCCTTCTTCTTGCAATGAACTTCAGCTGCCAATCTTTCTATGCTGCAAAAAGCTTTCGGAATGAGCTCGGAGAGGAAACTCACTATCTTTGCTACGTCTCCCCAAACACTCCTCTTCTTCCTCCATTCCTCTTCGGACAGCTCCTCAACTCCCAGCAACAACACTTGCCCAGTGCACATCGCCCAAGAGCACCTCCCAAGAGGCGAAGAGAGAGTGGGAATCCCCACGCAATGCCTTCGCTCACCGCAAAACATGCGCAAGTCCAGCGAGAAAGCGAGTGGAGGGAATTGAAGGAACTTTCTCCATTTCGTTCCTACGGAATTCCATGAGCCCCTCGTCAGTCAAATGTGAGGAGGAAGGCATCCACAACGAAGAAATGAATGATCTACCTCGCAAAGAAGGCTTCCTGTTCCCTCCCTCTCAGTCTTCGAATTCGCTGAAAACACTCTTACTTGCAACTAGGTTACAGTACTTATTTAATTAGGCACTGCAATCAAGTTTAGGAGATATGAAATTAATGAAATTCAGCTGTTGTAGAACTAAGCATAATTTTATTATGGTAGGGTTTCCAGTCTCCTGAAGAATAAATAAGGTTTCTCCTGAAGGTTAAATGAGTACGGCACTTCTAGATAGACACAAAGAACCAATCTTTAATTAGAAAATTTGCATTGCTCAAGATTTGATCATCATCGATCATTAATCTAGTTGAGAGGATCACGGTTAAATGAAACATGACACTTCTAGAGAGACACAAAGAACTAACCTTTTAGTAGAAACTTTGCATTACTGAAGATTTCAATCATCATCATCGATCATTAATCTAGTTGAGAGGATCACGGTTAAATGAAACATGACACTTCTAGAGAGACACAAAGAACTAACCTTTTAGTAGAAACTTTGCATTACTGAAGATTTCAATCATCATCATCGATCATTAATCCATGCTTCGACGAAAGGTGATATTATAATAATGCTTGAAAACGCGAATCTCGAAGAAGAAACGTGTAAATAGTTTGACGACATCGCGACTCGAACCAGGATCTTCAAATACAGGGGTGGTTTCCTAAATCTTGTCCAGGCGGACGATTGAACTATCAGCACATTCACTTACGCCATTCCGGGAGTCTTTGTACTCGTGCGTAAGTCGAGCAATATCGCAATACAGCTCAATGGTTAGAGCAGCCGCTCAGGAGTGGACGAACTCGGCTTGTCTTTCGTAAGATTTTTTTCGCGTCCGTTTTAGATTAGGAATTTTTCCTGATAGCACGACTTGTTGTACGCCGCCACAAAATACTTTCCTCTAAGGCAATGTTTAAACGTATATCGTAAGGCATTTTTTAAGTTAATACAATAATTCTGGCGAAAATCAGGTAGTAAAAATCTTAGTCCTTTTGCAATGATCTATTTAGATTCTCAAAAGAAATATGCGTGACCGTAAGAGAGAGACCGTAAGAATAGTAGTCCACGGAATAATTTCCTATTCTAATAGGTCAACTACGCCTAACCTAACTTTGAAAGAGAAGCAACGCGTAGAAATGGAGAAAACCGGCGCTGTATGCTTTCTTATGGGTCTTTGGTATGGAAATATAACTTGATAAACATAATACCTTTGATATTATTTTCCTTCTCGGAACTGAATGCATGAACTGTTAGGTGTAGCATAAATATGGAGAAAGTCAAGCGTTGACAACGTCATACTTTATGTGTGATGGAGTGGGAGAAAGAGGAGAGTGAGAGGGAAAAACGGGAGAATGATTAGGCAGATAGGAGCTGAGCGGCGACTAAGTTTGACGATGAAAAATTGAGCCAAAATGTATGAGGTCGTCGGGAGCGTAGCATGGCTGTAGGGAAAAGATAAAAAAGTTAAAATTTCAGAAGGAGAAGGAATGGCGGAGGGGACAGCGGAGGAACGGGATCCCAAGGAGACGGAGGCGCCAAATGTAAGAGGCAAATGCAAAAGAATTCCGAGTTCTTCCAAAGAAAACAGAAGGAAGAAATTTGTTCACACCGTCCTGCAGGGTGAAGATGAAGACAGGTTCAAAAATGGCCATCGAAGCTATCCTAAAGAGGATAGATGTATAGATGGATAGATAGGTGACATTTCTGTTCCGGAGATTGCAACAAAATAGTAGACCATTTTACTGCAAATACACCATTATTACCTATGTAGCTCTTTCTTAAAGCGTACAGCATGTTAAAAATGTGCAAATAATAGTAATGCATTTCATGCATGCATGAAATCTAAGAAGAAGTATAATATACCAACGCCGACCCTTCCTGCTTGAATCCCAAGTGAAAATTTTTAATTCGAAAAAAACGCTTTTCCATCCAAGTGCAATTGCAATGCCGAGAAAGGAAATTCAGTGAAGTAGGTAATTCATTTCATTGAGGACAGGCAATAAATTTCGCACCTTTCAACGCTTCATATATCTCGATAGAAAATTCACCGTTTCATTGCATAAAAATCTTATGGCCCCATCCAATAATTTAACTTTAAAATCGTATAAACTGTCGAGGAAAACATTTATTAGTTAAAAGACACAAAGAGAAAATAATATAAAGCTATTTTATACAAATAATTCAAATCTTATACAAATTTACCATAGCATATGAAGTAATGTTATTTTTCCATTTAATACAGAAGAGTGGATGAATCTCCAGTGTTATTAAACTTTGAAAGGAGAAAGCTCATACTTATGTCAAAGTGATGTAATACTTTATTAGATATGATGAACGCGTTGCCCACTTGGCTATCCGGGAGCCCTAGATATGATGAAGTATGGTAAGTACTTTGATAAAAATTTCCAGTGAAGTGCGATTTCCTAAGCTATAGCTAATAAGTACTTCAAAGTATTGTATTTAGGTATAGTATGAATAACACGATTAGGGAAAAAACATACAGAAGTGTGTTATAATAGTTAACTTAATAAAATCGATCAAGCGCCTTGGTAATTGATCAGTTAAGACATGAGTTTGGAGGCTTAATACTGAGATATCTGTTGTGTTCAGGCGAGGCGGGCACTGTTCAACCCTCGCAAGGCCGGAAGTTCAGAAACTATGGTGAACCCAAAATCCTTACGTAAGATTCCAGCAAATATTAATGACGGCAACTTATCTTACTTAAGCACTTAATGAGTGCCTTCTCACTTTTTGAGAAACTGTTCTGAAAACCTCCAAACGAGGTTTCGGTGTCATTACGGTTTATTTTTCATCGCAACTTTTTCATCACAAATTTCTCATCCTCGATCTTACCATCCAGTTTCACCACAAGGCATATATAATTTCTGAAATCTTATAAATGTCCTAGGTATAGAGGCTTTCAAATCAGAATCCTTTTCCAGTATTTAAAATTCCATTTTCGGAATGGTGAAAATATTGATTACCTGGAAAAGTAGAAGTAGCAAAATTAATTTTAGACTATGAAGCCGAATCCGAAAAGCACGAATCTGTGAGAAATTCGGAACCGGAAAAGGGATATGAGCGGAATTACCTTCCGTCGAAGATTCCCGAACAATGTGCGCATCTATATGAAAGAGAATAGTAAGGTGATTTCAATCTGCTTCGCTGTGCCGAACTCAGAACGCTCTCAGCGATTTTCTTTTGAAGTTACCCGAAGTGGAGCGGTTCTGAAGCCACTTGCGAGAAAGGGATCCTTCTGAACGCGAAAAAGGCACTTACCTAAATCATTTTCCTTAGATTGCAAGTACGACTTTTTCGATTCCTATCACTATTACAAGCACCTTTTCCCCCTTTGGGCCTACGAGGAGTGTTTATTAAGCATCGCCTCCGGAATTGGAATCGATACATGAAATTCGAAAATTATGTTTAGCTTGTAATGTAACCCATGAAATCAATAATTTTAATGAATATATTATATACTATATAGTACTCAAATATTAACCAAAAATTTCATAAAAGTTTTAAAAAAGTAAAGTGGATTTCAAATAAAATTCGTTGATCGAAAATCGTGTTTTAAACCCATTTTATTTTATATTTACTTTTATAGTGGTAGTATCGATAATAATCGAAGTGTTTCGACAGCGGAGGTCGTTACCACATATGGACCCCAACTGGTAATCTAACTTAGGACCACTTCCATCAATGGCGAATACGCCACCCCTTTGGCTATCCGGGGGCCCCAACATTTATTTCTCTTGTGTTTAGAGTGAAATTTCCTCGTAAACGTCCAACCTTCCTTATTATCTCCCTAATCACCTTTCATATATTTCAATCAATGCCTCAATGTTCCTGACGTACACTCACAATGAGATACATTTCCTCTGAACACAAGGAAATCTGTTAACTAGATTATATTTACGAATTACAATTACAATAAATCTACAATTACACAAACGAAAAGTATACGAATAGCAATTCGGTGGGTATCAGTAATGTTTCCAATTAAATGTTCTGGTTAACGGTAAACATAGAAAATGGGAATTCTGAAAGTACACGTATGAAATCTACTCATAAAAACGTTCATTCACATCACACATGACAATGCGCGTCTTCACAGTACTATAATTAGATAAAATATTTTAAAACATTTTTAGACTTTCACTCGCCCTGAAAAGAAACGTTTTTTCCTAATACAACGAAAATCAGTTTTGGGAATTCTGAAAGTACACGTGGGAAATCGACTCATAAAAACGTTGTCGTTCACATCACACATGATAATGCGCGTCTTCACAGTACAATAATTAGATAAAATATTTTTAAACATTTCTATTCTTTCACTCGCCCTGAAAAGAAACTTTTTACCTAATAAAACTAAAACCAGTTTTTCTAATTTTTAATATAAAGTCTAATTATGGAGGATGGCTCATTCCTTTTTCCTTTAGTCCTTAAAACAGATTCCTGGTATTTAAGAAGGAGCCAATCAGAGAGGGTAAACAGAGAGTGGAGCAGAGCTGCTCATCGCCCTGCTGGGATTGGATCTCCTCTCAAAGAGAAGCTCACGCTAAATGGAAATGTTTTCTCTTGTTTGTGCAGGCGAAGCTCTTCCGTTGGTTGGCTCTATTCTTCCACCGCCAAACAGATTCCCGCACAACCAAGCTATAATGTTCTCCACTTTCACCTGCACATCCACAGCACACAGGGGTCCGTGATCTTTCCAATAAATAAAGGATTCAGCGATCTTTCCTAAACACTCATCTTAGTTTGGAAATTTGCCGGAATGCGAAACGGGCAAAATAAATATATCAATAAACTTCAGGTAAACTGAATGTTACCTTCTTTAAAGATAACGTTTTCTGGAAATAAATTGTACGAGCGATGGACACGATTAGATAAAATAGATGTAGAAATAAAAATAACCCTTGTAAGATTCTTCTTCTGCCTGTTACTCTTTGTACTTGATTTCCTTACTTTTAAAGCTAAATGACTTGAGTTGTTTGGATTCTTCAATCGAAGAACCAAACTATCATTATAAAACTCTTAACACTCCACCTGCACCAGGGTATTTTCACCCAGGTATGCAACGAAAATATATAAGTTTGAAATTTCTCGGGATAATTTCGAAATAAGCACTTGCACAGTATGAAAAAGAAAACGCTTTCAAAAAGAGAGGGATACTAAAGATAGATGAATTCTACCACTAAAAATACCTCCGGTCTTGGACTACCTTGACGACCATCTTAACCAAAATTACTCTCTATAGAAAATAAATTCCCAATAATTAAATATTAAATCAGTCATTAGCCATTCTCCCTGTGTAAAGCTTATTTTATGATAAATGCAGTATATTTTCTGTGAACTTTGAAAAAGTTTTTAAATGATAAAAAAGACTCCACAATCATATGCAGCATATTTTCTGCTTTTGAAACGAATTATGGACATCAAAAAACATAAACTGAAACTTGAAACGACCAAGCATTACTTTTTCAGTACACGGTTTCAATGCTTGCGGCGAATTAATATTAATTCCTGTCAATCGATTCTCGGGAAGGCGAGATAGTTATTATTTTTGATGAGGTAAATTTTACTTTTGATAGATGATAAATTTTATTGGACATTTTAACACGGGATATCTGTTAATGGGTACTTCAGTATTATATCACTAATAACTCTATATGTGTTGCCCTTATCAATATTTCAATAGACTTTAACTTCCAAAGGTGACAAAAAGAATACTAGCATGTGTTCTCCAACTTTAATGTTCACCCCTTAAAGTATCAATCCATTAACCCAAAGTGCGGCATTCAAATTATCTGTATCTTGCAACCTATACCTCAATATTGTCCAAAATTCCTCAATGCAGTCATTCACTGATTCACGGTTTCTCGAATAAAATTAAATTGTGTCAGTGGTAGTTTATCTGCGGGTTTTCCGGGCTTTTGGAACTCTTTTTGTCACTTCTTGAAGCAAATGCGGGAATTTAAATCACACGGATTTCGTCATGTTTATCACTTTCATTGAAATTAAAATTGAATACATTCCAATTAGCTTTACTTAGAGATTAAATTCATTAACTTCGCACAATTTCGATTTATAAGATGAATGTGAGCCACTCAAATGTTGCTTGATGGTTTCATATGGAGCCTATTTTTTCTTTCTGGGGATGATTGGATCATGCGGCCTTCCGGTGAAGTTAAGCTTTCCGACCCCTGCGTTATGTGTAATTTGATTACACAGTAAACCATCCTGGTAAATACTGATTTAAACTACTAGTCGCTTGAAAATCTATAGTAAGTCCAATCATGGAGGAAAAAGACAACGAGTTTTTCCAGAGGAGAAAACGCATTTATTTCCTCAAAGGTATGAACAGCTTAGTTTTTTAGATACAAAGAGAGAAAACTTCATAGAAGCAGTATAATCGCTATAGAAAATATCTATGGTTTATAAAAAATAGAAAGGCATAATATCCATCTACTACAAAATGCTATAAAATTTAGTATTTTTCTTTTGAAAATTGACATAACCAAGATACGGAATATTGAGAAAACTTTGGTAACAAAACTATCTAATGCCGCACGATAGATTTAAAGCGCAAGGCAAACGAAGAAAAGCGTGACGTGGGGAGAGAAACAGCCACCGTGCAAAGAATGGAGGGGAGGACAAAGGGTTTCACGGATAAAAAGACGTGAATGCAAATTGAAGCCAAGACAATATTACCGTCAGCGTGCGATGGTAGATTGCGCCGTCGAAACGGAACCCTTGCTGTTTTCTCACGCCGAAAATCTTCATACAAATGCGACAAGTTTGATCTCTCCGATACATATTTCATACTTAATTAATCAAATTCTGAATTCCTTCGCCCCGCTCTTCATGTCTGCATCGACCTCCTTTGTGGCGTGCGATTCCACAGTGGAGGAGAATAGCGGAGGGTCGCGCTCCAAAGGGTCTGCGCCACTACCCTCGCGTGCCATCCATGGCAGACCTCTGAAGGGACCTGCAGGTGACGCGGCGCCGAGGCATTAAATTTTCATCCTCTCTCGGTCACGTGACAAGGCACGATCGCCTCCCGGGAAACGGCAACAATGAGGCAGATCTCGATTTATCACTAACTGTATGGCGTTAGCGCTGAAAGGACTGATGTGGACGGGGGGTCATGCATTGAAAGCGGAGACTCCAGACGCAAACAAGGGATTTTTGATATCGGCGAAACGTCGAAGAGAGAATGGAAAGTCCCAGGTATCATATTTCCGTGTTTATCGGCCGTATTCTGTAAGGTTGACTCCATTATGCGGAAGTATCCCGAAATGTACGCAGCGAAGAAATATGTGAGAGTTCTCGTGAGAGGTGGCTCATCCAGTGTGTAAATTAATACTTACCGTGCATTGTAATCCGTTGGTCTCTATACTCTATGCGTATTTATGGGAAGCTTCATACAGCTAGCGCAGCATTGACTGAAGTCCCACAGGAGTATCAAAACCTAGATCATGGATTATTATGACAGGGATATGTGTACAGGGATCCTCGTTATTCATGTTGCGCACCTCGAAATACCCCGAAGACCACAACACTACCCCGGAGACCTTGAAATATCCTACATCATACGTAAACTCTGTACTAACATTATACCTTTCGAACTATATCCTTGATATAATGGCAAAGACCGGTTTTTGTAACGGAAAACTTCATTTAGACAGCACGATTTATGATAGCGTTCCAAACTTTTCCTTCGGTGCGACGCTTTCAATTATTTATAGCAACAGTTTGATGACGCAGGTGCGGTCCCATATTTCTTCAGGAAAGTACGACAGGTTTATTTGATGTACTAACTTGTATGTTTACCGCTATTCTTTCCGGTTCAGAAATTATTCACCGCGTCAGAAAATAAAAACATGAACTTGTGACTTCCACCGTCTCAGTCTTAAGGCTAGGTTTTAAGGAGAATAACACGTTAAAAATATCACACGCTAAATTTAAGCCGGTAAAAACGATACTGAATTTTCTCCCAAATTCCCACTTCTACGAATGCTTAATACTTGGATTCTTTTCCTTTTGATAAACGAATTAGATACGCATTAAAAGTAACAAGCAAAAAGTCAGAATTTCATAAGAAATTACATCTTGCTTAATAAATCTATAGATAAGTTGTGTTATTGAGAAAAAAGTTAGAAGAAACAAAAGCTATGCGAAAAGGTTTGATTTCTGAAAGAAGATAAAATTGGGAACAATTATTTCGGACGGTTTGAAAGAGGAAAGGTTTCATTATACGCGTAAAATGTTTAAGGAAAGGGATTTTAACCTTGATGTAGCGCGAGATTAGTTATTTTCAACAGAATATATAACTGCAGCGCTGAGAGAGAGATAAAGGTCGCAGGGTAAACAGATATAAAACGACCGTAAGGAAAGAATAAGCAAACGAGGTTACTCTTTCCTTACGGTCGTTTTTCAGATCACCACACGATTGCCTGGAGAATTTTCTTTGCTGTGATAATATTTCTGACGATGAATGAGATCGAGTTCTCTAAAGTTGAAGCAGTTATTTCGAAAGTACGTAATACAAGGTTCATTTAATAAAGCTAATTAAGAAGGAGATATTGCTGGCAAATCATTCGATTTACGGCGAATCACTTACGCTCTAAGTTGCCTGGACTCCACTGTTTCTAAATTTGTTTGTACTAAGAAGTAAAAATGAAGATTTTTGCATATACTGTAACACCTATACTCTAAAAAATGATTAGGAAGTACTGATTAACTATTATATAAAATTAAGTTAAAATTCGAGTTGGAAGAAAACGCTCGAGATGGAAATATTATGAAATAAAAAAGATACATTACATATATATTGTCGAATATATAAGTCGAAACAGAAACATACGCCATACAATTAATTCCTTTTGCCATTTTCAATAATTCCTCTATCTAATGATATTTTCTAGAAATTTCACGCCATTTTTGCATTCAAGAGTTTTGTTAGCTAGTCTCTGAGTTCTAGATGTTTTCCTCTAGCCTTTTCAACGTGAGATAAAACTGGTTTGTACCAGTTAGTTGAAACTACAATTTTATAACATTTGAGTTTGTTTATAAGTTTGGGTGATATATTCATCCATATTTTGTTCCTGAGACAACACGAGACGGATAGATTTTAAGGACTTGTTTATAATGAACCAAATTTGGATTCCTAATGAATCTTTCTTCGCCGGATATTCAGGAATAACCTCCTACATTTCTTATTGATGCCGACTACCTTTTCTTACTTCCCCACTGAAAGCAATTTTTTTCAACTAGACAGATTAAATATTATTGTTGCAATCGTTGGATTAATCCTTGCTTATAGTTTGCACGATCGCAAAAAACGTGCATGAAAAAAAATAATTAATAATAATTACGCAAACCTTTGATCAAATAGCAACTGGTGAGACACGAGGGAATAAAGCAAAACATATTTAATTAGCGCAATTAAATAGGACATTATTTGCATGGTATGGACAAGTGCACGCACGTAGCGGCTGCAGGACACCATTGGATCGAGCGGTCCTCTTGTGGCTACTGCAGTGCCTTCTTTTCTCTTTCGACCGCTTCGACACGTCGTGTTTTCCTTCGAAACGGAAACAGTGCGGGACGCCCAGTCGTGTAGATAAATGACCTGCGGCTCTCCACGCCTCGAATGCGGCGCTCGACGGAAAAGAAGGCGAGAGAGATGGAGAGATACAGGAAGAGATGGGAGTGACGTCCCACCGCGACCCTCTCTCTTCCCCAACGAGACAACAGATAGCGACGAAGGACAGCGACCGCCGAGAGATTTCCTTATCGGCGGGAAGGGCCGAGAGTTTCAGCGGGAGGCGAGGAACCAGCGGACATTCGGGCATAACACCCGGAAAGGGTACAGGGTCCCCGTAGACGATAGCTAAGGTTATGAAGGGGTACCACAACATTGACACTCACTAATTCAGGAATTCTTGACGTAGCATGAAAAGTTAAATAGCTATGAAATTATGATCTAGTTTATAATAAAAGAAAAGTTGCGAATGATATCTTAGAGAAATATTTAATCCAAAACATTTTTAAGTAATTTTACCTTAAAATTGTCAGATATGCTGAAACGAAAGCCCTTGCGATTAGCTATCTGTCATTTGATCACGTTGTAGAACGTTCACTATTACTAAGGAATTGTTAAAGATAGGGGAAAAGAACGTTATGACAAAGATAGTATATCATAGGTAGCTAGAAAGCTATCAGAACGAAATATTTAGCAATATTGGCGAGATTGTCGGAAAAAAATATCCAGCGAATATTGTGATGCCAATGAACTAAAGGAGAGCAAGAATAGGTTAAAAGCTTGAGGCTGGTAAATGCTAGGACTGATAACTTACATAAGCTTAACATGATCATAATTGAAATCCTGGGAGACGCTCCGATAGTAGAGGAAAGAAATTCTAAACGGATCTTTCAAGTCTACCAAGGACCGATGCATAGAAGATGTTCTTATCAGGCGTGTGGTCTCATTAATCCCGATTTTACATTCGTTCTTAAACTGATTTTTCTCATTCGGAACTATACCTCTTATTCAAATTTTCTTACAAATAAAGGCTCCTCAGTTTGTAAGAATACGATCAGTAAGACTGATAAGATTGCAACGATTCATTCTTATTCGATTAAAGTAAATTTGCTACTTTAAAAAAATTAACATTGTGTGTTCAATTTTGGTATTCATACGGTTAAATAGCTCAATATGTCTTCAGCCTGATATCTATCGGACTTGAGAACAATCACTTCAAGAAATTTTAACTCATGAACGATTCTGGTGAAAAATTTCACAAATGTTGGGTAATTTCGATCTTGACCTGGTATTCCATGCTGCACTGTTGTAACATGAAAACTTGGCAACTCATAAGGAAGCTTTTCCTGTCGCTGTAAGAGTACATTTTCAAAATTCATTGTATTATTGAACACAAGTCAAGACATTGTATCGTTGAATCACCTCGCGTCGCAATTCTTATTTAATTTTCTAGAAAATAAAAATAAATATACCTTATGGATGCAATACTATATGAAACATAAACATCGTAAGTTTAGCAAATAATGTGGAGTAAATTACAGTATCTGTTACATCCGAATCTATTTTCAAGCTTGGACTAGTCTTCTGGAATTTTACGCATTCTGAAGAGTATGAATGAGATGAGGAAATTTACTGAAGGAAAAATAAAATTTCTTCGCAAAGTGTCATAAACAAGTTGGAGGCCATAGCGGCTGAAGTTTTCGTTAAGGGTGATGGGTCATTTATAAAATTTGGAGACAACCAACGGATATGAATGGAATGAAACTAAAAAAGTTTGAGAAGGGTAACCCTAACGAAACCTAAAGAGTCGAAAAAAGCAGTGGCTTGGACAAGGAGAGAACAGTTGGTCGGGATGGTCATTTTGGATCGCTGCCTACGTTGGATGGCAACCACATAAGATGCACTTGGCAAGTTACGGTTGAATGAGTCAAGAAATCCTCTGAAGCATCCTGTTGTTGCTCGAGCGACGCAACTACTGCGTTTTTCCACCATAAAGTCCAGAAGAACTTGCGTTACAATGGGAAGTACCAGTACGTTAAGTAAATCAAAAACGCATTAATCGAAGTCCGAAGAGTACGAGAGCATTTTCAGTTAGTAGTTGTAGTCAAGACGAAGAAAAATGGAGCACTGCCGAGGAAAATTGCGTTTGACCGAGGCATAAATCTAAAATAATGCCTGGACGAAACAGCATACATGTTGCATCTATAAATTGGGGTATTACTGTGGTATGATCACAAAACAGAGAAAGTAATAGTCAATATAAAATGCTGACATTTATTATACATTCGATTGTATAATTCATTTGACCGCAAAAGAATAACTGAGGAAATAAATATGTGAGTCGATAAGGGAGATGGGACGTAAACGATTTACAAGACTAAACGGACATGGAATTCCGGCGAAATGGAGAGCAAGAGGAAAATATGTAGGCCGAGATAAGAAACAACGGGGATGAAGAGAGTGAGAAATAACGATTATGAAACGATGGCGCCATGAAACGGACAATAGCCGATAGCGCGATTTCATCTTACGACCCTTTCGATCGCCGTCCACCGAAACTAATGTTCGAAGCCACACGTCCACTTCCGCCGAGCCATTTCTCGCCGTTGTGACTTTCTGCCGTCAACTGGCACTAGTTCGAAGCTCGCATTCCGTAGCACAATTGCGACGCCCACTCCAAAATAAAAGAACCTCTCCCGAGCTCACCATGCAACCATGAAGGACAAATAAAAACAGGCAAGCAAGAGCCGGGTTGTTGCCTCTTAAACATCATCCTCGTCGCCACCCCTCCCTCTTCCTGGTTTCTGCAACACTCCCCCTTCAGTCTTCCCGTAAAATGTGAAAAGGGCCACCGTTTCTCTCTTAAAATAAAAGTCGACTGACTTCATCTCTACATTTCTTCTTCTTTTCTGACTTCTCTGCCTAGTTCCCCATTTCCTCCCTCCCTTGATATTCTCCTCTTCATCTCTCACCAGATTACTCTTTCTGCCGCCCTTCCCTCGCTACTTCTTTAGGTAGGTCGAATACTTGACCTTTTCACCACTAAATATTTAGCATCTAAATTATACGTCGTACCTCATCAGAGTTACATTTACAATATTACACATTTCCTTCCTCTAACACAGAATTTGGATTGTACCCTCAACCTTTCCGCACTTTCCCTGCTGTCAAATTCTCAGATATATGTATTTATAAAAGGCTCATTTATGAAGGTATCCATTTATCTGTAAAATTACGAATTTTAAAAATTATACTAATTGAACTAAACGAAATTGATTGGTTTTCATAATTTTTGTTATTGTATTTGTAATTGTCTTTTTGTAATAGACAGTTATAGAAATATATAAAACAGTTACAGTTACCATCTGGACTACAAGCAAAATTGCAACCTTTTTGACTGATATTAATAATAATTAAATTTTCGTTGACTAATTCCTATTCTCGATGACGAGAGCTCTAATGTAATTCTTTTCCTATCCTTTGGACATTATAGTAATAAATTCCTTATTATTATTCCTGATACATCATGCGCATCATCTTTTCCGTTCTCTAATCCTTTCTCAATCAACTTTTCTTCTGCCGTTGATTCGTACGACAGTCCTCGCATTCCAACTTCATTCCTCCTTATCTCTCAATGGATAAGAGAGAAAAGGGTCATAGAGGCGAAACTTCGCTGTCGCAGTACTTACGCTCAGATAAGCATCACCCTCAAACCTTGGTGAGGTGCCACTTTTGGTCTTGAGGGTCAACAGCAGATACACCAGTAATTTTTCTGGATTACGACGCCGTAACATTGCGCTACTATCACCTTCGTACAGCATACGCAGGGGGCGTCGCATTTGCTCCACATAAATGGACGCGTATTGGGAGCTTTGCACGTCGATAAAAAGCCAAAAACGTTTTTAATCCCGACAAAGTTGACAATGTAGATTTCGGGATGAGTGTGAAATTAATTAAGAGAATTAACCGCGGAGAGAAATTAGAGATCAAAAATTAGATTCGCAAATTAAAATCTCCCTGATGCGCGAACGAGCGAATTTCATTTACAGCCAATAATTTCGGCTCAAGCTCGTTTTTAATTTCATGCGCCAAATTGCCTCTTTTTTGGAATTATCGGATTAACAAATCAATGCCATTATTTCGAAACACTTTCGTCTGTGTCAGCGGCGCATTAACGCACGGCTATTAAAAAAATCGAATTAAGTCGAGACCTTTTTAATTTAGTGTCAAACATTTCGAGAGAAAATAACAGAATTGGAGCGATTACGAAAAAAGTCCAATCGATAGAATCAGCGCGCGAATAATAGCAGAGAGCGGCTGAGCGCTTCGAAAGCCTTTCCGGTCGGATGCTGGCAGCGGACCTTCGCGTCGGACTAATTTTCTGGTGCGATAAGCGGCCGTCCCGCAGTAGGACTCCCACTCTCGCTCACCCACACACTTCAAGGCCTGACATCCTCCGCCAGAGTCGGTCCGCATCGCCCACGAGCGTAGTCCCACGAGGGAATGGAAACTGCGATCCTTTCTCGGCTATCCTGAGCCGCGCATTTTCCTCGCATTCTATTTCGGGATATCCCACGAATATCTTGTCAGCGAGATACATCAGATAGGGTCGGAAAGGATATTAATATGTTTCGGAAAGGTCCGTTGTTGATGGCAGAGAATAATGAATGTATTCTTTGATTCCTTTCTCTCACTTCTGGCAAAATGAAACAATTTCGAACGAACAAATGATTGGGTGAAAGACGAAATTCGCTTATGATAATTTTCAGGGAGCTTTTAACTAGTTTTGGTTTACAACACTGCTCTGTGTTAAAAGACATTTACAAAATAATCCATGATTACCGATAAAGATTAAAAATGAAATAGTTCCTAGGGCTCCTATAATTGAGTGGGATTGTATAATAATGACAATAATAATAACAACAATAATAACAACAAAAATAATTATAATAATAAAAATTTAATCCAGGAGCTTAAATGAAGTTTCAGCGAAATCGGAGCTGATCGTACGATTGAATTAATTAATATGGTAAACGTTGCTGAGCAGTTATACGATATAATATATTCGATATAATGCCCATCTCAAGCAAAGTCAGTCTTAATTTTAAGAAGGAAACTTAAAGATACAAGTATACCCTCGTAAATTCCAGAAGATTTCAAATATGATACAAACGATTTTCAACTTAAAGATACGGATACTAGCATCTATTAGTAATGAGGCACTGAAAAATTTTTCGAAGCAAAACCGATTAATCTTCTTGAGTAATGAAACCTGAAATTTTAAGCATATGGAATAGGAGCATTCTACTGAAACTCTTTAACTTCTCCAAAGATACCTTCACCAAAAAAGTAGCACCAAAATACCCCATTCCGATAGGGATTCCTTTCTTTTATGGAGCACTATAAAAGGACTGGAATACATGAAGCGAAAGGTTTCCGTAAGGGTCACTAGAGGTCAACCAAGGAAGTTTTTTCTCAGGTTATGCGACTACCTAAAAAAAACACGGCACTAACCGTTATTGCAGCATCTGAGTGGCTCAAAACGAATCAGGAGTGAATTAATCTGAAAATTTTAATTCTCATAGTTCCTATAATGAAAGAATTAACTAACTCAGTATAAGTTTCTTTTATTAATAAAATTTACTAAATTTAACCTTAATTAATTAATTTAATTTAATTCATTAACACTTTGAAGGGAGTAATTTATTGTACTCAAATTGGAAATATTTTCGTACGTAGGGCCCCTTTCAGATATAGTGTTTCAAATAGTGACGGTATAACTATCTCCGTAGCTTTCTTTTTGTGATTTAACTCAGCATGATTTTCTCTTAGTCCAAATCACATGTAACAGAACTCACGAAAAAAGGAAAGTTTAATTGCGCCATTCACTTTGGACCTCTGAAACTCCATTACAAAATAAAACTAATCCGGATAAATTTAATGAAATAAAATTTTAAGTAATTAATTATCGTGAGATTAACTTAAAAATCTCAGGGGGAATGAACGCCAATTTACTTGGCTTTTAAAACAAAGACATCTCAGTATTTTTCTTTTTCCATTTCACAGTGTCTCGTTTTAAATTTCATTTCTAATTGAAAAGGAAATTAGCTGCGCCACACTAGGAACAAAGCTACAAGAACCCAAAACACCAAGTTAGATACCTACATTACCAATCAAGGTAAAAGGCTGTGGATTTATGTATTAATATATTGTACACCTCCACCCTATTTTATGTCCTGAAAATACACACAAACAATCACTCAGTCTAAACATATAAAAACTTCTTTCAAAATTCAGCATTTACTTAAAATTATATTTCTCAAGTTTTTTATATACGAAAGGAATTTAATGAGATATATTTGCAAATTGCTTTCCTACAAAGAACTTCCAAATTACGGACGAGTAAACGATCCTTTCGAGCTAAATCTATAGCTCAACACACCGCTTTGGAGAATTAGTGGATGGGATGGTAATAGCTTTCTATGAGTCAACCGTCACTTGAATGCTTCCAGTTTAAAAAGAGGGGCTCGGAGAAGTTTCTGTGAGATTCAAAACGGTGGGCGATTCATAACCGAAGCATGGATGCTATCTTCAATATCCTAAAGAGCCAATGAAGATGACACTACATTAAATTTTCAGAGGTATAAATATTTAATTTCTGCGTAACTATAATATGAATCCAATATTTTTCAGATACATCGATAAATGTTTCATGAATCAATTTCTCTTCGTGCTTTAGGCAGCAGATTGTGCTTCTATTGGGGGAAAAATAGCGAGAGGAAAACCTAAATCCAAGGAATGTATAAACAACGCGAGATATATCAAAATTATTATACAGAATACTAATGAAAACTTATCGCTTTGAAAATCAAGACGTATGTCATCGCACGGAAGTTCACAGCAATCTATTTCTTATTAGAATTACTAATGCTCCGTAAAGATTTGAGTCATACGTAGTTCCAGAAAAATTTCTTCATTTGTGGAATAAGCAAATCCACCGTTACTTCCCAGTAATCTAGCGCTGAAAATGCAGTTGCGTCATCCGCCTGTTGGGATGATTTTCTTTCCAATATAGGAGCTCCGCTTCCTCGCAACTGAACAAGAGGGCAGGATACAATACATCTTCTTTAGGCACTCCGGAGGAAGTAAGAGAGACAAGAGACCCATTGTTCCGTCTGCAAATGGGTTTCCCACGTGGATGCTGCACGTACTTTTAAAGACGTCTCATAAGACGTTAAAGATTGCCATTAAGAGGAACATTGTCTTCTCGGTCGAAGAACGGTAAACAAACTCGGAGACCGTGAGCGATGACGAGGCTCAACACGTAACCTCAGACTATTTTAGGTGGGTTTCCATTTCTCCACTCGCTCTTCAACTTCACTAGAGCATGAATAATCCCTCAAAAATTTAGACTTCTTTGCTCATTTTATTTTATATGAAAACATGTGCCAACCATAACCTTCAATTGAAGTTTAACACTTCAAAACTGGATGAAAGGCGTTCCACCAAATGATTTTATGAGGGCTTGAATGACGTAAGAATAGCGATCAGGACGTTCCTGAACGGGTGGTTTCACCTTGAGCAATATCCGTGCACATCCACAGAAGCACATATATTAGAACGAAGCAGTGCTTAAAGGGAGATTAACAAAGAGACCAGTTCATTCCACGTTAAACTGATACAAGAAAAGGAAATGAAAACGTCATTCTTTTGTGTAGGGGCGTACCATTAAAGGGAAACACCTAAATATTTCGCTCCAAGATTTTCATTGACGATCTCATAACACCGATTAAAGACAGAGAAAATGAGATATCTATTTTCAAACACTCTTACCTGACAAAAATGCGGTTGAAATAATGGAAATAAAAGGAAGTTACTGCGAAGTTTTTTATTTTGGAGTTTGTAATTCAAAGGAAATTTTAGAAAAGGTAAAAATGAGCCTGAGTCTGTCTATCCTTTACTTAAGAATAGAAAGACTTAGGCTCATTTTTACCTTTTCTAAAAGTCGCTAAAAATGTTGGAAATAGCTTTGAACGCCTTTATGTAATTTCTAACAATTTTAAACTTAGATCGTTAAATGGAAACCATCGTACCTCTCGGCTCTTATAAATATGTATAGCATTTACAACGATCCCTGCTAGTCTGCAGCACCTATACCTTTACCGTTGCGCGGACCATCTAACCACCAGGATAGCTTATTTCCAATTAGGTACAACTAATATCAGTTATGTTACTTTTTGTTTTTCTAAGTAAAACGATGCGAAAGGTATGAAGTGAGGCCTCCGAAATGTTTTCACAATTCGATTATTCGATATTTGAACAGTTGCGTACTGAAAATGTAGGGAAAAATTATGCATAATAGTCTTCTAGGACTAACAATAAGACTGTTAAATGGCAATATATTACGTAGAAAAATTCTTAAGCGCATAAAAAACAATAAGTAGAAATTGGTTTCTATTCCAAGTAGTTCATCCATACTTACTTCTAGCGCGGAAATATCTACTTCATAAAAGTTAACACTTTCTTGTTCGACAAAAATATCTTACTTTAAATGTTAACAAGATTAAACAAATTAATTATTATTTTAAATTTGCCATTGTAGTATCCGTGCAATCATCGCAGTGACGTAAATAGACTTACGTTTAATAATGAAATTACATCCACTGTCTTCACGATTTAAAATATGCAAACATGTAATTGTAAAACAATGAATAATAGATGATGAAGCTGCTTCGTTAATTAAAAAGATGAACGACGAAACGAAAATTTAATTAAAGTTTTATGTTTTGATTAAAAACTAAACAAGAAAAGAAGATTAAAATGTTATCGATTCACGGTTAAATTGTAACAGCGTTATTGAATCTTTTGATGTACTCTCTTAAAGCTTCAATCTCATACATCATATTGATTTTTATTCAAGACTAGTTCATCGTCAGAGACCCCTTTTATGGCTACGAAGCTTTGTAAAACACCATTACAATAACTACTTCGACTATACAAAAACTGTCACATGAATCTAATGAAAAAATCAAATATCAGCCTCTATTAAATGTGCTGAAATGGTATCATAGTTTGAGGCTGCATGAAAAACAACTGCAGATTTCCAGGGAATAGAGACAGGGAGAGCTAGATAGGGAGAGAAAGTGGTTCGGTTTTATTACCTCGCGCCCCTTATCTGCTATCGCACCTTCTCCCTGAGTTTTTACTCAGTAAGGAACTACCCATTTCAGCCATTGGATCAATCGACTCGTCTTTCTTTCTTTCTCTGACCGTTCACCTGCCTTCTCCGTACACCTATTCCACTCACTTTCACTCCAAACTCTCGTCCTTGAATTCCAGATTTCCAATAGTTCCATTCGGCATTGAGTCGTAAATCTCCCGACGCGAACGAAGTTTTTTCATCTCTTTATGGAAACCAAATGCAAGAGTAACGTTTTCCTAGTTCAAGTTTACGTAAACAAATATACAGTTGTTGAAAAGCTATTCTTTTTCATGATCGGATTCTAACAGGAAAAATGTTCTTAAGAACTAAAAGAGTAGTAGCATAAGCATAAGTAATACAAACACTTTGCTATTTAATCGCAGCCCAATTTCATGCGAAAATTCTGTTCAAATTAAACTGCTAAGTTAGTCATTATCTCGTTGTAATATTGTAATCTGAATATCCAACCGGAGTTTTTACAAGAAATATTATTAAATATTTTCTTCTTATTAATATTAAAAGCCCACGGCATTTAAAACGCAACCAATCTCAATCATCTGAGAATTATCCAAATTTAAAAAATTAATCGCAAATTAATGAATGCATCCACAGTCCTACGGTATACCAAGAAACACATTTTCATTCCTTCAAATACAAAATTTTTCATTAATTTTTAATATTGATAAAATAACTTTTTTTACGCATGCCAACATTTTTTAAAAACAAATTTCAGAAAATGTAAGTGACATTTAAAAAATTAGATAGTATATCATTTAATAGGCAGAACAGAAAAGGTATATAACTTCACCTTGATATCAGAATACGTCTACTTAGGAAGCTTCTTTGTTGGAAATTATAAGCAGAGCTATTCTCCTTATACTCATTTTTTTCCTTCGGATTCCTCTATCCGAAGCTCTTTCCAACCCGCCTCACATCTTGCATTCCATAATTTTAGGTCGTAAATTAAGCTTCCCTATATCTGGCTGCAAATCTTTCCCTCGAATAATGTAACAGTTGAACATATTACGGTAGATTAACACGGTAATTTAATTTTTTTAATTCGGAACTATTTTACGAAAATAAGTTTGAATGGTACATATTTATTACTAATAACTATCTCCGTCGTTGAACAGAAGAGAAAATTAGAGTGAAAAATTAGAGATAAAATTAGAGATAGAAAATTATTATTTGAATTACATTATGTTGCCTTTACACAAAAATTCTCCAACAAATCGGTCTTTTCCGTATCTGTAGAACTGTAAACGATAATAAATGAAAACAAAATTCTTCAATTTTTCGTATCCGAGGAGGACAGCTTTCAAAAGAGGAAGAGTAATCTAGTTTCAAAAATTTATAGCACTTACTAGCATCGAATCCTTCTGTAAGTGCGAAGATAGCGTTTTGAGTAGATCAAAGCTTGATGGCCGACTTGTTTCTTTTAATGACACCGAAGAATTCTTCTTGGAAAACGACGCCGTTATCCCCTAACCGTTTCCGCACCGCTCCACCGATCACATCCTCTGCTTCATCTTACGACACCCACTGCTCCCCATTCCCTTTCTTTGTTTCTCCCGTAGTTATACTCTTCCTAATTCTCACTCTCCCCGCCCCTTCACCAACCCCGCCTTTTTTTCTCTCGATTTATGTCTTCTCAGCCTGTTTCTCCACTCCCTCCTCTCTCTATCTCTCCGTCTTTAAATCCCTGCTTTAGTCTTCCTCCTCCCACGCAAAACTGGAATCTTCTTCCGATTTATCTCACTATCTCTGCCTCTCTATTTTTCAAATCCGCCTTCCCTTCTTACCCCGTTTCTTCCTTTTCTACCTGTGCCGTTTTCCCTCTAAATTCCCACCCTCAAATCTTTCTTAAAGTTCCCACTGCGAACCGCAATCCTAAAACTCCCTTTATCTTATTCCCACCGTTCTTCTTTCCTACGAACAATGAGACAGTAAAACTCTTCCAACATCCTTATTCATCGACTTTCTCGTTTTCTTATCCTACTTCAAGCTGCATCAACTTCATATATGGATTTTATTACATCCTATATCCGTTTCCCCTTCAATTTTCATCTAATTTGTTAACAGTCAGTACAAAAAATAAAGATATAATTATAGTATATAATTACTAAATATTAGATATTTGTCGCGTCCTTTTCCCGTTACCGAAGGCTTTTTACGCACAAACTCGCTTTAATGCAATCAATATTTTCGGCACCTTTTTGTGCGGGTTTTAGGGTACAGAACATAATATTTCTTGCATGTTTCATTAGCATCGATTAACACCCCAGCAGTCAATTCTACTTTCAGAAAGTTAAAGGGCTGCTAAATACCCACGCGCACGAAATTGATGAGTTATAGGTCAAGGAACCATTTGCATAATTATCGGGAAAATGATTAACACCAGAGAGGCATCGTCTGGATAGCCGTGGGCATTCTCCACGTGGCCCGCAAAAATTACGATTTGAATGATATCGACTGGTACTCTGGAAAACATCGCTGAGAGCCTAAGAATACTCTGCCAGTAAGATACTGTTCTAAGATGATTTACCCAACAACTTCGGAAGTAACGCTTAGTGACAAGCAACATAATACGTCATCCGACTAAGAAGATAGAAATGAACCACCATCGAAGCGAATTTCACTCAAATGCATCTTCAAAGGCAGAAGGCGTTTAATTAACTCTAGTCGTTTCCATCATGACGTTTTACCAACGAGGTTCAAAGCTATTACCGTCATCATTAGTCATCTTCTCGATGACAGGTCCGTGATTGTGTGTCACATCTTCCAAATCTTTCCCCTTCACAAAGGCATCTTAGACTGATACCCATTTGTTCTTCTACGACTATTATCTGAACCCATTTCTTACCTTTTAGTATCATACCATCCAATTTCCCTCCAATCAATCATGTATTGCGTTCAAAGATGTAATTTAATTCAAGTTCTCCCCATCTCTTAAAGGTTCGTCTTTAATGACATTCTTATTCATCTGTCTGCTTTCCCGTGTTCAAGAATATTGAATCTTGGGGAAAGTTAGCTTTTTTAAAGACTTATTTGCAGCAGTGATCCATTTTTCGCATTCACTTCGACATATCCACTTTAACGAAACACCACCCATTTACCATTTATTCAAATTTCGGAAATGTTGGCTATGATTAATTGCGGGTTAGCTGTGGATCTACGATCCTTATGGTATCATATTTGCATCGGGACACATATTTATATAAATAAAATTAACACAAGCCAAAGAGTAATTTTGTGGAACCTTACATATTCCATACAGGTTAAATACTATAATCTTCATCAAACCAACTTTACACACACTTTTATATTTTTAGACGCTGAGCAGCGACGCTTTATTTTTAATAATATTAATTATCATCGATATATTGGGATGACCCGCTTATTGAGATGACCCTACCCGCGATGTAGTCGGATCGGGTCATCTCTTCTGGGGGAACGAAGGACAACCCCGCAATCGTGGGTACCATGATATACGATACTTTAATAGTATCATTATTATCGTGAAAAGTGTTTCGAAAGCTTAGATCATTTCGCACGTAGGCCCCCGCCGGAAATCGAACCCAGGACCGCTTACGAGATGATAGGAAAAGAGGCAATGGCCTCACCACCCTCATCATTCGCAACAAACCTGTTTATGGAAGAATTTGAAAAAGATGCCCTTTGAACGTACGAATAGAAGCCCACATATTTCAGAGGTACGTGGACGACACATTAGTGACTTGGTCGCATGGCGACGAAAACCTAGAGAAATGTCTTCGCTTCCGTAACAGTCCACACCACCCACTTACTTTTACTGTCTCCGAGGTTAGGAAAGCAAAATTAACTTCCCATCCATAGTTATCGACTTATGTTTACATTTACATTGATTTTGAAATTTACGTGAGCGTAAGACTTCTTTTCGAGACATTTCGCGAAATATAGTATCTGTAAGACCGAAGTGTATTATTAGACACCCGTTCGATTACGATATGCGTGAAAACCTGAAAATGATTTTCAAAGAATTTGTTAATTATTTTCAAAGAAAAAATGACTGCAAGAAAATCTGGTGGAAGAAGCTACGAAAATTACTTTCAGGCAAGGAGAGGGCGAGGGAATCGCATTCTTTGAAAAAATGCAACTCCTAGCTATATATATTGGACACATTCCACAGCATCCTTCGTTCCTCTGACCGAATTCTAGTAGCGATCGCCATCAGCGATGCAGCGCTCAACTTTCGACGCTAAACAAGTAAAGTTAGGAACGGGATTGCGGAAATGGAAGAGGAGGAGTCCACGGAAAGGCTTGTGTTATGGGATAATGTGTTTCGTAGGAAAGTGAGTATGGGTTAGATGAGAGGGCAGTTCGTGGAAGGAATAATTAGGCCGGTGAATCGATAGGGGAGAAAGATAGAGTCCAACGCGGACGTAAGGGATGCTAGTGGTGCAATTTGTTGGATTTGGAGTGGAAATCCTTTGGGATATTCCGAGGAGAAGGTATAACTAGAAAAATACAGTCTAACGTTTGCTGCAGTACCAAATTATATGGAGAAGCGTGAATGGATATAATGGGCAAAGGAATATCGAGATTTTGCCTGGCTCAGTAACTTGGAGCTCAAGACATAAAAATATTTCGTATAAGTTTGTCAGAGCTGATTAAAATGAAATAGATCCAATTACCTTACGATCGAAAGAATTTACGTCAAGATTTTCCTTTAAAATTTGCAAATGTAAGCAAACATAGCACCTTTGACAGGTGTAAATTAGTTTTTCATTGCGTATTGTATCAAAGCAACATTTGGAAGTGATATTGGAAACTATTAGTGTAATACATGATAAGTGTTACGAAGGAGCCGGAATAAGGATATTATTATCAAAGAAGGAATAATGTTAGAAGAATGTTGTTTAGGCAACTAAGTCTCATCCATAGTACTTACCGACTTTCTTGATGGGTAAAGTAGCCATGTCTTTTAGCAGTTTCTCCACCAAAGGATCTCCTTCAGGGTAAAGCTGCAACCGAGATATGGACCACTGAAAGCGATCCAGGTTTGAGCTGTTTTTACTGAAATGAAAATAGGTCTCCGTTATTACATCGGACTTATTAAAACAACTTCTTAGGATAATTATAATTTATCTTCCGAAAATTGCTGAACGGACATAAATAAACATAATTTTAATTAATATATGATAGGAAACATGAAAATTATTAAGTAATAAATATTTCTTTACAGACTAACTCTCTTTTGACAAAATGTGAATATTTCAACAGCTAATTCCATAAATATTTATAAAGAGAGGCGTATGCTTGCTCTATCAGATTATTCAATTTCCAGCAAAAATGATTAGGGAATCTTAACCATTTTAAGAATGATATCCTCCAATGCAATAGATTATTTCGATTATAAAGGTAAGAATCTGTCATCGTTAACCGTATTTTAAAAAACTGTACGATATAGTGTTGTTTACCATCATGATTTGGTTTATTTTCAGTTTCGGTACTCCAACGAATTCTTTAACTCTTCCTTATAATAATAATAATAAATCGACTTTATTTCAGGGCGAGATTGAGACTAGTAAGTCTCTTCTTACATCTAACCCTATGTCATAAAAGATGAAAAGAAATAGTTTATGGGGTTAAAATAAAAGAAAAATAACAAAGAGATGTGTTTGCGGGTTAAAAAAAAACCTAAGTTATTGCACTTAGGAAAAAATAGAACCCTGCAGGAAAACGCCCACAGGAAGGGGGGCGTGAAAAACCTGCGAAACCTACAGACAGTAGCATCTAAAATTTTAAAGAAGAGGGGGAAATTAGAAAATGAAAAGTGACTGCAACCTTACTGAAAAGAATAAAAAAAAGCATAATAAATGTTCATTTATATGAAATAACGTACCGTAACGTATAATAAACGTACCTTGGTACGTCGATAAAGTGCATTGTCATCCTAGAAATCTATCACCGCATGTAAGCAGCTAGATTAAATTAGATTTAGAGAGTTCCCAAGCATTCGGAACCTTTCTGACTGTATCAAAAGGATACTGATACGAAAATGAAGACGGCTACCGATATGATTACTTAGATTAACTTTGAATTCCTACAAATCAGAAATTTAGCGTAGGTATTAGCATAGTATTTAGCTATTTATAAGTAATGCGGTGTCTTTTCTCAAGTAAACCAGAATATGTCAGGATGAAACTTCCGCAGCATTTCAAGGAGGAAAAGATTAATTCAGAGAAGAGAAAGGTAATGTATTTTACCCAAGAATCCCAGATTTAAATTATTCCTACTCTAACAAGGTGAGGACCACCTTTGCATGCAACGGATTCGCTCAAGACTTTCAGAATACGTTCCTTGCTCTATATGTCCGATCGTTGACACTACTAGAGCTTTTTTCAGCCTAAGTAGCAACTGAAATTAGGATTTAGGCGACCATGCTATGCACGGGCATTACCATGTAGATTGCGAAACTTTCCAGGTAGGAAAATATTTTCTCACATTTGTTAACAAAATTTAATTTTCCGCCTTTAATTTTTATCTTCTTACCCAACGAGCATTCTTTACCTTTTCGACAACATTTTGTAAAATATGTGTTAGGTCGGCACTCCAGTATCAATTATATTGCTACATAGTATAGTATACGGATAACCTGCCTAAACCTCAAGTGTCACTGTCCCTTTATGTCTTATGAGCCCCATCGGAAACCCCAAGGAAAAGTAAGATATCGATCTATCATAGATTCGATCCCAGAGTCCCGATTTTTCCCGTGTTTTGAGAACTTTCCGGAACAGTAAGAAATTGAAAATGGAGTTGTTGGTAGAAGACGTGTTTCTATAACGTAAACGGCAAAGATATTAGCCAACATGGTTTTGGGTTCGACGCCAGGCCAATACAAAATTCTTCCAGAAATGAATGCGTGGTACATGCGCTGGTTTCTAATAGTGATACAGAATTGATTTGTCTGAGGAACACGCCTCACTTTTCCAAATACATCACATACAACGTAACTGATTATAAAATCGACACCAGTGGCTACTAGAATAACTCCTGGACTGAAAGGTGAGCGGAAATATTGATACCACATTGGCCATTACTTTCGACCGAGAGAAGAGGAACACGCGGAAAGAAAGAAGAAGCGCTGAGATGGAGAAAGTAAAAGAGGAATGGAAAGAAATAGAGGAGGGTATAGTTATATACAGGAGCGCTGTTACTCTTAAGGGATTGAGAAAGGAACATACCCTCTCCGAGATGACAGAGATGAAGTAGGATGGGGTGGGGAGGAGAAGCGAGGAAATCCCTGCTCGTGTTTCGGGATGGATTCCCCACCGACGGCCGTGCTATTCGAACACGTAAAGAAGGAGCGTGGACGAGCAATTTTCCGGAATGGAATGGCGGAATAGAGGGGGGAGGAATAAGACGGAGAGAGGAGATCCTTTCTCCGTGGCAGATTGTGTTCTACGGCTGCCGAGGTGGCCAACGACCCCCTGAGCGGAGAGAAGCGGCGGGAGGATGGGATGAAGAAGCGGGGATCTCCCGGAAAATGCCAGAGGAACTTGGAGAATGAGGGTTTTCTGAAATAGAGATTGTTGCTTAGGGAGAGGGAGGAATTGGTGCAATGCTAGACGATGTGAGTAACCATGGAAAAAATTTAAGCCGTCAAGTCCCTATGCGAGTCTCTTTGCCAGCCCAATCTTATTCTCTATACGTTTTCTACGAAGTTCGCGTTCATCTGAAGTAAAATGTCGAACGATAATCGCGTCTGCATTTGGTTTTAAATCAAAAAGTACCAGAACCATTCGCATAGTAATTCGAAGCTTGAGCTACATTTCAGAAATTAGATAGTGTATAAAAAGACGCAAAATAACACTGCTACAAATTACATAGTTCTTCCGAGTCACTTTTATCAGAATTTTATTCTAGAATTTAAGTCGGAGAACGAAATTATCAATATATTTTCCTGAACAATTATAAAAATTAAAGAAGCACTGCATGATCAATTAACTCATATAGCAGATAGATGCTTCAACATAATTCCATTGTATCTTTGGGTTTTCGAATCTTTGACATAATAATTAATTTACTTTTTATTTTAGTTCATTTTTATATATAGTTATATATTTTGAGTTGTATGTTGTTTTTTGTATTTATGAGTTTTATATTAAGAATTCAGAGGTTAGGTGTAAGAGAGGCCTAAAGGCCTAAAGTGTTAAATAAATAAATAGAGTTAATTGAATTAAAGATGTTAAATCGGATAAAAATCTATTCAATATTCTCAAAATTTTCAAATTGCTGCGGGGGTGGGAGAAAAAGAGCGAGAGAAGGTGATGCAGCGGATGGTAAATCTATAGGATATGCAGCACCAGGGTCCGAAAAGGGTCTCTCGGATGGAGGCTTCCAACGCTGAAGATGGGAGAAAGGGGACGAGGAGGGCGGAACAGGGTGAGAGGTGTAGAAGGGGAGAAAGAGAAGGGGGCAGACGGGGGCAGCGATAAACAGAGTTGGTCAGCCTCACAGATTGGACTACCCCCGGTCGCATTCCCAATCTCCATTTCCTCCACATTTCCCCACAGGAAACCTCGTCTTTCACACCTTCCCGTTCTCGCAATTCGACCGCAGTCGAGGACGTCCGTCGGCCAAAGCTTTTTTCAGGCATGCCGTGGGACGGCGACACCGATCTCGGGCTATCACTGACCTGCCATTGGCACCCCACCGACCGATCCGCTCACCCTTTCTCTACGGCCATCGCCTCCGTATTCCAACCGTGATATCCGCCGCCAACATCTAGAATTTTTAGCATTCGTTTTTTATTCCAATAAAACCGCCCCAGAGGAAGACAATCTGTTTTGATGACACCATCGTAATTCTAATAAACGAAGATGCGTTTTACTGAGTTTATATTCCGTTCGAGGAAGCTTTATTTATGCACGAATAACTAAACGCTAGCCATACTAAAATGCATGTATAAATACCTGTTTTAGTCACCATTGGAAGATATGTATATGAAAATATGCATGTGAAAATTGCATACGATCATAGGAATTGCTAAATAGAGATTATGAGGCCGGAAACTTCAATTTGGTTGGGTTCCATAAACTGAGCGGCTTAGCAATACAATCTCGTTGCTATCAAGAAGAAGGGAGACACACTTTCTCGGGAAAAAAATCGGCTTAAGCTTAATTATTCTGTTGATTCCAGCCATTCCAGTTACTTACCTTCAAGAATAATTGAAATAAATCGCATAATGTGAAACTTAACATATTAACGAAGAAAAATCTACGCAGAGGGAGAGAATTTTCCGGCATGGTAGTTCAGTGGTTAGGATACCTGCCTAGAAAATGGGAGACCTGGATTCGAGTGCCAGTCATATCGCCTTTTTTTCACAAGAGAATTTCAATTTAAATACGTGATTTTATACCTTAAATGTTCGGCATCTAAAGCGGTATTTTCACTCACCTCTATACGATATTACACATCATTATCGTTAACCTACTCCGAATCTTTCCCTGTCATCAAACATCTTTTACTATCCATATACGCGTATTTTCGAGGAATATACTATTTCAAGGCTTAGTTGCATTAAGGGGTCGAATATCGTCGAAATACGACACCTATCTCATTCACTTCCGCTTCGCTCGCCGCAATTTCCTCCCCCTCTCGTGCAACCCCTGAATAGGAAATCGACTGTTTATTTTCCTCTCATTTCCCCATTCACTCTCTTCTATTTGGTTGTTCGGAAGAGCTTTTCCACGAAGAGCGATTTCCCATTTCCTTTGCGGCGACGGGAAGCAAAAAGCAGAAAAAGTGAAGAGCGAGAGGCGAGAAATGGAAGAAATAGAAAGTGAAACAGACGAACGGGGAAAGCAAAGAGGGAGTGAGTTGTGAGGCTAGGTGAGGGTGAAAGAGTATCATGCGCGATTCGAAAAAATTCAAGGCAGAAGGTAAAAGTACGTATGAAGAGGTTAATGAAAGACTACAAAAAATGAAGCGGGAGTTGATACAAGAGATGAAAGAGGCGAGCAGGAGGAAAAAATACTTGCACTTGAATAAAATAGGTTCATTCTCTTCACAGAGTACAAGTCGAATCCACGAGTAATTTTTCTCTCTCAACTGATGGGTATTTTTGTAAGCAAATATTGCTATCGCTAGTTTTGATTGAATGTTTCTCAATACCTTACCTGTAAAATAGCGAGAAAGTTTTTCTAAAAACTTAGAATTCCCAAAGAACGGTGACGTGAAAAGTAATGCAAATTTTTCCCTGAGTTAAACAAAGATCAATCATAAAAAATAAAATCGATGGTAGCAGGCTTTACTGTGTGGAAATCCATAACACTAGGATTATAAGAACAAAATAACAAGGTAAAATAACAAAGATCAATCAGCCCATTTAAAGAAAACCACAAGGTAAAAATACCATTAAATAATTGACAACTTGTACACTTGGCAGTACATATACTTGACAGAATATACCTCCTTATACTTGACAATATATATTAAATTGAATTTTAAAATGCGCCGCTCAGACTGCTTCGGTATAGCTTTTTTCTGTTTACCTTTAGCTTCCTTCATTTTTCACCACAAACATTCAACATCATTCACATGTTAAATAGTTTCGAGTTTTTTTGTAAAATGAAAATTTAATCAAATTTTGTTATTAATAATTGGTTTCCTTAACCACCAATGCTATCATTGAAGGCTAGCACATATGGCTTACCGTAATAATACGATGAATATTAGGCCCATAAAGAATAAACGACTTATAATTTTAGGCTTTTTGAAGAGGAGGAAATTTTCTGAGATATTAGCGTTCGTAGTTGCGATGACAAATCACTGGGCCTAACATACAACCACGAAGAAGTTTCTTATTCAGCCCGAATTTGCCTACACACGATGACAAAATTATATGCCGCATTGTCAGGATCGTAAAAGTGTAAAATGAGTAGCACTGCATACACTGAGTATGGAAAACTTTTTCTTTTTAGGGTAGTTGGTCGCTTAAAAAAATTTTACCAAAGTAAAATAATGTGTGTTTAGAGCCCTTCCTCTGGACTCCATCCACAACCTTGGACGAACCAGCACGAAATTCTGCGTCGCTTTCACCGTTCGACAGGCTGGCGTAGTGGGTCGAGGCACCTAGGTGCGACGCTACTGTCTCGGGTTCGAATCCGGTCGCGGGCGCTTCCGGGATTAGAGGGCCGCCAACCCCACCGGGAGTTTTTTCTTCATCCTAACTTCGGAATAAACGGATTCGAGCCCGTACTTTAGTGTTGCGGGCGCCTCAAACCCGCACCCAGCCCTCGAACCCGCTTGGCGGGCGGCCAAATCATTCATTTCTAATATTTTTCTCGGATTACTTTTTCGGCTGCAAAAAATTTCAGTTTCAAGTAATTTCAGTTAACCACTTTCAAAAAATTGCACTGCTGGGTTCAAAGCTCTGGGAAAAAAATTTTAAAATCCAAACAACCAACTTAAAATGGCATTTATTTATGAGTGGGCTGTCTGTATCTTAAATCTAATTTTCAAGGCTTAACCCAGCAGTGCAACGTTCTGAAAGAGAAAATACAACAAGAAATTATTACAAAATTCAGCTAAGAACTATGAGAGAGTCACAACTGTTTTATTCAATATATCACTTCCTTATTTCACGAAAACAACAGGTTTAACGAAACATTGGCGAATCTCATTCACGAATTCGCAAATTTATTTTCCCTCTCACACACCGCAAGTAATAAAACGCAATTTCGAAATTAAAAGATGTTCATTCGAAAGAAAATATATTCCTAACGTGAGAGCTACGTTATAAAAGTTTCTTTAAACGAAAATGATACCGGCGAAAGACAACACATTCATTTCCATTCAATCAGGACTCATCGTAGCTTACGGGCTAAGCGGTGTGAACATTCATTTCCTTCTCATGAAGCAACTAAATTGTACGAAACATTTTATTCTTAAACAAAAACAAGACCTTTTAGGATTATGCAGGGAAATAATTACCTTCTATGGACGAATAACTAATTTAGTATTTTCTTAATAGGTTTTCTTTAAATTTCTGAGTAAGTATCCTTAAAAATTTTCTTCTCTCCTTAACAAGGAGAAAGGGTACTCTTAAAATAAAACATATAGCATAAAATATTGAAATCTACGCGTTTCTTCTACATCGTATAAGAGACAAATCTCGGTCCTTTAGAGCATGAATTAAGAAAAAATCGCAATTAACCTAAATTGCGTCGATAAATGCAGTTCTTTACTTTCAACGCAATAAAGAAAATTTCTTTAAACCCTTAACACAAACATTAGGAATAAAAGCAAGGACAAGCAGATAGAGCCAAATATTTTCTTGGATCAGGAATATAACTTTTACTAACTACCTCTTTTCAAAAATGAGGTACAGCCAGGCAAATTTTTGGAAAGCCTCCGCCAATTGAATTCGTTGGAAAATAGCGATTCAAAGAAGTGAATGTGAATGAAAAATGATTTGAATTAATCAGAGGGTGAACATTCCTCTGGAATTCAGAAAGAGGCTTGAGAGAAGATCCCGGAACGAGGAGGAAAAAATTACCGGGAAAAAAGGAAAAGATAGGCACAGAGATATGAAGGGATTATAAAGCACATTGAAACGGAAGTGGAATATAAGAAGAAAGAAATATCAAGTAAAAGAGATAAGAAAGATTGAAGGCAAACAAAAATGAAAATTACCTCTGAAAGGAAAAGAGGGAATTATGCTTTAGAATGACTGAAAAGGAATAATTATATCATGAATCGAATTGTAACTATGGAAAAATATATTAGTCTTGGCTTTTTTAACATTTAACGTTTTTCATTATTAGAAGCATGAATCCATAGTTTAAAAAATCAATCATGATCACATTCTGAAAAAGAGGTATTTCAAATTGCTGATGGAATAAAATATTTATTATTTTTTATATTTAAAGATTTCAAAGTTAAAATCATGGGGTAGGAAAATCGTTTATTGTGACTGGGATGGAAGGAACTGGAAAGGCAGTGAATACACACGGAATTTAAAATTTATATCTTTTATAAAGGTGAAAATTAGGAAGTATTTAACGATCTCTGAGAAAGAATATTTGAAAAAAGGAAAATACCAGTTTTTCCAGTGACATTTCATCGCCAACTGCTCGAAGAATCACAAGAAAATACTGTTTTAATGAAGCAAGACTAAGCAGCATCATAATTTATGCTGTTAATTTTGTTACCAAGCAATTGAAAAGTTCTTTTCATGTAATTAATACTGGCGTATGATGACGAGATTTGCGTAAAATTTCTTTCAGTCGTATCTGATCAACGGTATATGATTAGACGGATAAAAAAGCCCTAAACTGTTAACTAGAACTACCCAAGTAATGTGAATGAATGAGAGACTTAAGTATGTGAATAAATTCATATCCCATATTCTAATATCGGAAGAAGAGACTACACACATAGCTGGCTATCGCCAATCGCTAGCTTACACTACCTTCGGAGCAAAGCATGGATAGACGTTGAATACTAAAAATAAAAAGGATGCGAAAAAGCTCAGGTAGAAAATGGTGCGGAAACTGCGGGATGGAGATACATGGGAACGTTGAGCTTTCTTTTAATAGCAACATCCAAATAGGATTCCTATTACTTCTACTTAAACGTCCATTCTCTAGCAAATGCCTCCACCTATATGAAAACACATGGGGATTTATATCTCAGGATATGTGTCGGCGTTAAAAGCGACGTCCTGAAAAACTAGCCCCGAGGAAGATATCGCACAGGAGGCGAGTTTATGGCGCAACTATTCGCGGGACGCCAGATAATTACTTGAGTGCCATCTCGGGGAGAGAGGAAGATATGGCCTCGTACGGGACAAATAATGAAATCGGACAAAATAGTTCCCCTCCGTCGAGCAACTTTACTCCCTCCCAGAATGGATAAATGGGATTTGTCGAAGGGAGCGTCGGGGCTGTGAAACGGCGGAAAATACTGCAACATCCGAGGAGGGAAAAAGGAGGAGCGGTCCGTGGATTGGAGCGGCGGGAGTTAAAAGGTATAGGAGTCCGCGCCGGGAAGCGAGGGCGACCGATGCGATCCTAGTATTTACTACGGACTCCCTCGAATACAAATGAATGCGGAAATGCGAAACGGGCATTCGACTCGACCGAGTTCACGCTCGGGCGCAGCTGGCACTGCGTGGGTGGGGAGGGAAAGGATGGAGAGAGAGTGAGGCAACAGTTTGCCGGGAGAGGACGGCGGAAACATTAAGGGAGAGAATCTGAGACTGGAGAAGTGCGCGGGAAGTTCCTTAGGGATGTGTGGGTTGCGCAAGACAAAGTTCACATTGGAGAACTGGATCTTCATAATCGTTCCTTAAACTCAACTTCCGCGAAGTTCCGCCGAGGAAATGCTTAAAAAACATTGCTCGCTAAATGTGACGATTAGGGACAATTGGGTACGATGCCTCCCATTAAAAACTCGAAATATCTTTATGCAGATCTCCATTCAAATTCTGCAGTATTGAAATTCAAATTTAAAAGAGAGATTCGAGTTGGGCCAAAGAAATAATTTCTAATATAGTAAGCAGTGAATACTGGCTTTCTCTCTCGTTTAGAAAATAACGGTTATGCTTTAATTACCGATATCGGAGGTTATAATGATAAATCGGCTTTTTTTTCTGGTGAGACTGAGACAATGTCTCCTCTCTCATCTATCCGATCGTCAGTTAAAATACAGTCATTACTTTGAAAGAGGTAGCTTAAGAAAAAAGAAAATATATAATACATGAGAGACGCTCGGAGAAAAGTCATCCACAGCAGGAAAACATCCGATACAAATGTGGGTGAGAAAGACATAAGCATATCTATCAATAGTAATAGCTAAAAGATAGGAAAGTAACGGGAAGTTATAGGATACAGTAAAACATAGCGTAGTGATAGTGTAAAAAGAAATATAATTAAATGTCTTACTCGTTGACCAGCTTCATCTTGCAAATCACATCAAGTTTGCGATTTACTTGCATTAGAACATTGTTACGTTACATTTTCTCTAGTTACCTCTAGAATATCGTTACGTTATATTTTCTAACTACGTCACTTTTACTCCTTACTCGTTGCGTTATTTTTTGAAAGGGATATTTGACCTGAACATTTGTTACTTCCTTGGGTCTAAAAGGAATGTATTAGCTATGAATTTCTTGGACAATAGATGGACCTTCTACATCAATATTATGATTCACTCATATGATTCTCAATTCTGATTACGGAGGATACGCTACCATGAACTCCAGTTCTTTCAGATAGATACACGAATCCTAGATACATAGAAAGCATCAGATATAGCTTTTAACTCTGAGTTAAAGATAATTTCATTTCAAAAGAAAAATTTAAGACAAACTGTATTAGCCTCCCTTAGCTATAGATAGGAAGGTCTTCTTATAGACTAAGAGAATATATCCATTTGTTCTCGTCTTTTAGTGGGATTACTACTATTAGTATAGTAGTATTGTTAAAAGTGCTTCGACAGCTTAGGTCATTTCGCACGTAGGCCCCACCGGGAATCGAACCCGGGACCGCTTTCACCCGAAGTCGAACGCGTTGTCCACTTCCGGGAGCCCATTACTACTATTTATGAGATGCTATTCGTAAGCAACATTCCTGCTCGGGAATACATTATATAAGATAGATTACAATGGGTGAACGAAATAACGAAACAAAATGTGTTAGTGAGTAATTCAAAAGTAGATTAAGGGCGAAAAAAGAGATCTGCATGTGCTGATGAAATTTCAACGGTGCATGCGTAAAGGATCAATGTTTTGCGTAAAGTAATGAATTATGCTGTTTCTCTTGAATTTTTCTTTATTTGACTGCATACAACTTTATGATAATCAATGTACTTGTTATCTTCCTTCATTAGACAAGAATATTATTTTAGATTTTGATATGAGCCGTAATGAATCCGAATTTAAGTCCAAATTGCCCACCTCACCTGAACGAATTTTTTCATTAATACGACTGTATAATTTATAGAGTTAGAGCTAAAACAATTACGATCAAAATAAACTTTCCATTGCGTCAACAACGCATATAAAATATATTCGAGCGGCAGAAAAATATGCCAGTAAATAAACTTCCATTTTATAAAATTGGTCGATAAAAATGTTTTCCGTTTCAAATGTTTGACGTTGCCTTTTTTTTCTTGGAAAATGTTTTAAATTACAGCTCTTGAAAATCTAATGAATAGTTACCACAGCATTGACATATTCGAAAGTAGAAATATTTGTCACGCGGTGATCACGTATCTGTAATAAATATCGAATTTATTTCAGTTTACATACTGTCACGCGTTTTTAACAGATTATTTTGTACATCTGTCGTCATTTTCCATAAAATCCGAATACTTGAAATGATTAATAAATAATTTCCACGCGATGGCGATAAAAAAATGTGTGTCAATTTGATGTGTGCAGAGCATATTATCAGCGATCGCCCTGAAACGGATACAAAATAAAAATTAAGCTTCCGGTTTAGCTACGATGATCACCGATTACTGGTTAATATTTGTATATTCAACAAAAATAGCCAAAATTTCCCATTTATGCATATGCGCATTCAGTTGGTAATTGAAATAAATAACTGAAAGAAATGAAAGTCCAAAGCAATTCCGTCTTTAAAAATTATTGATCAGAATGCGTTTCACAAAAATCACGAATTTGTTAAATACAAACTATATTAGTAACGGTTGCATCTTCCTTCCATTTTATCATTTAAAATTCTAAAATTAAAAAATCATCATTAGATGTATAAGAGCATTGCAGCTGATTTGCAGTCGTGCTATGTAGCTTCACTTTCATGATCATATACCAATTATAACAATACATACAATATTATACATACAGTCAAACTGCAGAAAGGAAGGAGTTATACATCGGCATGAAAAATTTCTCATTACATGATAGGAAATACAGAAAATTAAATTGACATTTGAAAACTGAGCGTTGAGTAGTTACAATCATTCGGAAAAGGCACCTTTAAATATTGCTTAAGGGCATTGGATACATTTTAAACTAGCCGTCTTTCGCCCTTACCGTATTTAGTTCGAAGAAATGCCGTCGGCGAGTTCTCCAAACAGAAAGGGCGACGGTTCGAACCACTTACTGTAGCGCCGAAGCTCTTTCTGCTTGCTGCGGAAAGCGCTGGACATGTTTCTCCGATTACACAATTACGGAAATAATGTGCAACTTACGTACTTGGAAATTGCCTGGATTAGAAGATAAAGGATCAAGCTAAAATTCTGTACAAGAAGATTTTCGTAGCACTTCTAATTGCGGAGTACCACTACAACGAAAGCTATCGACTTTTACTCATGTTTTTTTAATTTTTAACGGAGAATTTATGCAAGCGTAGCAACATTTTTCAAGCATCGAATGGCGAGAAAAAAATTTTTTATCGATATGCATGCAATCATGGCGAAGTTTTGCCAACAGCCTGCAAAAGGATATTCAGGCCTTGTATCGACTGCCCTTAAGTAGTTATGACATCGGATCAGTTCCGCAGAAAACTACCCGGAGTTTTTTTTACGTATATAGTAAAAGCAACCGGTATTATTTCTACGAAGGAAACGATATCAACTCTTATAATTGCCTAAAAGTCTTGAGGATATTTTTACTAGACAGAGGTCAGGGACTACGAATCACGAACATCTTCGTAAAACCTAAAGAAGATCCACCTTCCCTTAAGAAAGTAAGCGGAGGGCGTCGCTGGTAAATTGACAGAAAGGCACTAGAGGACTAGCTAATGAACCGAAGAAAAGGATATGAAGAGGAAAGGGTTGAATCGGTAGTAGAAAGTCCCTTGCCTCCACAAGAAGAGGGGATGAGAAATGAGTTTGGACGTGAAACGATTCGAGGAAAGATAGCGAATGAATGAAGAGTGAGCAGTGGACCGCTTGAATCCCTTTTCGCACACGTTCTGGGAAAAACCCACGGAGGAAAGGGAATCTATACTTCCGAGTTCAATGATTCGCTCAGGTGTGTGATCTGTTTACATATGTTTCGAGAGCGGGAGAGGAAACGAAAAGCAGAAGAATTCGGGATGAAATAGAGAGAGTAGAGAGAAAAGAGTGCGGAGAACACGAAAAGCAGATAAAAATAAACGGATGAGGGATACCGTGAGGAAAGGAATGAATGGGAATGAGGTCACAGAGGGGGGGAATTGAAAGAGCAGGATGCGACGAATTCATTGGGAGAAATCCATAGACTACGTGATCCAGATAAGTAAGAGATGAGGAAGCTGATTCTCTTTAGAACTTTCGTCATTCCTTTCGCAAAAATTATGAAGCAACCTCTTACCATCGGGGAAAAATCGTCTGCATACATGTACAAGAGGATAACTCTATACTACTCTAAACGAAGCATACATCGAACATTCGTGCTCCCTCTAAAAATAACGGTCTCATTAATATTGGGATTCGCAAAAAATATTAATTTACCTCATACTTTTATAAAACAATTCCAATACGTGCTCGAGTGAACCCTTATAACACTATGCTAAGCAAAGCTAAGTATTTGTCCTCAAATAACCTTGGAGATACATCAAAAAGGATATGAATTCGACAAAGGCATTCTCACCAACCAATTTTACTCCCCACGTTTGTAAATGATGTACGAGAAGTAGTAATAGCTTCAAAAAGCATCCTCCGAAATTTTTCATTCCCCGCGCGCGATGAAAAATTCAATAAAAATTAAAACGGAGCGCAGTATCTAATGAACCAGCAAGTCTAAACAAACCTGAAACTCGGATTTACGTTTTATTGCCCGGGCGGACGTTCTCACGATATTTTTCCTACTTCAGCAGCCCTTAAACGACTACAGGATGAAAACGCCGTGCTAGCGAGGTACTAAATTCGCCATCACATATTTCCTTTTAAGCTTTGGAGCGAAGAATATTGCAAATCACGGCGAGTGCGACACGAGCGGATTCATGGCCGCGACCTGCTTCCGCGGAATGCGCAACATTCACGGAAAATTGGACGATAAAAATTCCGGAGAAATGCTACAGAACTAAGTATGACGGCCACAATAGTGGAGGCTGAAAACAAATTTTTAGCGGAAATCCCTACTTTGTCACGATGGAGGTGCGGCAGGACGCGGGAACGGCGCTGAGTGCCGTGAAAAAGTGGTCGAAGCGATCGTGGCAGCGTAGATCTTCATCAGCGAGTCGAGAGAAGGAAGGGATTTCGCCTCAAGGGTTAGAGAGAGGAAAGGTGCTGCGGGGAGAAGGGGATGGGGCAGAGAAATGAGTGGTGTGAGAAATAGAATAGGGAAAAGTGAGCATTTTAAAAATGAAATGGAGACGACAGAAAGATATAGGGAATGTAAGGGGTTATAAATGATAAAGCAACGGTGGAGAGAAAGAAAAAAAGAAGGGACAGAGATAAAAACGAAAGATCTCGTATTTTCACATATGGAGACATTGCGTAATAGGCTACTTTCGTTTAGAAATTTAATCTTCGTACCCTCCTTAATCTTAGTACGCTCTGTCCGGAGACAAAATCAAGAAAAGCAGTTTTTAAAGCTGGTATAAAGAGTATCAAATACATTTCAAAACCATCAAAATCACTCAAGAGCGACCAGGAGAGAGTGAAATTACATTTCCGATCCCTAATATACTCATCCTAAATGTATTTATCTTGGCGGCATAATTCCTCTGTTACGACTTCATCAGTGTTTCTAAAACTGCATTGAAACCAAACGGAGGGTTTCGCTTTTTCTGGAAATCAACCTGAGTTATTTCTCACCCTATTTCTAGTCGCAGATGGTGATTCGTAATGCTGATGGTATGGGAGGCAAAAAATGTAGCATAATAATACCAAAGCATCCCGAAATTTCCATGCATCATTCACTAATTGCACTCAATACAACTTGCACTGGCAACAGAATTTTGCAGAGACATGGAAATCGACCTCTAATGGATGAAACATTAAATGAATGAAACAGAGACCGGGCATTAGAAATCTTTAAGAGATATGACAATGATGAACATTATGGAAATCTACCGCGGCTAGCTAAAGAAAATAATAAGAAAATGGGCCTCCGGTTAGCCAAGTGGGTGGCGCGTTCCACTTAGATGAACGCGGTCCCGGGTTCGATTCCCGGGGAGGCCTTACGTGCAAAATTACCTCAGTAACCAATGCACATTCAAAACACTACTACTAATAAGAAATTAAAAACTCTATTACGAAATAGGAATAAAAACGACTTACATACGTTACCACAAAGATAAGGCCAAAAAAGTAGATTGAGAAAATTCTACACATAAAACTAAAATATAGGTGTACTTCAAATACCGCTATGTGATTCTACACAGCGAAGTCTGAACTTATTGAAAGGAGAATGAAGAAAAAAGAATTGAAATCGGGGAGGAGAGAGAGAAAACAGAAGAAACATGAAGGAAAAGAGGAGCATAGGAAGACTGAAGGAAGAAAGAGAAGCGGAATGGGCCGAGTATCGCATAGTCCAGTGAAGGCCGCACTACCCAGCAAATTATAACTCCTCCGTCGCCTCCTGAGCACATATACAACAGTCCATAGCCCCATCCGCCTCACACTGAGAATCTGGAAGCGTTGTTATAACAGCCATATTCACTCCCGCTCCTGAATCGCTCCTTTGGCGACTGTAAATTCACAACGCGTGTGCGGAGAAGTACGGCCTTGATGTGGGGTGGGGACATGGAAACGGGGAATGAGGGAAATCCGGAAGGAGGAAAGAGGGAATGAGGAATATAAAGAAGAAAATAAGCCAGGGTAAACGTCCAATCTGTGTCATTACAACACGATACTATCACTTGGATTAATTATTTATTTATAAGAGAAAGTGAAGTGAAAAGAGGATGCGAATCACTCGTTACAACTTTAAACACAAATTCGGAAGGAGGCAATAAGTTTAGAGTGGGTGAAATGATTCAGTGTTTTCATTCTGGAGGTATTCTAGAATAATAATGTAATGGCGCAATGAGGCGTAGATTTTCGTTCACAGAAAATTTAATCAGGAGTTAAAACAATGGTCATAAGTCACACAAACATTTTACAGCCACTATTTCATAGTTATGGCGAGGAAAATTTTTGTTTTGATGTTAATTACCAGCCTAAGCGTCGAGAGGCCGTCTTACTTTCATGACATCAACTTATCCTCCATCTTTTATTTCCATGTCCTCCGAAGCTTACCGCAATAACACACAATTTATTCATTACATAGTTTAAACTTCCCTTATAAATTGATTTCTAGAAAATCCGCACGAGAAAACCTTTTCATGTTCTTTGACCTCGTAGATTTATTTTAAGTCGAATAAGCAAAATCAGCTGTACGCAAAATGAATACTACTTCCATAGGGAATTCAATTTTAGATGTAAAAATTAACGTCAACTCTTAGATAAATTAAAATTGAGGAGAAATTACAATTTTCGGATTCCTGTCGCTTTGAATCTCTATTTAGTAGTTCCGGCCAACAAGAAAAAACAAACTTTAAAAGCAGATTTGGGACAAAATTGGCGTTCTATTCAACCATAAATCTGTGAAAACGAATGTATTGAAATATTATATTAGTCTACAGCTGTTTTCAGTCGAACATTTGAATTCGCATAAAACTCAAGATAGAACTTGAAAGTCTAGAATGAAATGGGAGTGTAAGGGTGAGGGAAGGAAAGAGAAGTGGGAAGAATTAATGGAAATATGAGAAAGAATGAGGAAGTAGAGGATTTGGTAGAGAAGTATCCAATGCCATTCGGCTGCTCGAGGTCGAGGAGAAATGCACAGCACGTTATGTAGTCTCAGAAATTATGTTTTGGGTTTGAGAACTGCATTTCGTACGTGCTACTCCTAAAGGATATGATAAGCGAGTACTGAAGCAATAAAATAGCATGCTCTGTCGACGGCTAAAACTAAGCTATTTCTCCTTCCTCGTTCGCCTTTGAACATCTGAAAATGATACAGCAGAGAAAGGATGTTATAAAAAGGAAGAACAGTACTTAAGCACCAAGTAACAAGTCTTCGAGAAAAAAGTACCGTGTTCTGTATTATCAACATCACATTCGATAAAGTTTCTGGACAAACATCAAAGCGGGTACTGAAGAATTGTGGGATTGGGTACGAATAATTTAGACAAAATAACTCCAAAAAATTGGTCATAAATCGTCGTTTTATGGCCAAAGTAAATAACATATATCAGTTTGCTTACGATTACTTAATATTTAAGTACTTAAAAGCATGAATAATTTAAGTAATTCAAAGAAATGGTAATGAGACCTTAGTGACTAACAATAGAGTAAAAAATACTTTATGGTACATCGTGATTTATTTTTAAATTCAGATGAATATTCAGATCCTATTTTATAAGAAATTTGAGTGAGGAATTATTTTTGAAATCATAACTGCAATAAAAAAAGGAATGAGATGTATAATATTGGAACTTTGTAGCGATAAAAAAGTATCATGCTTTACTCTGTAATGATAACATTTTTCATCGTTTCCAATAAAACAGATCTTTTAGTGCTTACACTGAATTTCGATTAAATTGGGTAGTTTATTGGGTCGTTATTAGCATTCCTTTGTCGAACTTTTGTTTACAAATTCATATTCGGTAAAGATGTCTTGGATTTTTACTGATATATAGAACTCAAAATTCAGCCTCAAATTCCTTGTGAATGAATACCCGAATACCCCGATTTTCAAATCCTTTATAAGAAGGGTAAATTTTCCACAGTTAATTTAAACGAGATATTTTCCGCTTCATACAATATTACGTGATTAAATCTTCATCTTCTAAATTCTTTTGTCAAATCATTTAATTCCCAAATTATAGGAATGATCGAAATTTTAAGTAAAAAGTAAAAAAAGATAATTCTTAATTAACATCGTCTCTTTATTTGAGAGAACTCCCACTTTGCGGAGAATAATAATTGCATTACTTCTCTTCATTGTGATACATTAACGGTGACGACTATCTTTTCTAGAGAGCATCCCAAAATGCATATGCAATTCAAAGTCAGCGATTGGCATTCATTTAGCTAATAAATTACATTGTTATTATGGAGATCAGAGCACTTTGTGTGAGTCCATAGGTGTCCCGTGAGAATCTGCCATTTGCAAAAAATACTCAAAAACTTGAAAAATAAGAAATTCATCATCGTAGTTGAGAAATAAACGATCATTTGTTATCGCCAATAAACATAATGGTGTAGATTTGTTCCTTTCACCGAAGAAAGGAAACTTATAGAGGTAGACAATTGAGAATTTAAAGGGTATGAATTCGAATGAAACGTAGCACGAGGTGTATCCACGTTTCTACGATGCCACCGCTCAATACTCGCTCTATATCTTTCTCTCACTTCTTTTCCGTCTTTGCATTACCCCTTGGCTCCCTCTTCTCTTTCTCTTAAACTATACACTTCTTTTACCGAGCCTTTACTCTCAAATCTAGGCTTTCGTTCACCGACACAAACGTCACTGGATGTTGGTTGGTTGGTTGGATCCTCTTACTATCTAATCCTTTGGTAGGGATGTAGCAAAGACTGAAACAATATCTGCATAGAATCGATAAAATATAATAGCCACTCCAATCACTGTAAAAAAGAAAACAAGTTGCTAATAACGTTTGTTGATAAATATTTTCATCTTTCATTAATACACGATATCTCAAAACAGGATAAATTATAACTTGAGATACAGAATCCTTAAGGAAGAAATATACGGGTCACAATAAAAAAAATCCTATTCAGAGGTGGAGAAATGCACGATAATGAAAATTTGCTCTCTACATCTCAAGAACTACAATTTACGCAGAAAAAGACACCCGATTCTGGAAAAAATTTAATTAAACTGAACTAGAATTCACATAAATAGTTTAGCTGGGTGCAAAAGTTTCAACATGTATTCCAATTAACAGGATACGCCTAATTCGAGATTCATTGGTGCTCTTTGTTGACGTTTAGAGGAACGCTTGCAGTTAAAGTGCTTTGGCTTCTTTCTAGAAACTTGGGATGTACGAAAAACTTCCAGGAGGAAAAGAGATCGGGAACACTGCAGGAATTCAGACCAATTTAGCTCCGGAATGCTGGTCTGCCATTGCTGCGATCAAATGAACGAGTAAAAGTCCACCTATTCTTTCAGAAAGCAATTTATTAAAATAAATGATGGACCTTAAGCTGTACAATACGTAAAAAATGGACTCGGGTTATATCTGATTGACTCATTTTCATTCATCTATATATTAGTTGTCTTCAGCTAATCTAAATTAAGATAAATAGTTACGTATTTCTCCAAATGAACCAAATATTCGTGGACAGTGCTATTGAAGGTTATCCTTAACGGTAAGTTCAACAGAAACCCAAGGATATTTAAAGTATGAACATAAATTATATAAAAGCGCATGATTTCCTATACTACTCACCGGACCGTTATTAATGGAATTAAGATGATTATTCTACAATTACGTAGAGTAATTTTTTAACAAATAATTTAAATTGTTTATTTTAAAAATAATTTAAAATTTTATGATCTTCAACTTTTACTAGTAACCACAAGAAGGGTCGCAGCATATCAAAATCTTTCGAAATTAAAAAATAATAGAGAGTGATATATTCTAAATTTAACAATAAAATTCGGAAATAAACTACTCTAGTAATACTTGGATATTACTTGGAATTGATAATTGAAATGACTTAATGGATGACATGAAAATCACGGATGATCTTCACTTAAAACGCAACGGAATATTATTAAGATATTACATAAAGCAGAAAAACGTAGAGGATGATAAAAATAAAATAACGTGATAATATGTTCATCCTTTATTATTGAAAGCTGTGGGTTAAAGAACTTTTGCGAATAGTATGGATATTAAATATCATAAATATCACGCAGACAGAATTAAAGAAAGAGATTGGGAAATCAGGTAATACTCACGTACTAAAAATGAATTTACTGTAATATTTTAGATTGAGTATAATCATTGAGCTTATGTAAAATTAAATTAATTGAATAAAATATAAAGAAGATAACAGCCATCCCACTTAAATGTGGTCAATTCTTTAAGAGTTTCATTTAATATAAAGATAAGCAATATGAGCATTATATGATGCACACTCTATTGAAAAGTTTGACTTTAACTTACATGACAGTAAAGGTTGAAGACCACCGATTATTTACTCCGCAATCAATTGATGTAAAAGAGAAATAAATGAAGAGATAGGGGAGGGCAGGCATTGGAAAAACGAAAAGAAGTGAAGGAAGGGACAGAGGTCACCGCTAGGCATTCAATCGTGCCCTCAACCCCCCAACGCCCTTTCCTCATCTCTTCGACTGGAAGGCGATGGATAGTCCAAGGCAAGAGAGAGAGAAGTTTGAGGGTCACGACTGATTGCAGAGGAAGCCATTCAGAAATGGAGGGAAGATGGCCGAAAAAAGCGGAGTGGAAGAAAAGTTAGAAAGGATTTAGAAGCTGTAAGGAATGGGCTTGTCGGATTCCTCCTGATTTCTGCCAGATGTACGTGCATAAGCAGAGCAGGCTGTTTCCATAAGATGCGACCTTATTAACCACTACGGGTGTAAGAGGCGCACAATCTGAGTTACCTCTTCCATACATTTTATTTTACTCGCTTCGCTGATTTATATGTACGAGGACTCCGCCGCGAGTCCAGAGACGGCTGAAGTGGAAAGACTTAGGTGAATCGTTATATTTTGTTCAACAGGATATAAATTATGGCCGAATGAAAAATATCCTAAAGCTGTAGAAATGCAGACATAGTGTGGGGAAAAGACGTTAAAAAAGACCAAGCAACAACAAGCGTAGAGACAAAACCGTAAACCTTTCTCTAAATCACTTAAGAAATCAAGAAAACAATCATCCAGCAGCAATCCTTCTCTCCATCCCCTTGATCCGTTACGGAAATCCTCCGGAACTCCTCCCCAACCAACGATTACATAAGAGAAACACCAACGGAACAATCAAAAAGCCAATTGAATGCCACCAATACAAACCAGAGATGGCCACAAAAACCAAGCAGACAAAACCAACGGCGTAGACTGAAAATGTGTGGAAATGTTTGTTGAATTAATAAAGGCCTATATAACCGATAAGCTTAGTAGTCAATACATTTAAATTAAATTAAAATAATTCAGGAAATATTAAAGGAAACGAAGCCTGAGCTAAAATTCTATTTCTCTCATCTAATTTTTAATCAGTTATCTCTCCCTTAATTATTCAGAATATCGAATCCCGAATATAAAAGATCTATGAAAACACTTCTCAACTATTCTAGCTTGATACACTGGTGATTGACAATGGACTAATTTTAGCTTCACCAAAAGATGTATAAATATTTATTAACATACCTATAAAGAAATTTCGATGAGTTATTCGTATATTAATTTTTTTTAAATTATCCTAGCTGAATGATTCCTAAGCAAAAGAACAAGGATTATTTTTTGTCGGTTATGGGTACGGATAATAATTGCAACAGGAATCTTGGCGTATGTGTTAAAGAGAGATTTATCTTTTCCTTGTGAGAGAAGCAGATGTTTCGTAGTTAGAACGAGCATTTGCTGCTACCTCTCTTTAATTAGTGTGCTTCAAGAACTGAAGGAACCACGATCGACAAAAGGATCTCAGATGTTACCGGAAAAAGCTGTAAGGAGATTTGATAGTCTCAAACACGTCTTCCGCTGAAATGTTTCGGGATGGAAGCTTTATTAGTTGAATCGCAAGGAAAGGATGAGGGGAGAGTATCTATCTTTTATTTGGCCGCGTGAAATGAGTAAGAATGGGAGAATTTCTTCTCAGCGAGCAAACCAAATCGAGAAATTTCAACCATCTTCGATCATGGATTTCACGCAATACGATACTTTAACTTGTTGTGGCCTGATTTTACCACTGATTTTTGATGTAATAAACAAAAAATGTATACAAGCGGTCAGCTGAAATTCACGGAAGCACCAAATGAACCGCGTTTTACGACGACTAGCATTTCACGTCACGAAGATGGGTTAGAGCATGTTTTTACTATTCAAAATGACGTGAACGTATTGCGGTTACTACCCCGTGTAATCGCCATTTCCTCTCATTGAGAGTTTCCGTTAGTAGCTCTCTAATATACTCTCGTATATACAGCGAAAATATGCAGATTAAAGTTACGCATGAATGAAACTGTTTCTTTTGATTTTGAAATTGATTATTCGGCACAGTTGACATAGTCCATCACGTTCATTATTCCTTAACGATGAAAGGAAAAATGCCGGAAATGGCTCAAACAAAATTCCATAGTAGCACCGCAACTGATAAAAAGTTCATTCTTTAACCTTTTTTAAACTCATTAAACAGTTGAAAAAGGGATGCAGATGTACTTTTATAAATTACCCTCAGTCAATGTTTCCAATTTCTCCTCTCACAGTCGAAACCAACTATCGCATCTCCGTACTCAAGGGAATTAGAATCCATCCATTTGTGACGCTATTTCTCACCCTTTTCAACTCCACGGTGCACCTGCTCATGAACGCTAATACCGTGAGTACTCTTTCCTAATTGATGTCGCAGCTCCAATTTGAGAAGGAAGTACTATCGTGTAAAAGGCGAAATTTCAAGTGTTCGGTTGATTGGATGCATTTATAATTCTAGAGGGGAACATCTATTTTTGCTTAAGTTATAACTGACTACAGTTGAAAATTAATCATTAATTTACCAGAGAGGCGGCTAAAGGAAAAATTTATCTACTTATTCATCAAAAAAGCTAGGAGAAAGAATACAAGCCAGATGTGTACCACGAAGGCAATTCACGGAAAAGGATCTACGGAATACATTAAATTACGAATCGATTTTTAATAAATTAGACTGCTAGAGAAAATGTTTCTTTTAGAGGACAACACAACAGTGGATATGAGAATTAATAAATTTCCCTCCGAGATTAAGCGCGTTACCTTTATACTGTTGTGTGTATAAATAAATATTTTCCCAACTATATCATGAATATTGCAATTTTATATCGCTACATAAAATTATTACTTTTGAGCAAAATCTTAAATTAATTAATTATTAATATAAATTAAGATTGAAATGGGACTCAAAAAATGAGAATTGCGAGAAAGGAAAGTAAAAATGAGAGTAGGGGAAATAAAAATGGAAATTAAAATCTATTACTCGAAGATATCTGTTCAATTTCAATATTCAAACAGCCCCCATCCTCCTTAGAAATACTACCTACTATATCGAAAATATATTTCGTTCCATCCTCAATCTTGAAGAATACATGACTTACTTTTTCAAGATGATCTTACTTTCAAAATAGATTTTAAAATCAGGAATGAAGCAATGATTTTTGGAATTCATAAACAATCCTCACTGATTAAATGATTAAATTGTAAAAAACTCGGAAGATCTAATCAACATACTCCCTAGGACTCTAATTTCATATTCGATTCAGAGGACTGATCCTTTCATTACGGAAACATTTTCTTCGCCTTTGTCTCATAAAGAGGGCAGTATTAAGCAATCAGATTTGTCAGAACCCCTCTCGTGGTTTCACAGGAATTTTCCTATTGGATTTCGCAAACATATTAGAATGGTTCTGAACGCAAATTGCAGTTACACGAGTAAAAATGCTTGAACTATTTTTAATTAAATTATCTAAAAACAACTGCAGCGATTTGCCAAACATGAAATGCTTATCCATATTTATTAGGCATTTATAGTATAAAGGTGGCAAGAGAAGACGAGAAATAATACGACATCAATATTTCCTTGATCACTTCTTCACTTAATTAAAAGATAAGAACGAAAGGGATATGTTTCAGAACTACTTTCGCAAAACTTCACCGTTTCAGCCCATTTCAAGACTTTCCTATATCTATAATTTTCTTTCCTCATATCCTCTCCTGGCTATTACCTCTTTGACATGGTATCTTGAGCCATACAGTTCGGAACTAACCTCCCTTCTGCGCAATTTAGAACTCAGCAATTGCCTTGCAAACCTCACCCGTACCTTGGAGTCGAGAGATTGTATGCGTGCTTTTATAGGAGTCAACGAGCGAGAGGAAGAGCGGGAGAGGGATCTAGTTGAGTTTGGAGAAGAAGAAAAACAGAAGGGGTGGAAGATAGGTACGAAGAGGAGCTGAGGTGACTTGCGAGCGAGATTGCGTTTTCAGCTTCATCGTTTTTTATTTGAGAATTTTAGCCCTAGCATAAAAAATACAAGGTTTGTACTTAGAAAATCAATTAAAAATTTAAATAGGAATCGTAAAGCACGCGAGTTATCGGGCTAAGAAATGGGAATAAGTTTTCCTTTATTGTACCTGTATACTTCAGACTTAATATATTATAATAAAAATCAAATCTAACTTTACGCCTATTTCAAAGTTATACTGACAGATCAGGAAGTTACTCTAGGCACGATATTATAAGGTATACTTAAAATAGACTTTAACTAAGGTTCACTTTAGGACCCGGTGTTATCATGATTTGATAGACTGTAAGTGCATTTATAATTAATATCCGTGCTAATCCATCGTATACATAGGAGATGAACTATAATCTTCACATTAACTCTATCAAATCACTATTATACAGGGACCTAAAACGAATATTAGTTAAAGTCCATTTAAGTATACATTCTAATACCAGGTATTACTCTCATCTGAGATTTGTCAGTTTCTAAAAAATTCTCCTTATAAATTAAGGAAAATAAATCAATCGACTGAAATCAATTGATTGAAAATCAATCAATTCGATACGTCTGATGAGCGTTTGGAACTCTATATTCTTAGCAAAGGCAGACGAGTCGCATAAAGACCCACTTTAGATGGAAAGAGACAAAAAGTGATATAGGAAAATTCAGTGCCGAAAGTAAATAAAAAAGATTCATCGTAATGTGGGTATATCACTGAAAAGTATTGGTATAGGAGCAAAGGTTAAGGGTAGATAACCCCATAATAGATGAGCTGAAGAAAAAATGAGGAGTTATCAGGAGCTGCAGCATACACGGCGATACGGAGTGCTCAATATTACCTATAATAGCGGCCCTGTCTTCCGACGCATGACAAACGATGATGATGTGCATAGACGCCAAGAACCTTAGAGGCAATGAGTCTTGGAAATCTTATTTCTACAGAGATAAATGTGAGGAAGTATGCTGTAAAAGAAGGAATGCTGCAATAACCAAAGATTTTGCACGCTCCTACGTAAATCGGCGAAGATAAACTTAGGGCTATAAACGAAGAAGACGCGTTTACAAATAAGCTATAAGGTAGTCATTGCTTTTCCGTTCAGACCCTAAGCGAGAATTCACCATCTGTTTCGCTGCTCCAGAAAATGCAGCGGGATTTGATTTCCGATCTCAGCTTAGGCTGAGCTAGATGTATAGGAAGAAATGCTGCCATCTATATTTTTTCACGGAATATTTACTTTACCATTTTGGATAAAAATACAGTATAGTTGAGGGAACAAAGTTCTGAGGCTGTGATAAGGTCAATGTGAAAAGGCGAGTCTAAATGGGAACCCTTAAAGGTAAGAGACGAAATTTAGGTTTACACAAATTTGGACTTAACTACATTCTACTAATTTTTATCTTTTATCTTTGAAGTTCATATCGCATTACTGGCCTTTACGAACAATGGAAAGACAAATATTATGATGAGACGATCTTTTCAGCTCATATCTCGTAAAGTTACAGAAAAGGTGGGTCGAAAAAAGATGACACAAATATAATCCAATCTGTTTCTTCTGCGCGGACCTCATAAAGGACGACGAGAAATATTTAAGTACAAATCTCAAGGGGAGAGAGAGATATAAGAGAGGGACACAAAGAATGGATCTAATGAGTTTGTAACGTAGAATAATAGAGATATGAAGTGCGAGAGAGGGGGCGGGATAGAGCTATACTTTAGTAGAGAGATGGATGGTAAAGAGGGAGCTAAGGCCAAGGGATATGGAAGGAGGGATCTCCAGATTAGGCCTTCGGAATGAGCTGCCTCGAACATCCTTAATGGCCAAACCCATTTCCCTCGCACAACAACCGAACCCCTCCCGCAGTCCCCTTTTTTCCTCCCACATCCCCCATCCCTTTTACTGCCCCATTTTATACCACCCCTTCCTCGAGCTTTTTTATGTACTCGCGAATCGTGAAAGATTTATTTAATTATTTCCTCGTAAAATTTTACGAGATTTTTACGAATGCTGCGGGAGTTATTCTTCGGCGGGTCATCCGTTCCATTTCGGCGGCGCTATTACGGCAGGTGCTCGAAATTGGCTAACGGCGCAATGAACTGCGTCCTTTCGTGATTCCGCGCTCACTAAATCGCCTCGGATTGATATCGGTGCAGAATGGTCGTCCGTCACCGGAAAGGTCATCGTTTATTAAAAAGGACGCGATCGGAATGAAAAGTGTGAAGGAAGAGAGGCGACGGTGACGACGCGGAATGAAACGGGCTATACTGAGGCCTGAAGTGCATGAGTTCGGGAGGATGTTTCTTTCGGAAACGCCAATTTAAGCTTACGCGTGCACGCGAGCGCTATACGAGGACCTAGGGGGAAACAACGGATAGGAGGTAAAAATAGAGCGAGCCTGTTTATATGATGTACGTGCGTGTCATTTTAATAAGAGCTGCACCGCAGAAAGGCATATTTATCTACGCGAAGGTCCGTGAGAATGGCCTAGGATAGAAAATAGAGGAAATGCAAGTAAACAAGTGCAGAAAACAGAGCTCGGAACTTGAGGAGTTTAAAAGGGATGTTTTTACTTACACACCCGTGGAGTTTCGCGATAAAAATCCCCGATGTATTCGGTGTCGCCGTACAATGGTCTTTTATCTATCATCAGACATTTCGAAAGTAAATATTTTAGTAACCATTGAATGCCTTTGCACTCTGAAAGCCTTTCTTAAGTAAACAGAGTTTCATTGTTATATAACCAAAGCAAATTTATCTTGACTGCTAAGAGCAAAATAATTGATTTTTTACGAGAGCTATTTAACGGCACCCGGCTGAAAATGTTGATAAAATGCCAACATCGACCTCAGGTAATGTATATGCTATTATTAACCAGCTGAACTCGCTAAGATAATAGAGATTTCCTATAAACCAAATTTTTAAGACTTAGAAACTAATGATTAGATCCGAAAATTTGGATTATAAGTAGATGTCAATAAAGTTAAGTAACAAGAATTTAATTTCTTGTCCAATGCACTAGCTTCGAATCAAATAACGTAACCCATTTACTTATATCAAACAATTCTTAGCAAATACGATCGCCATGAGATTTGATTTATTTAACTTCGCTTTTGGATCTTAACATCGAAAATTAGAAACGTCCCATCCTCAACTAAAATTAGGAGACTTAGTTGGAATAATATATGTTCAAAAATCTAAATAGAAAATTAGAGAATTTAGAGGTTAATTTCTCGCCGTATTTTAGATTAAAAATGCTCCATACCACAGCCTTTATATAAGCTCTTTTTTTCAATTCTAGTGAGTGCAAACAGTTATTTATTTAAAAAACCCTTCAATAATTGCCGCGTGAGCCTCTACTTCCCGATGTCTATTTTTAGTGGGCAGAATATAACCTTTCAAATTAAAACAGAAATGAATCATAAATATAAGCCTATACATGCATTTTCCACCGAATTCTCTTAAATCACAAATAAATAGGAAGGTAACCTTAGGGTTACTTAGCGTTTAGTAAATTTAAATTGATCGAGCTATCGAATTGATAGCCGATAGGCTTCTCAAAAATGCGCAATGCAGCTGTAATTATTAAATACAAATTTCTTTATAATAAGCAAGTAGTTCTAACGTTGCAGTATTGGCGATACATTTTCTTAATACAATTATAAAAAATTTTAGTTTAGAACCAATAGAAAAATGTATAAAATGGTACATAGGTGATGTTTATACGAATTTTTATACTTTAACACTTTCTGGTGGTTTATCATGAATGTTTATGTTTATTTAAAAACTTTTAAACCTTTCTTTAAAGGCGTTTTTGACTAATTAATTCTTACTTCTTATGCTGATTGACCGAATTTCTCACATTCTGATTTATTATGTAAAAAATTGACTTATCAGGAGGGTCTTACGCAGGACAAAATTGATAAATTTCCCTAATTATTACGAGAGATTGTATATCAAATAAGTAAGATACACAAGAAAGTTCTAATTTTGCTTCCATTACAATGTTGATTGTTATATTTAAAATAACTAATTTTGATCGTATACATAGTAAAATAATTCAAGTTGACCATAAAAAATACCCTTAAACATACAGCTAGAAAATGTTTGTATATGTAATGCTGTATGATTGACTCATTAAGAGTTCGACTCCTAGATCATTATAAAAAAACATCCTTGAATTCCTTCATGATGCCGCCATACATCTTTACGAGAGATCACAATATAGTTTTCAAGAGATTTGATTGGCAGATAATTTCTATTACGCAACCATAAAAAAAATCGAGAAGAAACAAACATCTAATTAACATCACCATGCGAAAATAGGGAGAGTTCTATATATTTTAATTGGCTGCCTATTAATAAGCACGGTAAAAAACAAACTCAAAGCTTCTTGCGACGATTCCTCCAATCGTGAACGTAAGACGGCCATGTTTCCTGGAATCCCCTTCCTCCGCGGCTCACAATACGGGCGACTCATTAAAGCGGCCGTTTCCCTCTTCACCACTCATTTCCTCGGCCAACTTGGGCGGTGCCTTGTGGTGCCACCTCTTCCCCTTCCCCTAACTTTCGGCTATTTCTCCCTCTTTCCTCCTCAAATTAGAATCGTGTAGCGCAGCCTTCGGTCAATTTGCGATTCCAGCTGCCTTCCCAAGGAGCGCGCTGACTCACCCATTCCATTCTCTCCTCCTTCCTCAACCCCACTTCCTACCCATTCCATATCCTCCGAAACACTTTTATTTTTTGTCCTTTTTATCATTTCCACAATGTTTTTTTGCAATTTTTTCCCCAGGTCCCCCTTCCTGACAGAGCATTTACCCGAGGCACAATTTTTTCCTCGGGGTGACCTCCAGTTTTCCCAAAAAAGACTCCCTTTATTGCTTATTAAATATTTCAACCATTAATACTGCACAAAAAACCGCAGAAGGTACTAACATAAAAGCAAGGCGACCTTACCCTAAGATAATACACTATGTGTTTCCAGAAATAGGTCGATTCATAGAATAGATGTTAGATGTTATTTTTAGCGATGGGTAGCAAAAATATTAGCTAAACTAACCTTTGAAATATTTAATAAGCTAATAATTATCTTGGCAGAATTTTTTCGCAAAAATGGTTGCCTTTATATAACTAATTAATTAGCAGGGTATACAGCAAAAGACTGAAGAAACGTTTCATTCAGAAATATCGTGAATGAGATGTTCTATAGTTATGATACTTGAAGATGGTAAGGGGAAGATTCTATAGAGAACTCATTGACAACGTTAGCTAAAGTAGATGAGGGAAACCGGCAAGGTAACTGAATGCACATAGAAGAGCATAGATAAGAATGGAGAGGCCTTTAATGACTTAGAAGACATTTTGGGATGGAAGGACAAATTTTATCAAGAAACGATCAGTATGTTCCAAGGAATTGACAAGGAGAGAAAGGCAGCAGTATATCATTTAGGATCGAAACAAAAACGCAAGGAAATTAGATTGTGAAATGACAACTAGGAGCTGTATTCTTTCTAAACACGCTTATAATATCAAATGGAATACCAAAATTTTACCTGTTTTAGGAATTATTTTTTTGTATAGCAAATTGGAAATACCTGCCGAAGAAGCTGCTATATTTTTTTGATTATCATCAAAAAAATTATGCTCGATTTTACGCATTTAACATATGATTTATTCAATTCCAATGAAATAAAAATATCATCGTCTTATCACACATTTTAAAGAAACGAAAAATAAACATTTCAACCAGAAATTTACCAAAGTTAAATAAAAATTCAAATATCAGATAATGACAGGAATGGTTAGTCTCCTATTTATCGAATCCCAATAAGTATTTATCGTAGCGCCGGTATCTCCTCCAATTTTCCAAAATTCCCTTTTCTCCATAAAGCACGGTACAAAATTGAATCAGCGTTGGCATAAAGATCTTAGATTGAAGATAACCGGACTCCATTCCTTTTGATGTAAGAGTATCCAAAACCATTCGGGTTCGATGACTCCAACGGCTTCATTTCAACATCACTCGCAGTAGAATATGAATTAGCGCTCGAGACAATAAGACACACTAGTTCCCCAGAATGACCATACTCTGCGGCTTCCTCTCCTTCGAAGTTCGGACCTTTGAAATCGAGTACAGTCGAGGCGTTAATGATTCGAAGCTAATGGCCGCATAGTTTACGCGCCCCTGAGCAGAGCGAATAGAACTCCCTTTTTCCACCGCCCTTACTCTCGCAGCACTGTGACTTATCTCTCCAGATCGGAGCCCTTGAGCAAACGTCCGCTTTATCTCGCGCTGGCGCAGGCTTATCTCAACTCCTTCCGCTCTTTTCCGCCCTATCCCTACCTATATCCCTCCGAACACCTGATTCCGGGATTTATGCCTCCCCCTCGCCATCACCCATTCGCTACCCGAGGCGCTTCCCTTGCTCCCACGAATCTCTGAAGACCTTTAGCGACGACAGAGACACCGTAAAGTGCTCCGAATAGGAATTAGGCGTGAAACGAGGTAATGACTAAATTTGCCGCAATAATCCGCAGCAGCACCGGGGGACAAGAGCTTTAAGTGGCCTCCACAAACATCTCACTTCCACGATTGAATTAAAATGAATTGCACGAGTGGGAGAGGTGGAAAAAACGCCGAGAATCGAACAAGGATCTATTACCTTCCATAAGAAAGTATTTGAACTGAGAAGTACAGTATCAGTTGACAGGATCAGGAATGTTTGTATGCCAATGTGTATGAGGGTATTGAACGTGAAAAGTGTAAGCTAGTCAGAAAATCCTTATTGGATTCACCTAATAAAGAGAGCTGTAGCTCTCGGCTATCAGGAGCACGCTCAAGTGTTTCTATTATTAGATAATTTATCATTCTTAATTCTGAAATATAGCATACGGAAATTTGTAGAATACATTGTATACAGTTTATTTGAGGAGGTCTTCATACTCATACCCTAAGAACAAAAGGGAATTTAGAAAAAGATGTAAATTTTATTCAGATATAGATGTGTAAATTGTGTAAATATGTTACTTAAATAGATTCAATGTAATGTAAAGGGTTTAACATGTATTAGAAATAATCTGTTGTGTATTGTATATATTTAAATGCGTGTACGTTATTTGATTAAGCTGCCACCAGACTTGTGTCTTTTCGCGGCCAAATTTTTTAAATAAATAAATAAACATATTTTAAAATTTACGGTTCGTTTAAACGTACTATGCGAGTATTCGTCATCACGGTTATTCCGCATTTAAAGAGTTAAATATAATTTACCGTATACTCTGATTTGCCAGCATAAATGTAACAAATGGTGTTTTAGAGCTGCATCTATCTGTTTATGTAAATGTATTTATAAAAAAAACTTAGATATAAAAATTGGATTAAGTTTATTCTCTTGATTCTCTGTAATTTTGCAGATTATCCAGGAAACCGACCAACCGGGGAATTTTATTTCTGAACCCAACAGGATAATCCGAGGTCTGCGAAGTCTCATTGTTCGCCCAATTGGTTCATTTCTTTCGTTTTGTCTTGCAAGAGAGGAAAGGTAGTGATATGAATAGAAAAGAAAAGATTAAAAGATGAAACGAGTAGGTGGAATCTCTTTGTTTATAACCTTCAGCGCCACAAACAAATCAATCGTATGCTTCGAGGTATTTGAAACTACCAAAACCCATTACATAACTTTCTCGACTGGTAATAAAATTAATTGGAATTGTCCTAATTATCCCTGAAATTCGTATTGTAACTGATCATCGTAAAATTTAATTAACTTAATTAGGAAAATTAATTGAGAAAAAAATTCCACTTTTTAAAGTAAACGAGTAATTTTAAAGCAATGATCTGGAGGCCGATATGAAGAGAGGGAAAAGTACTAGAAGTAATGAAGTTCACTCGTATATAAACTATGCAACAAAACACTGAGTCGCTGCACCTATCGCAGCCGCAAAAATGTACCCAAACTATTTCAAAGCCATGCTCTAATTCGGCATTTTCCCACAGGATTACCTAGAAACATAAACTTCTATGAGATATACAACAGGTTACGAAAAGCAGAACAAATTATCTTCAAACGATGGAAAAACAGCTGAATTTTAAACGAGATAAAGCTAAGTTCGCGATAGTTACAGAGGTTCTCAAATTTGAAAATAAAAAACTTTCTATAAATGTTAGTTAACAAATTTTAATGCATAGGTTAACCGCAAAATAAGATCAGAATGTTGAGAAACGCAACTCAAACTCAACACTTCTCCGTAACTTAACTCCCAAATATACCGAAGAATGTACTACGTTTATACAGAGAAATATACTGCAGAAACTGAGTAGATAACTGTAGAAACATGAAATTCATTACGTCCCAAAATCTGACGAAAGTAGAAACGTACATTCCTACTAAAAAAAAGGGTTTTTCGAAGGCATTGACTACCTCACAGCTCTCTTGTTCTAGCATTTTTCTCAGTACTCTCCAGCTAAAATGGCTATAACGCGCTGGAGTTTAACTGATCTCTTTCCTTCCCGGAAAATACATTTTACATGAGACTCCGCTGTTATTTTGTGCTTCTGATCAACGTCTCTGTCAATCGTTTAACTTTATTTGCATAGCATTTCAAGTTGAACGCTCAAGAAAACGTGTAATTTAAGGATACATATTATCAAAGAGAACGACAGAATTATGAATGTGAGAAATGATGTAGAAGAAATACCATGGGGCACCATGATTTAATTTAGGATGTGGAATATTTACATTCGTTAAGATATTTAGTGAAGGTGTAGTTGATAGATTAAATTTCTTAGGTATGTATTTATATTGAATCTTTTAGTGGAACGATATTGAAATATATTTACCTGCTATTTATCTAGTATCTAAAATGTTAATAGCTGTAGTAACACATGCAAGGCAATGGTTTTCGAATAAAATAAGCTTCTATTTACTGCAGAATCCTCCACTACTAAATATTCCGTAGTCGCGGAGTCGGCTTTAGAGCTCAATTTATACAGCAGGTGACGCGTTATTTTCAGTTTAGATCTCCAAAGAGATTCATAGGTTAAAATTTCAGATGCGAAAGAATTGGAATAACAAAGTTATGCAGAAGGGCATCGTTGGAAAAAAAAACATCCACAAATAGAAAGAACGAGCGCCAAGTACTGTTACGTAGTAAAAACTCAAAAACACGACATCGCGACGAGAGGAACTTACGGCTCATCGTTTTTCCTCAAACTGAATTCAATTTTAATGCTATCGCAATTCATCATTTCGGAAGTTCGAAGTCATAACTCGTCTTAGTTCATTTTTCCAAAACTTCCTCCTTCCCTGAAGATATTCGGATCACGGACCGCGCGTCCTTCCAAACACCCCTTTCCCTTCCGCCCCTCCTCCGCTCGAATCAGACCCGTCATCGCTGGGATCTCCAAAGTGCGGAAAACAAGTGAGGGATAAAAAGTTAAGCCTTTTCCCAAATCTGCCCTCCGAGGAATTTCTCGCCGTGGTAACGACTGTCACCGTGCGGACTTCTCAGAGGCTATACGGCGGAGACGCAGGATGGATGGAATGGAGAGATAATCGAGTGAAAGTTGCGCGCAGGGAAAGAAACGCAGACGTATTTCGGGGCGCTTTTAATCCTTTATAACGTTTGACCCTCCATCACCTAAATGAAAGTGTTTAAGAGAAACGCTAGGCTGTGAATATAACAGGAGAAGTTAAATATTTAACCACAACAATATTACTTCACATGAAAAAGAGGAAAACGTAATTGATTTCTCTACGAAGAGTAATCATCAACGAATAGAATAGTTATTTGGAAAAATGTAGAATGAGTGACTGAAATGATCGAGATAAATCAATAGAAAAATTAAGTTATACCGAAGAAGAAAATTTCACTAAATTAAGATGCGTATGGTTAGATCTGTGCTTAGGGTTAAGAAAAATGCTGCTGCTACGTAGTTAAAGTAGCTAAGTACTTACAGTAACGCAGCTCTATGAAATCATGGTGAAAAGACTCAAACCCAACAAGAGACTTCCAAGGCAACTACAAGATGGAAATGTATTGGTAATAAATAGACTTTAATGTTTGACACTACCCCAGTGTTAACGATCCTACTTGATACCCAACTCAAGTTGATGGAGGGCAACAACTTATTTCATAATAAACGGGAAGTAAAATTGAAATTAGAAAAATAAATTAAGTAACTATTGCTTATGTACGTTATATTTTCTAGCGTAAGAGAAAAGAAAATGTGCAGCAGAATGTTATCAAGAGAGAAACTTTTCGACGACCAACGAACCATTCTTCATACTTACTAAAAAAAGTAAGCATGAAGAATGGAGCAACGCCATCATTTTAGGCCGCCTCATATCTCATTCTGTATTCCCTAGCCAATGCATTTAGGAAAAATCGCCCTCGCTTATTTTTTCTAAATCATTTAAATAGCGCGTAGTAAAAATTTCAACTACATAGGATTAAATTTGTAGAATGAGATCGATTTTTAATTCAGACGCTTATCAAAGGTCAATAAATCAAGATCGGATCTCAGAAACGCGGATTATGCTTCACGACTATATACCACATTTATGCTAAAAGTTTGGTTTTTCTGTGACTCCTGGTCATTGTTCCACAACGGTGTGAGGATGAACGAGTCATGGATTTGCGCGAATTTACCATTTTTCGATTTGGTTTACATAGACTCAGATAAAGCAGGAGATTGATATCGACTCTTAATGTATATCACTTGAAAGGCAAATAAATACTCTTTCGAACGATGTATAAAATGTTCCATTACGATGGCAGATCATCAATGGGTAACGCGTCAAAATCCAGGTCTATACTATTTTCAATCCGACAGTAGAAAGAAAGCGAAGGAACGACGTGCCTTCAGTTAGTACGTTCATCGTGTACCACTTCGGTTTCCAATTTCTTTGATTTGTTGATATGATAAAAATAGCTTCACTTAAGTCACGACTAAAAGTATTTCCACGGAAATACATCACGTCAGTCTTAATTATGAGTTGAAAGCAACTTTCTGTATTCCCTAGCTAGGAAAATATGATTCAGACTATTATGAACGCTATCGAAATCAAGGTGGCCATTTTCTACAACATGAAAAAAGGAAACTTCTCCATTCTATTTTTCCCTGTCAGTCCTACCACTCTGCTTCATATTACTCCTAGAAATTTGACATTACCTTCGCCTCATCCACCTTTTTAGCTCCTCTTATAACAGTAAAGAGCTTTCAAAAACCTTTTCATCACACTGGAAGTCCAATGTTGGTCATTTTATCTTGAAATATAACATTTCATTCCCATCTAATCATTTCAGGAATTGTGACAGATATAAATAAACTTATACTTGCACTATAAACGTCATTTTCACCCGAATTCAAAATCAATGAATTCTGTTAAATGTGTCATTATACTAATATTGACCATAAGTCGTGCGAACTATTTCATCAAAATTTCTCAGAATAAGCGAAGCGTTGTAAATTATTCTATTCACTTAATGCTGCAGTGAATGAAAAATCATTTACATTTAAGCCCTGCAAACCGCCAATGGCGCGTGGCAGGGGGTGTAAAACACCTATTACATTATAGGCATAGTAAAAATATTAAACGGCAAAAATAGCGCTCTAAATCTCCATCCTACACTCCTGGCATACAGTTAATAAAGAGAGAGGTGGTAAAAACAAGCTAGAAATGGGAAGGAAAGGCGGGCTATCGACGTAATGTGGAAGTGTGAGAGTAACGTAAGGTTGCAGGGGAGGTTTGAGAGAAAACGGGGCTTATCTATGTCTGCTCAGCGAGATGCCTTATCGGAGAAGGGCGACGTCGAGACATCTCGGAGTATGTACGAAGGGGAAGAAAGAAACGGAGAAAGCACGAAGGGGACAAGAGAGAGGAAGAGACGGAAAGAGAGACAAATGGTGCTATTTTCCAGCAAAATAGAGACCTTACAGCCCCTACTTAAAACTCAGAGGAAGAAAAATATGATAAAAGCAACAAAAGTTATTTACATAAGGGAGCTTGTGAAAGTTTCACGGCGTGGGTAAAGATAACTTTTAGCGGATGAATCCTTGAAGAAAATTTATAATGGAAGAAAAAGATCATGGAGATAAGAAAAAGTACAGAGAAACTGATGAATGGCTCAAGGATATTGAACTCCTTATCATATGATGCAGAGGCTAAATACAAGCATTACCAAATCTTGACAAACACAATGAAGATGCAGGACTGTCTAATAATATGAGAAATTCATCCTAAAAGGTAAACTTGTGGCTTTAAAGAAGCCCCTTTAGGATGTGTTCCTATAGAACTACAGCAGATCTCCAACGAGACGCAACGAAGTGAAATGATGACGCTTCTACAATAATGTGGACAAATAACCAAAGTTGCGATACAGAATTTCAAGAAATTGAGGGAATTAGAAGAAATAAACATATACATACACGGAAAAAGTAAATGTAAGTATGCACGGAGCATAACCATGGAATACTTAAAAATGGACGCATAGGCAGCCGCCCAACAGATTTTTCTAAAGCCCTGTATTTTTTGAAAAATTTGAAAGCCATTAGCTCCATAAATTTGATGTGGTAAAGCTCAACTTTATGAAAAGGTGCCTTATCCAAGAAGAAAACAACCTCCTATCCACATAGAATATATATTTAGTGCGACCGGATTCGTCACAGGATTGTAGTTCCACTATAGTAGGTTCATAATAGGTATATCTAACCCTTTACCACTCGTCTGCTTACCTTTCCTATTTTTCCAATATCGAATTTGTTATCCCTCATATCCCTCCTTTATCCCTTCAATGCCCGCGTATCCGATTATACTACCATTCCTTGAAGATGTCGATGCCTTAGACGAAACCAGTCGCTATAAATATATGTTCTGTGGAAATACAAGATACTTTCTTCTCGGACCTTTGGATCTACGTTATAAATTTCTTCTCGTTACTTTCGCGAATGTTTCGATTGCATTACAAAGTTCTATCCCATTAACTGAAATGATCTGAATATACTGAAATTCAGGAAAAAAATGAAAATCTCACATTTACTGAAAATCAAAAATTTGTGTTCTTCTTTCGGATAGAGAATTTCTACCATTACTCAGTTACGAAATCGTAGTGCCCATAGCGGATATTCTTCCCGCCCATATATGAAGAAATGGAAATTATGGTCATAACACGTTAGGCCTTAAAAGAAAGATAAATTACGGCAAAGATGGTATCCATATAAGTTGTTGATGAGAATACTCGGAACCTAGGAGGATACATACTACTTTTCCTACTAATGAGAGCTTGAGGTAGGGAAAAGGAAAATGGAGGAGAAACCATTGAGGGCGGTGGCAGAATATTAGCATGCAACTTTACGGCCGTCTTCCTTAATTTCTAACAGGAGAAGAGAGGAAGTGATGTAAATAAGGAGGTAAAGGCGCGAAGAAGATGGAGCGAGGAGAGAAGGAAGGTGTGTGTGGGAGTGGTAGGGATAATGGAAGAGGGATGCGGTGGAGGAAATGGAGCGATCGGTTGACTGCGAGGAGGCAGAGAGAGAGAGGGCGAAATTAGCGGAAGCCAAACAGCGAGAGTGGGTGCGGTAAAGAATGCGAGGAAAGATTGGAGTGTGTGGGAGGAGCGAGAAACAGTAGATCGATCACTGACCGCAGGCGTAACTTGGGCAAAGGACGAGGCGCAAAAGGGGTTTCGCATCAGATGAATAACAGAGCTATTCCAAAGAACATAAATGGATGAATTCAGGCCGCCCTATCACAACGAGTTAGCCTCTTAATCTTACAAGGGATAAACGATCGTAACTGCGAAATCACGCGAGCAAGGAGAGTGTCCATCAACGGCGGCAAGATGGAAAGCTTCGCTCATCGCGGCGTAAACACGAAAACATTTCCTTTAGTTCGGGAAACACGTTACAGTTGGCCGAATCGAGCAGAGAATCTCGAAATGAATCCGTGTGAGAAGACATGATTGGGCGAGCTAATTGGAGTGATATTCGTTATCAGAATCATAGGATAGGGTTATTCCATTTTCAGCATATCGGTACAATTGAATAGTATTAGGTCAGAAAAGGGTTGTAGTAGTTGCTAAAAGTGCTTCCACAGCTGAATCGAGATTCCCTCCGGGAATTGAACCCGAGATCACCTTCAAAACAGCGAACGCGCTACCCACTTGGGAGCCCATCTGAAAGGTTCTGACTGAAATTATAGGTCATATGGATTAATTGTAGATTGTCTCAATTTTTTGGCGCATTGGAAACATTAATCAAACTAAGGGATTAATCAATTTACTTCGAATTTTAAAGTTTTTAGTGACTTTATTTTGCGTCAATTGTTAAACAAGGAAATTTTTAGACAAAAATGTTTATCGCCATTGATAGTTACGATGGTACAACGATCACAGATAATCATTTTGGATGGTTATGCTTTTATACTCTATCAAAGGATGTATTTAAATACGCCGTGGAAGAATAAGAGGACAAAAACATCAACGTAGTAAGAGCAAGCAGTTTCTTCAACTGGAAAATACAGTAGAGAAGTATTCAAAGATGTTTCATTAAATACTGTACAGAAAGACTGGATAAACGGTGCATGAGACTTTTATCTAATTTTGCTAGGAGTAAATAGTGCCACTGGAAATTATGATGAGTGAAGAGGAAGAAAGATAAAAACAGAAACGAAACATATCCTGTAATATGAGTCACTTTGAAGGTAAAGAAAAATTTTGCACATCATAATGAATGGAAATTTGAAACAAGAAAAAATATTTTGAAGCGATGAAGAGAATTAATATTTAGAGGCTGTACTTGGTGGAACGCCATGATAACACTAANTTGAGTTTCTCTTCATCGTAACACTAAGGAAAAGAAAAACTTTGTAAGTTCCACAACTTTGTTTTAATTTCGACCGGTTTCGACCAAGGCTGGTCATCATCAGGTATCATCATCACCTGATGATGACCAGCCTTGGTCGAAACCGGTCGAAATTAAAACAAAGTTGTGGAACTTACAAAGTTTTTCTTTTCCTTAGTGTTACGATGAAGAGAAACTCAAATAAAAAGGTAAAGAAATCTGTTATCTTGAGGGATATGTTATAATATTCCAAAGAAAAACATGGAAATGGTAAACCTTACCAAAGCGCGGCAAAACGCATCTGATAGAAGATCCTACATTTAAAGATGACTCCTGATTACCTTCATCGTCGTACGCATACTGTATTTTAACTGCATGAAAGCTACAGCTTTCAGTAATTCGAAGAATTCATTTCTTTCTCGTGCCTTCTCACATTAGCTACATTCTTACCTTCAAATAGGCGGATGGATTTCCTTCTAGCTCTTATATCTAATGCTCTATTCCAAACCGTCTGAAAATTATGCTGATCGTACTCAGCTCGCCCTACAGCAACCCCATGAGGGTTTTCGGAATGAAAAGCTGACCTATTTTTTTGCCAAAGAATCTCGAGGTTACTTAAAGCGTACCTCAGAACTCATCTTGTTTTATATTTCATACTGTTGCGGAATTTTCCGTTTAAATTCAACGTTACAAACTGCTCTACTATTTTCTAAAGCAGAGTAGTGATTTTGGGAAAAAGAATATAATTTCCATTTTAGAACCAAATTAAACGTAACAAGCATGCCTAATACTTCATTAACTATATACAATACTAATGATTTATTCACTGATCGAATTTTTCTACTTAGCAAGAAAATATTTTCTCGTATATTTAACACTAGAATCAAGGTACTATATCTTTCCAAGATCAGATTTTGCTTGAATTTTCGTTCAAATCAATGTATAAGATAGCGGATGCATAGAGGTCGATATTCATCGTACTTTATTTGCGAGTAGAAAGAGAGTAGAGAAGGTAGGATGGCTATAAAGATAACTCTACAATTCTTTCACCGACTTTATCCTTCGTTATGATAATGGTTAATTTGATCATTCATATCACATAATTGTATCTTTTGTTTACCATTATACAATGGATTAACTCCAATTTGCCTATTTTAAGGTCAAGATGTAAAGCTCAACATCTAGAAACAAACATAATCCAAGATTTCGCGCAAAATGAATTTACCTACATTTTACTTTTACATTTACTAGGAGGTGTCATAAAAAAGTGGAATTTTTTAATTTTCCTGTGCTGTATAGTTCCATTGTCAAAGTTTGATAGAATGTGAAGGTTCTGCTCACGGTTTTCTTCGATTTCAATGGCGTAGTGCATCATGACCACCGCCACCAGGTCGTACAGTCAATAAGGAATATCACCGCAAACGTCGTAGAACTTCCAGGAATCGAATAGAATGGAATTGCTTCCTGGAAGCAATCCGAAGAAAACGATTGTACCTGTGGCGAAATAACTCGTGGCAGTTGCACCACGATAACGCACTAGCTCACACCTCACTGCTTGTTCGAGAATTTTGTAGCAAAAACCAACACCATGGCTTCAACCACCGTATTCACTGGACATGCTCCCTTGTGATTTCTTCCTATTTCCAAAACTGAAAAAAAAACTTGAAAGGACGACGCGACGTTTTGGCAACATTGAGGAGATCAAGACAGAGTTGCTGAAGGAGCTAAACGCGTCTAACCTTTTTGACTACAGACAATAGACTAAGCTTTTAAAATAGCCGTCCTAAACGATTAGGGACATGAGTACCAATACAAAGAAAAAAAATTTGACAATTGGAATTATACAGCCCAGGAAATTTAAAAATTCCCCTTTTTTAATCAACCCTCTTATATCCTTCTGGTTTGGACACAATCCGCCATCTAGTATTCTAGACGTACTCATACATGTACCACCCGGCAAAGAGGCTGCGAACGCTCAGCACATTTTATGAACGTATACTCTCGGCCATTCTTGTAAATATTCATTTCCAGCTTTGCAATACATTCAAATGCATAAACGGAAAAGAGGTACGAGACTCGTTTTCTCTGTTTTACTGCGGCCGAATAACACCCCGTACTACCATCAATCTCCTTCCAACTTTTCCTTGTCCCCGTATAACCACCCCCTCCTCTTTTATATGGGTCGCGAAGGTTGTCCATGCGCTACAGCAACACATTAAAAACAGCAGTATGCCATTTCGGCTCCTCCATTCGTTTACGCCTTTAAGAGCTCAAAAAATGTTACACGGTCGCATTATATCTCCGTTTAAAGCTACAGAAAACGGAGTTGACAGAGAGAAATTACGTTCATGAGTGAGATGATGAAATACAAAATAACATAAAGCACAAAGATGAGACGTGAAAAAAATAGGAGAATCCTTGGAGAAGCCCAATTTTATTTGGAAGCAAGACAGACAAAACATGCAACTTCAGCTTGTAAAAGGAATAGAAAACCATGGAAAGACTTGGAAAAATAAAGAAACGCTCAAAATGTGGCATTAATCAGTCCAGAGAACATAAACAAACGGAAATCCAGAAAAGGTTTTTCGATGTTTGTAAAAGTGTAAAAGTTTTTTAAACTTTGTAACATTTATTTCGATAGCCATAAATATGGAATCTTTAAGATACTTAAGTTAAGAAACTGAATACATTAAGTATTGCTTATAAAAGTATAACGGCATTTTATTACGGAATCGCAAGGTTTTGTCATTAGGTAACAAGCTTTAATAGTAATCCATTTACGTCTCATTTATACCTTTCGATATTAATAGAATGAACTGGCAGTGTATGGATAGCAGGACTGATAAGTGGAGAGAAAAATCACTTAAGGCAACGAAATAGCTATGCCATCAAGTATGAGTTATATACTTCCCACTAGCAATTTACATGTTACATTTAAATTCCAAGAGAGAATAACTAATAGCACGTCTACGCAGTATTTTAAACAAATTGGATGACAATATATTACGTAAAGGTTAAAGAGCCCTCTCTTGGGTTAAGTTTTGCTGCTTGTGATGAATTGCCTAGTTAAGGCCGAAAATTTCCATTTAATTTATTGGAATCATTCAGAAAAATTGAACTATATGCATATCATAAAACTTTAATAAAATGAAAGAAATATAAAAACTTTATAAAATTTGAAGCTATTGAAAAAATATTGAAAAAATATCGACGAGAAATTATATCAACATTTCCAGACTTCCAGCAACATAATTTAACGAAAAATTTGTATTAATTTCTTGTTAGAAATGAGACTACATTTTTCGTAAATTACCATGATATATTATGGATTTCAAGAGTTTTGCGTTAAGAGAAAAAATATGAAAATTTTGTATTTGTAAAATATATAGCTTAGAGAAAAGTCAAGTATAACGAAATATTTAATCATAAAAGCTTTATATAGGGTAGAACCTATCTTGAAATTCGATTTAAGAGAGAAAGTTGAGTTCCCTATAGAGAAATGGAAATCCAAGATCAATATTTTCTGAAATAAAATTCGGTTAATTTAGAGTGAACTCTGCAGACTACCTACTGACACACGATTTCGAAATAACTCTGTCAAAACTTCACGCCGAATGATTTCCAAAGCTGGCGCTTGACTAATGACGATGCTTAACAAACTAGTGGAATAACTTTTTTTGTATAGAAGTTTCAATGAAGTTTATAAAACATCATTTACGTTGTTTTTTATACCGAAAGTTTCCCTTAGATAGTGATGCAATGAAAGACGCGAGTTCTTAATCCTGATAATTTTCCAAAAATGTAGCCCGCAGTCATATCAATTAGTAAAAAAATCTTGAAAATCTTACAATCACAACAGAATTCAACCGTTCTAAATTTCTCCGAATTTCAATGGAAAACAACGAATGTGGCCTAACGAGGGCAAAATATACTCTTGGCGGAGGTATTTTTGAATAGCGAAACTGCAACTCCGTAATGAACGACAGCGAGCGAAAGCCTTCAAAGGAGTAAACGAGCTGCACGTATATGATGTCTATTGAAAATTATTCCCAAAAACCACGTAATAAGAAATCCATTTTATCAATGAATATTTAAATACAAGCTTTCATTGGCACGTAAAGACATCGAGATGTTTGAAACGAACGGCACTATAATATAAACAGAGAATTTATTCAACGAATACCAACAAGTGAACTATTAAACACTCATAAATATGCTAAGGGGAGACCCATAAACATCAAAGTTGTAAAAGAATGAAAAGGAATTCGGCGAAGGACTGAGTCGATCAGCGCTTCGAATTAATGAATACAGAATCCAAAATGCTAATTTGGGCCGATAGAAAAGGATCGGAACAAAGCAAACCGATCGATGAATATCAAAATTCAACGCCTTTGCGATAAAGGTCCCAAACAGGTGCCCACATCGCTCTTTGAAATGATAACAAAAGCCATAAAATATTACCCGAATTCATGGGAGTATAAGCAAATTCCATAGCAGCCTTATTTTCACTTATATACGCAAAGGGAACGGTGTTAACGCAAGGAAGTGGAAGAAAGTCCTAGGTCGTGGATGAAGAATGAGTAAGGGCTGAAATGAGGATAGAGAGGAATTAAATGAGACGGAAGAGGGTCGAGGGACGGTTGCTAGACAAGAGTGGGGAGAAGTGGAAGAGATTAAGGCGGGAGTGGGGGGAGCGGTGGGTGGACTAGCTTATGAGAAATGGAGAAGCGATAATGGTGGAGTCAATAGAACGACGAAGCTGAATAACGAGTTCCGTAAGGTGCCAAAGCAAAGTTGCTTGAATGTAGCGTACTAAATATTTTCTTCGCTTTAGAAAGCTCATACTATACTGGCTAATGTAAGATGGTATTGACCTAAGGGCTGGGAGTTCTTCTAAATCTAATCAAATTCTCCGGCTTATTTAAAGCTCCATTATTTTCTACGATTTAAATATCGTGTATTCTCAAATCCAAGACACTCCCAAGTTTTTGAAGTCATAATGAAGATATGGAGAAGAAATAATAACGTGATTGTTATTGTTGATTGTAAAGACGCATGCTATTCGCCGAGGTAAGGGTCCAACACTGTTCTTTGCTGCTTTTCCCTTGCTTTGCGTTAGTTTTCGTTCGCGAATCGAAGTCGCGCCCTATTTTTTGATTCTCTAAAGGCGCAAATAAGATGCGTCTTATAGTTGGAAATGTACTGCATCATATAATGCTCAAGAAGCGTACTTTGAATAATTATCCAGCTTTCCTTTCACTAAAAATATTTTTTCCACGATTTTTAATATTTCCTCTCATCACCCAGCAGATACATTTTTCGTATGGTTTATTGGATCGGCATTTATTTTCTATTTCAGCTAGTCCTCTTCGAGCTAATTTTACGTCATAACCATTGAATGTTTCATGATTAATAATTGAATTTACGCTCAAATATACGCTTTTGTATATAACAAGATAATCAGACTTTTAAAACTGAATGGAAGACAACTTCACTGAAGCCTTATGTTAGAATGCAGAAATTGAATTAAATGAAAACTTACAAGATGCCTTCGCTTTTTAAATAAAAACCAATAGTTTTAAGATGTCCACTGTTTCGAACTGCGATTTAGAGTCTGCACCGCAGTTCAACGTTCAAATATTTAAGTTTAAAAATAAAATGCTAATTTAAAGAGATATGCGATATAGCAGTGTTAAAATGCCTACGAGAAGATAGTGGCCTAATTTCCAGCTCTGAGTTACATTCAAATTTAAGTCTCTATCTTTAAATAATACTCATTAAACGAAAACAGAGTAGTTAAGAAAGATCTGTTAACATGTACATGAAAGAAGCAAAAGGAGATAACTTGACTTTAAATGAATCGTTCGAAGACGGCAAATAGCAGAAATTGTCGGGGATAGTAAATAATCTATCATTTCTCCTTTTTATGAAAACCTTAAGCAATAGTAAAACAGCAAATTCTTTTCTTCGAGTTTTATTTTCTTTCACTCTGACTAACCACCTCAAAAATCTCTTATATTTGTCATATAAGAATGCCAGACTTAATTGTTTAAACATAAGATTATTTTAAACGCTATACGATTATTTATCTCATTTAGTAAATTCCTGTAAACTCTTAAAGCACAGGCATCTTTTAGCAATTAGGTTTACATATTAGTTCGAAAATCTAAATATCCTCTCTATAAATATCGACTACGTAATTTGCTTCGTTTAACAGAATTGTATTTAACACAAAGTTATAAAATTTTTATTCCAATTTTCATCTAAATCCTTCGTATAACTCACTGTTGTCCCTGCGAATGCTCTACTTCAGCAAAAATCCTCCTATAAATATTCCGGAGATGCAGAAAAATCGCTATTCATGGCAGGGCTCTGCGGTTCGATATCCAGGAATATCCGTGGCGTCGCAAACATAACTGCGATTTTATTCCTTAATTGCGCTTCGGAGACTCTTCAATCCATTCTTTTGATGGCGGCGAAACTTTTCCGAATGCCAAATACCGTTCGGGTCTCATCCCACAGGAAAAGGGGGAGGGCTTATTTGGATGGAACGTCTGAGCATAAAAGTGGGAGGATGGGTTTGAGGGAAGGAGGGAAAGATAGACAGTCCTATATGACCTACACCTGATAGAAAAAACTGAGATGTAGAGAATTCATTTGTATATTTAAATACCGCTGGAAGAATGAATCACTTATGTGGTCACAATATTAGTTCAAAATTTCACATAACCTCTACACTACAAAGTGAGACAAGCATAAAATTTAGCGCAATACATGTTACTGCGTGTCCTCGTTCTTAGATTGAATCAGTTTACAATTTATCTATCCAAATCTGTACATATGAACTATTTTCTAATTAAAATNACATATTTTTATGTCCCAGTTGGTGAGACGTGTGGCATTTTTCATTTACGTGAAAATGCGCGGATGAAATTTCCATGCTTTAGGCAGCACCTGTTAAGTAAGGACCAAACAACGAAGAAAATGAGAAAGTGCAACGGGTACTTATTTGGCGAGAGAACGTCAGACGCTCTTGAGTTTCAGCGCCCCAAGGTTGTCACCTAGTTATACTAAACCAATCTCAACGAATCTCTGAAGGAAGTGTTCTTAGATTGAATCAGTTTACAATTTATCTATCCAAATCTGTACATATGAATCTATTTTCTAATTAAAATAGCTCTGGGTAAATAATACCCAGCATTTTGTTAATGAGCTCAACTTTCGGTCAGCTTATTCTGATTATATTAATTCTATATTCATAATTAGTTTCATTTTTTCTCTTTGAATGACAGTAACGTTACTTCTAATGAGGACTTATTTTTGAAGTAGAGTCCTGTAGAGGCAGATAAATTCTGCTTTTATCTAATTCCTTAGAGGCCCAAGGAAAGACAGCCGATAAGATATTTCTATTACCTATCTTTATGAGACGTTAACAACTTTTTCGAGACTATCGAACAAAACGTTGCTACGATGAGATGAAATAGGTGGTATGGTATTAACATATGGCTATTAATTTTACATTAACACACTGACTTTTAAACTAATTTTTACGGAAAAAAGGAGAACTTGTTGCTGTGATTCATTTTTTCAAGAGCGAACTGAGTTTGTTACACCACAAGCAGCAGCGAAAAATACGTTTGCGCGTATTTACAAATACAAATTAATTTCAGGGTTGAAATTTTTGAGGGTTTTTCAGGGTTGAAATTTTTACTAGCGAAAAACTTAGCATGGATAGCGCCTTCTTAAGGGCTGATCGAAGAGCGATCTTTCGCGAGTTATCATCCGATTCGAACCGTACTTTACCGAATTTTCACGCTCTAAGCGCTTTCCGATTCAGCTTTTATGAATTCTTAAATGGAAAATGGGGAGGTAAGGCAAAGTGTAAGAGTAAAAAAACGGCGCATTACGAGTGTGAGCAGGATGGGGAGGAATAGAGTCGGTTGAGATATGCAAGCGAGGGAGAAACGGCTTCGACTGTTTTACGATATGCAGATCGAAATTAACCTCCCAGCTCCTTTCCTTTCGCCAGAATCCGTTGAAAAATAAAATTAAGGGCAGTAAATTGGGAACGATGCGAAGGCGGCTATTCTGCCGACTAAATGGGACGCGCAGGGGGGACTCTGCCGGGGGCCTGGAGGGGATGCAGAGATATGGTCTGGGGGGCAGAAAGACGAAGGAGAAACGAAGGAGGAGAGAAAATAACGGTCGCTTTGCGAAAGAGAGATAGGGCGCTCCATTGGTTTATGGTTATGACCTTGCCCGTACAAATCGTAAATTGGAACAAATCCCGGCTCCAGTAGGAACACATTTCGATCGCTGACCATTAAAGATGGTCGCGGAGATGGCGTTTTTCTTTCCCACCTAAAGATGCCTTCGCACTCCCCTTAATGACTCGGTGGAGAACGCATCTCTACGACGACTCGACCTTCTTCTCTATTATATTCCTTCCAAGGAGCCGACCGTAAATGTTTTCAGGTCTCTTGTTGACAACATCGTCAAAAAATGGCGGAGGGTAGGTTTACAGCGGTGTATCCGTAGACGTAAAAAACCTAAAGGCCCAGAACGGCGGATAAATTGCAACCACTGATATTTTTAGGAGCACTTCCTTCCGTATAAAGTTAAAAGGAAAAATTTTCAGTTGCAGTTACTCGATACTTACAGAAGGTATAGGAATCTCTGGAAATGAAACAGAGAAGGGCTCGTATCGATAAATAAAATTGTAAGAAAGGTTAAACAAAAGCGTGCGATTGGTTTCCTAAATGATAGCAATGATGGCAAATGCATTAATTCAAAAAGGTACCATTTATTAAAGCAGAGGATGACATCCGTAAAAAGGAATGATGCTCTTGGCTACAGGAAAACGGTAAATATTTATCTTTACGTCCCAGAAGAAAAATAGGCAGAAAAACGGGATGGTAAACAATCTCATCGAATCCTTGAACATTTTTCTGAGACTGTTCAAATTTACGTAATGATGTTTATTACAAATATCTGATACTAGAATCAACGGAGCAATTCCAAATGAAAGGAGATTTCACGAGGAATAAGATAGCATACGGAATATTTGAGCTATCAAAAGAGATGTTTTCCTAGAAGGACGTTAAGAAGACAAATTCTGGTTAAATAATTGCTCCCGTTCTCAATATATACAATCAAAGAACTTAATTATAATCTCTTGTTGAATTTCTTTAATAATTAGTAAGAATTTGTTCTCCAGTGTTCTGAGGAAATTACCAGTACATGACAAAATCGAGCTGCGAAATAAAAATTTCTCAAGAGTAAAACTGTTTCCTTATTTTTCTGAAATATGAGGAAGAACTTGCACTCGGCGTACGACTATGAACGAGAGGAGTTTGAATATTATGGCTAGGCAATGCTTTTTCGTACATTAATTTTAAAATAGTATTTGGGAATAAACTACACGAGGAAAATATCGGAGCGAATAGCGAAACATTCAGAAGAATAAATTGTATGGTATTCCGATCATAGTAATCGCAGGAAGAGCTTTAAGAAAGGAACTGGAAGTTATTACTGAGATGAGATGAAAATGGAGGGAATGGAAAATTAATCAGAATTAATATATTATGTTATACTAGGTAATATTCTCGAAAGAATGAACTTTTGGATGGCTCCATAGAGGAAAAAGGCGGACAATAAGCTCTTATGGATCACTGTTGGACAGAACTTGGCTACCAACCATTCTTACTTTTTCTCTCCAGTTACTTCACTTTCTCAGCTTTAACTCTTCGCATTGATTATGCATTCCTTGGCGTGAAATCCCTAATCTTGGAAAATGCACAAACGTTTTTATCTTCAACTTTAAGGGCAGTTACATATTTTTATGTCCCAGTTGGTGAGACGTGTGGCATTTTTCATTTACGTGAAAATGCGCTGATGAAATTTCCATGCTTTAGGCAGCACCTGTAAAGTAAGGACCAAACAACGAAGAAAATGAGAAAGTGCAACGGGTACTTATTTGGCGAGAGAACGTCAGACGCTCTTGAGTTTCAGCGCCCCAAGGTTGTCACCTAGTTATACTAAACCAATCTCAACGAATCTCTGAAGGAAGTTCCTTTAAGTTTGATTGGCGCCTTGAAACAATATTTATTAATAGGTCTATATAACAGTGGAGAAAAGTAGAGTCTTAAAGTAACATACAAAAGCAAAGGAATGATGATCAGGAATTATAATATCCCTTCGCATCAGTCTAGCACTCTGCTCCTAATAGCCAGGAAAACCAATACGTGATAGAACAGCTAAATCGTTCGAGAACCTTCCTGTTAATCGTACAAGAAAACGTAGGTTTCTGGTGAACGATGATCTCCATCTCCAAAATCATTCTGTTTCCAGAAACTTCCATCAATCTACCCAAATCTAAAGCTAACATATATTTATCCATGTTTAATCTTTCTTATTTAAGATTCGAATATCTTCTTTCGATATTTAGCCACGGAGCATATGGTCTCAGTCAGAAATTGAAAATTTTGAATTATTACGTGAAATAACAATACAATTTGTAAGGGATTTAAAGACTGGACATAGACAGATAAATATTTGATAGCTTCTGGAAATTTTCCATCTTCAATACACTTAACCTATTTTAAAACATGTAATGATAGACAAAAAGTTATAGCTATAGCTAAAAAATAACTAAAACCTATTTGACGGTAGCCGTCGTATTCAGATCGTCGTATTAGATAAGATTTTATCAATAAAATTTTCATGTATAGAAGGAAATATACTAACCAAGACTGCATTACCCACTCTGTATTTCTTTTTAAACCTGGGAAAGGGAACATGACTTTTCTTTGTTTCGTCTTTTTCGCCATTCAATGTAATGAAGCCTTAAAATCAAAATATTACCAGGAAATAACGATGGTAATAAAATGGTATTACTTAAAATTAAAGACAAACATGAATAATTGAATTATTTCTTCGGACAATAATATATATTTCTCAAGGAAACATTAGTGAGCAAAATTAACCATAGCTTTTTCGAGTTCTCTAAACTTTTAATAATAAAGATTTTGTCACTTTCAAAGAATTGATTTCTCAGGAATTTCTTCAGGAGAGAGAATACTCGTTATATTTTGGAAAAACCGTCTGACCCAATTCCTGTCACCCACAAACAGATTTCTGGGAGCGAAGACAGGATATCGCCAAAAATGTCGACATATCCAATTATGCCAGAATTATTGCACCACCGCAACGTGACCGATAGCTTTGATAGCTGTTTGTGCAAATGACCTTCTGAAGGGAGCAGCGGATAGAATTTTCGGAATCCTTCCAGAAATGCGAAACAATTGACACACGTCTGCAGCAAACGAGCATTCCGCCGTTCTCCCAATTAACCGAGCGGGAAGCATTCCGCAGGGGGATGCGTCGAATCCCTAGGACCCAATCACGCCGGATGCAGCGTGGTAACGAGAGGAGAAGGGTAAGAGGAAAGCAACTGGCAGCGTATCCAGGCTACAAAATTTAAACATTGGCGCACTAAAGAAATGATCCGAGGCTAATCACCGATGGTGAAAAGCTGACAGGTAAATAGACAAGTAATTCCCACTATGAGACACGGCATCGTTAACAATGAGAATATGTCTGCCCTTATAACCTATATATCCTTAACTAAAGTAGCATGATATTAAATCTAGATTGATCCCAAAAAAATAGAAACGTAGAAGAGAGCAAGAGATCATTTTGATGACTGCAGTTACTTTTTCTATCACGGGATACAATACTTTTTCGTAACATAACTTCGCTAACTATGCAGAAATCTCAGAAAAATCCGAGCGATACTAGAGCCAGATAGGTTATAATTCTTCCAGTACCAAAATATTTTTTTAGAAAGGAAAGGAACAGCTGACTGTGATTTGCAATAAAATTCAAAATAATATTTGTACTAAGAAGAAAAGCTAAATTAGGGAAGAAATGTTAAATTTTTGGTAGAAAATGAACCCAGAGGGCGTCATCGTTGTAAATGAAAGGACCTTCACCCCAAAATTCAGTCTGATATTACTACATATAATCGAAGATAGGTTATCCTTCATGATATAGCTGCTATTAACAGACGCTTCAATTTACATCGGGTGAAAATCACCTCATATCAAACATCCATCCAGCAGACCAAATCTATCAGAGAAATTTTCTTGCATCAGACAACATTTGTAGTATTATATTTCGAGAAATTATACTAGTAAAAACTCATTAAAGGAAAGCTATTTACCAAACTCTACTCATATTTTATAAGGCAGTTAACTGCCATAAGAGAAAGGAAACTCATCACGTTAGAGCCTCTTAAATTTTACTACACTGCGGACTTCCGTTCATTAAACTTCATAACGTTATCTCTACTAAAAATTTATTTTCACGGTTAGACCTCGCAAATTTTAATAGTGACAGGTATGCACGAAATAAGAAAAAGGAAAAAAGAGCATGATAAGCTTTATTATCCTTTACCAGTCTTATATTGCCTTTATAAATTTATTCTCCGATATAATGCATGACTCGCCCACAAACGATTCCTCATTTCAAATAAAAGAACCACTTGACTAGTTTATTGTGCATACAATTTCATGGCTTCATAGCATCTCGTCGTTGCGTAGTTATGACTGGATTTTTAAAAGCCCTTTGGCAACCTTTCTTTCCTCATGAAAGCTTTTGAATTATTTACCTGTTTCCATAAACTCATTATTAAGCTTCCATTTTAAAACTTGACTAATGAAATTTTAATTTTTGATGATTCATTGATGACTTCCGATTTCGTGAAATTAGTTTGCCTTCTCGCAGAATTTTCCACTTTGATATCAATACTTATGTTAGAAATACCAAAATTATTTTTGTAATATATTTTACAGTTTTATCTCAAGTAATTTATATCTTTAATTCATTTCCACATCATTAATTTATGCATTACATCAATCATTTTGAATTTTTTATTAGGTTTATCTACACGGAAGGAGTATGTATGGAACGTCAGACGCTCTTGAGTTTCAGCGCCCCAAGGTTGTCACCTAGTTATACTAAACCAATCTCAACGAATCTCTGAAGGAAGTTCCTTTAAGTTTGATTGGCGCCTTGAAACAATATTTATTAATAGGTCTATATAACAGTGGAGAAAAGTAGAGTCTTAAAGTAACATACAAAAGCAAAGGAATGATGATCAGGAATTATAATATCCCTTCGCATCAGTCTAGCACTCTGCTCCTAATAGCCAGGAAAACCAATACGTGATAGAACAGCTAAATCGTTCGAGAACCTTCCTGTTAATCGTACAAGAAAACGTAGGTTTCTGGTGAACGATGATCTCCATCTCCAAAATCATTCTGTTTCCAGAAACTTCCATCAATCTACCCAAATCTAAAGCTAACATATATTTATCCATGTTTAATCTTTCTTATTTAAGATTCGAATATCTTCTTTCGATATTTAGCCACGGAGCATATGGTCTCAGTCAGAAATTGAAAATTTTGAATTATTACGTGAAATAACAATACAATTTGTAAGGGATTTAAAGACTGGACATAGACAGATAAATATTTGATAGCTTCTGGAAATTTTCCATCTTCAATACACTTAACCTATTTTAAANTATTGTCACAATAATTTCATCGTAATTAAATGATAATAATTTAACATGAGAGGATTTCCAGCGACAAGCTCAGAATCGAGTAAAACAGACACTCTTAATAAAATATCGTGGTTGAAGAATTAATTGAATACAGCTATAGAACATGTAAAGTCGATCTGTGATTAACATTTTAAAGAGAAACTTCAGGATAATAGGGAAGTTATAGAGAACACTCGTGTATGTTAAGACTGCCAATTTCGAATGCTCGTCTGCATGAATTAAGACGGTGCAGTTACACCGTAAGTTTCTCCTCCTAAGGTATTACGGAACTACGGAAAATTGACTCTCGAACAATAAAGACTCAGCTTTACATTTAGAATTTTCATTTCCAACGACAACTTAATAATTTGGTTTTAAATATCTGTAGCTGGTAAATTCCAAAGACTTCTTGCTATGTGGTCGTTCGCGCTCAAGGTATGACGCTTTAAATGCCGACGGGACGACTGGATATCCGGACTGCAAGATAGCGATCGGAATAAGCAGTAGCCATGAGGAGAAAAACGAAAGAGGTTATAGTAAGAAAATGAAGGTGAGAGAAGATTAGGCAAATAGGAAAGAGAACTCGGAGCGAAGCGGGAGGGGATTGAGGCGGAAGACGTGAGAAGGGCCCAAGTGGAGTGAGAGGAACTGCGGGAAGGAATCGAATGCGATCGGGTCCCCGGGGGAAGTCGGCGAGACGTGGAACAAAAAGAGCGGACCTCTTGATTTACTTCCGACCCACATTTTTAAACAAGGGAGAATCTATTACGGGAGACTTGAGTTATATTCCGTGATTCCAAAACGGCCAAGTAGTTCCCGAGTTATGCCCAATCAATTACGTGTGTGATGTCTCCGCGAAATCAATCCGACTGATTCAATGGCGTGATTATTCCCGTTTCTTTAGCATCAATTATATAATTTGAAGGGAGAATAAAAATCTCCGATGGAAACAAACTCCGGGCGAGAGCTTCGGAAGATGGATGGCGTAAGGGAAGGGTGGAGCCGCAAAAAGCAGCGGCGCGATTGGGGGAGGGGCATGCTGGGAAAATTAAGGAAGTTCGAGGAAAAAGGAGGGGATAGAAATAAATGGAGAAAGAAGGCAGACAGACATACAACTTTATTTAACACGCGAGGGATATAGGGGAAAGACTGCGAACCAATTTTTGAGGAATAAAATTCCATCTCACCTCGGAGTCTTCCGGGTGATTAAACTAGGCGCTTTTGCCTCAGAGCCTATATAAATTAATGAACGCACTGGAGAAACTAGCGATAAATTTAGTTTCTAGAAGGAATGAGGTAAAAGACGTATTCGAAAAGTAACCTGGAAGAGAATACCAGAATCCTAGGAATTTTAAAGAGTAAAAGAAGAGGAGTTTTTTGGAGCGGAATCTTTTGGCATGATAGCTCAGCAGTTAGAAAATCTTCCCTGTAAGTGAGAGATCTAGGTTTGGGTCTCATTCATACCAATATTTTCACTCCATTGTATCCTCAGGATTTGAGAAGTGTGTCTAAATGTACGAAGTAAAACCACCTTTAGAGTTGTAAGGAGTAAAAGAGGCGATTTTCTGTAGAGCAAAATCGGAAAAAGGTTGTTTTAAATGGTGGAGAGAAACATACTTTTACGATTAAAAAAGGTTTCTTCAAAATTTTGGAGATAATACATTCTCACATTAACTCCAGGTGTTCTGGCCTAACATTGTGGAACGCCATCTAAAAGTAATTCCAAATGTACTTCGTACTTCCCATACATTTATTTAAACACGACCGGTTTCGACCAAGACCTGAGGATAACCTTCTTGGTCTAAACCGGTAATAAATTTGTGGAAAATACGAAGTACGTTTCGAATTATTTTTTAACATTCACGGGTTTACTTTCCGGGAGCTTTAAACATAAGCGAGCAAGAGAATTCGTCAACAAAGGATGCATTATTCAGATTGGCGGGAACGGAAGTAAAATTTTTGTCAAAACCTCGTGTTGATGCGTAGGGGTTCTAAAAACAAAAGCTGATGTATATTTAAAAGCGGAAGAGAAAAAAGGCAACGGAATGTGGAGCGAATGGATGGGGAATGGAATGAAGCGAAAGGGATGGTGGGCCGTGAACTATCTGCGTCACATGGACCCTTCCCCAAGTGCTCCCCTCTGACCTTCGGGTTAATAAGTGACTAGAATCCCCGAACCGTTTGAGAACATTCCGTTCTTCGTCGCAATATTCCATTTCCTACACATCTGGTGATTCCTTCTCCCTTGACTCGGTACCTTCTTAATCCGTTACCAATAGTTCGTAAATTACTTGCGTTCCCTCGACCTCTCTCTCGAGAGATATTAATCCTCGCTCGCGATGAATTTCGCGCAGCCCTTTGGGTCGTTGGACTCCGCAATATGCCAATCCCTGCAACGCTTCATTTTAGCCATACTCAGATTCGCGCTCTCCGGGTCTGTTTGAAACACTTGGAAACACTGCGTTGGGATGAAATACATGGGTGACCAGTTATTACATAGGCACGATTTTTCTGGATTGTATTACTATCCACAAAGTATTGGCACCAAAAAGAAAATTACTTGTTAGTATTAAGTTTTGAGCGATCGTAAATCAAAAATATACATTCCTCGAATTTTCTCTATCATTAACTCATCATGAGGAATTATACTTTCCGTAATATTACATTTCATACATACGAATAGAAGATGATAAGAAATAAGGTATTTAAATCGAAGAAGGCATGCACCCCCTGCCATCAGGTAGCTAGCTGAGTAATTGTGTAAATGTAGATAAAGAATACTTGATTAATTTTAAGACAATGACATAATATTGTTCAAGTAGAAAAATTTGCGAAGTACTATGCCAACAAAAAATAATGAATAAAACCGAAACCGACTTTCAAACAAAGGAATTAAATTGATATTTAAAAAAATACCAGGCTATCTTCAGCCTATTATAAAAATAATTGAGATATTAATGATAAATGGCTCTAATTAAACAGCGATTAATTAAGGTAACGAATGAGCATAGAAAGCAACTGATTAAAAACGATCCGAACACTGACTAGCACCTCTAAGCTTTTCAAATAGCAGCATTTCACATGTTTTTAAATAGAAAACGTAGGTCTTCTTAATAAACGAATTTGGGTACGGAGTTATAATCATTCTCATGATATTTTACGACGGGAAAGCTTTTTTTGCCAAGAATTACGGGGAAAACATGCGCATTACACCTACAGATCCACAGTAATTAAAACAATAGCCGAAACACATAGAATCACCCTGGGGTAAAATCGTCATAAATCTATCCTTAATCTCTTATCTACCGCCTTCTTCCCCCTCTGCAACCCTTCCCACGACCCACCTCTATTTCTTCCTACAGATGCCCTACGTCGCGCGCATTCCTCTCGCGTACCACTCTTATCCGTGCGGTCATCTCGTTCCCCTCTTCCCCCATACCGTCCCACTCTACTCTTCCATGCGCTGGACCATTTCACATCCAGATGTGCAGCTACCGGTTCCCCTTAAGCCTTCCTTCCCAAACTTAGGCACCGGTGAATACCTTAATAAATCCCGTACCTTTACGTTTCTCTCTCGTAGTTCTTGTGAGACTCAACGCTGAGTAAATAGTCTGCAAACCCCTCTCTATCAATTAATTTAGAGCTATCCCAATCATGACCATGTAAGAGTTAGGGGCGCATTATCGATTAAAATCAATCCTGGTAAATGCATATAAAAAACAGTCATTCTTTAATAAGGTAAAGCAATGAATAACACTGACATCTTCTACATTCTAACATCTTTTGATTCGTATTTTAACGGTTTTCATCCGAGTTAGAAGGTTAAACTTTTAAGTACTGAAGTCAATATAACATGATTTAAATGAAATTCATTTGGATCATATTGATATTCCAATACCAAAACTCTCATCTTTTCGTGGAGCAAATAAGTATTGTCTAATCTATTTGTTCCTTGAAAATAATTACTGCTGTAAAATATAATTTTTTCACACAAATGGAAGAAAATGATGCTTGAAAATGGTTCTCAGTCTCGCAAAAAACACGTTCGGCGGCAGCAAAGTCAATTCAGGAGTATGAATCTCAATCGCATTTGCAACGTCTGACGCAAGTTTGAAGTCACGAGCATTTGCAAGATGAATGAATTTCCACGAAGAGCTATCCTTGGAGACTAGAAAAGATGGCAAATGTGGTGTTTTAAAAGCATGCCCAGGGAATGTATTGCAGACGAATGGTTGAAACAATAGAGGGAGAATTCCAGAGGAGAATTGCGATTGACAGATAACATATGTTTGAGGATGGAAAGCCGATGAATGGAAAGGAGATTGCATACGAACAAATACAGGGACGACACGTTATGAGGCATTACCATGGATAAAAGTCGATGCACCCATTATTTTGATTTAAAGGATATGCGCATACTTTACAACTTTACGCACACTGACCTTTCTAAAATCGTCCAACATATTTTTGAATGGTAAGTTACAGTACTGTATACATTATGCACTCAAAAAGTCACATAAAAAGTTTAAGGTTTTCAAAACTTACTAAATGAGAGACCAGCGTCAACATCGTATACACTCGCAGAGAAACTCACCTGAAAGTAGAAAGAAAAAGAATTGTGATTCAATTTAGTTATTGAGTATTAATAACACATTCCATGCATTACATATAACAATAAATCACGATCATAAATAACATTTTATTGGTTATTCTTCAATTTTCCTTCAAAAGGTGACATTATAACTGGAACAAAAATTAAACACGTATTTTTACCAGCAACAGATAAGTATAATACTTGTGTACACTAATAATGAATAAAATAAAAACAAAAATACACACATATACAGGCATTTCGATCAAAACAATTAAAATAATAGCTGACAATGTAGAACTTAATAAAACAATTCAAAAAGAAAACTTATAAAAAATTGTTGTAAAAGTATTAATGGAATGTATACTATTATTAAAAAACTTTAAAGAAATACATCTGTATTGTTCACCAGTTTTACAGCTGTAAATATTCATAAAAATTGCCAAGTTAAAATTGTGAATACAGCCTTAGAAAACGTATAAGTACCTATGGTATAAAAAGAAGCGTAGTTGTAGGGAAATGACAGAGAGAAAAATGTCTCATTCTGAAGGACGCCATACCACATTTTTGTTCAGCGCAACTCAAGCTACACCTTAAGAGGAGATGCACCCCGTGACATTTCGAAATGAATTTCGGTGACATTGGAGTGAGTGCATCGTTTGAAGAGATGCGGGAACGTAGATTGTGGATGATCGGGGAATGGCGGAGAAAGTAGACGAGAAAAAGGGCCACGAAAGAGACGCGATCCGAGCAAAAGCGAGTCAATTAATCCTGAATATGGGCACGAAGGAGTAGTAGACCGCAGAGGTATCGCAGATCACTATTCCTATGCAAAAGTGACATCCGATCACAGCTGCCGCGAAAATGCTCAGATTTGGGGCAAACAGATGGGGAATTCGGTTGAAATGACGTATAGCGCATTTATCAGAGTTCCAGAGCTATGCTCGGCAGCCAATCACAAGATCGACCAATTTGATTAAGGAATTCTTTCATACTACTACGAGCTGGCATAGCGGTTGTTCCCCTTGTTTAATGAACATAAGCATCGAAAAGTAACAATAAATTAGTTTGGATATATTCAATGCTTAGCTTCCACATAGTTTAAGTTAGACACCATTATATGATGTCGTATATTTGGAAAATGAAATAGGAAATTCTCTATGAGAGACTACCACATTAAGTACTCAATTGTCGACAAATTACAATTACACAAGTATACAAGCGTTCAGTTAGCGAGTGAAAATATGTAAATCGTATACCTACATCAAACCACACTCCTACACGTTAATCGCTTAACAAGCAATGAAAAATTTGAGTATATTTAATTTAAGAAATTCCGCCATATGCCTGACCTGAAATTTAACAGCAGTTTTAATTTTAAATTGCATAAAGTTAAATGATACAGAATCAGGCGTAACGTTGTGGTACTTATTGATGCAAAAAAAACATGAGAAAAACGTTCACTAAACCACAAGAATATTACAATACACGACCATGGTTTTGTAGCGTCGCTACACAATAAGACCTGAAGATGTAGCGACATAAAAATCATTTTTGCATAAAGTTATTTGGCAGGATTGAATGTTAGGGGGCTTTTCAGCTTGAACAACGGAGTCCAAAGTCTATGGACCGGTCCTGAATACGAACGGCGAGAAATGCATTTCAAAATACTACATCAATCGATAAAGTGGAAGAGCACTTCTGCAGTCAGAGCCTTTTATAAGCCTAATTCATCATCGTTGAGATGATGCAATGAAAGTAAATGTTTTCCGTTTCCTTTTTAAAACTAAGAATTGCTAATATTTCTTGCATCGGTGGCTTCGAACTAAATCTCAAATTCGGAAAGGGCAACTAAGAACTCGTAAGACAATCACAAGTTTCTTTCTCTCACATGACAGACATTTTTCCAGGAAAATGGATAAAGTTTCACAATTATTCTCAGAGAAGCTAAATTTTACGGATGTATGTTCCTGAGATGCACAAACTTCTATAGAATTATTTTCACTATTTTCGAAAATGCTACATTCTAATAATATATATTTCTGACATATTTTGTCTATTTTCAACGTATTTTGCAAAGAGTAAATATGAAGATAAAATGCCAGAACATATTATAGTTACATTATGGCGATACATCGTAATTGAAGAAATTTATCAGGTCATTCTAACGCGCAAATCGTCCAATGACCTCTTTTACTTGGTAAAATGTTCTTAATTGACAGGAGACGTAAGCAGCGAGACAGAAGCTTGATCGCAAAGGAGGTCAAAAGGCGCAAATGAGATAGAGACAGAGTAGGGCGTGGTCACAAGATTTTCTGCGGGAGCAGAGCAACAGAAAGGACAGAAGTAATCAATCGTTATAAAAAGTATCTGACATTGAAATATAAAAACCTTAATCTCCTTTACAGCTCTTCCTTGTTATCAACGCTTTTTTGATATCATGAAAATATTAGTTATGAATAAAGCATAGTAAATTATGATCAGTAGACTCAACAGTTACAATTGAAGACCAATGGTTGACAACGGCAACAATAAATTAACAATACGACTCTTTTATGACTGAAATCTTTTATAACAATTATTTCAAGACCACTCTTAAAGTGTATGAGACATAATTTAAATCATTATAGACATGAGTTTTCAATACGATAGAAGTAGAATCGACATTTTAAGCATTGTTACATATACACATGCCATTCAGTCTATTCCCATTCGAGGCTACCTCGCTATCTGCCTCCTATTTTTCAGAATACTTCCTTATACTTTCACAATACTTTCGCTTTAGGCATACTCGTGCGTCTTATTATACATTCTCTTTTAAACTTAGATGTAAGAATTAAAAAAATCATTATTGTTTTCATTTATTCACAATCAATGATATCTGCCGATGATGGGGTAGCCGGAAAGCGAAAACTTGTATAGGAAGCTAATGAAATAATTATTTCCTATATAAAATATTTCTGAGGACCGTTCCAGCTTTTATTTCTACCTTTATATACCCACTATATTAATTAACCCCATTTTTATGCAAGAACCACACTAATTGCCGGAGAAACAAATTTATTACAGTGATTAATAGTAAATGACAACAAATCGAACATTTACATAAAACTGAATTTAAATTCACTTGACTTTTTATTTTTTACCAATATTATCTTTATTACGATAGTGAATTTCTCAGTTATATACTAATTAATTATATCAAGCAGAGCGTACTACAGATATTACATAAAATAATGTCGTAAAAAGAATTCAATTTACTAGAGCAAGGCTTCCCAACTGCAGGAACAGAGAAAACTATTACGAAGAGAGTATAAGGAAAAGGAGTATTGGATTTGTGGTAAGGGAGGATGGTAAAAGAGGAAGAGAGAAAAGTCGAAGCAGCAAACGGCCGATGTGCGCTTAAACTTGTGTGAAAGCTAGCGAATTCGAAGGAGAAGATGTGAGGGGGAGATATCCACAGCCGACGTAAAACGTCGGTGTAGAATGAAAAAGGAGAAAAATAAAAGGGAGGGAACGTGGAATAGGAAGGGAAGAGCGGTTGAGGGAAAAAATAGAGCTGAGGAGAGGCACAGTGTGGAGAAGATTGGAGAGGTGAGGAGTGGAAGGAACGGAGGCAGAAGCATGTTTCACCTTATGCGAAATTGATAGCCTAACTTGCATTTAATATTTCGATGCAATGATATTATAGCGGATAATTGCGACGAAAAGTAAAGCTGACCACAAATATTTAATTATGAATAAAACATTTAAATTAATGCGTAATTCAGTCTCTCAACATTCACTTTAATTCGGTTTTTATAAAATTTTCAGCCCAGAGGCTGGTTGGAATCAGGTCCCCTCAACCAAAAGCCCTGGAGAGGAATCAAGTCTCACTAGGAAAGGATTTAGTTAAATTTCCCTTTCTTTCCTCTCTGCCCCGAATGAAATGAGTTGAAAAAGTCCACATAAATACAGCACGATGACCTTCTGGATAAGAAAAATGTAAAATAAAGCGATAAAGTAACTTTGGGGAACTCCATTATAGGAATGGAAGGACAATAACTTAGCACAAGTTCCACGAAACATTTATTTCATCGACATGTTTCAACTCATAGATTCATCATCAGGCGTTACTGATGAGTGCCTGATGATGAGTCTGTGAGTTAAACCAAGTCAATGAAATAAATATTTCGCGGAAGAAGAACGTATATAATATTCCAAATAATGGCCACAAATTTCTCCTCATTAACGGAAATATATTTAATAGAACTTTCTTCTTCCTAGAAAAGTAAGTAATGGGAAGAATTGCAAAAAGAAGCGCATCTTTATTTATCTTTCCCTATCTAAACATTAAAAAATACAGGAAACAAGAAAAGTGAAATTTAGAAATTCGTAGAAAAATCAAAAGCAAATGTAAACGAGAAACTCAAAGCATACGCTATAAAACAACTACCAACACTACCGTATTAGCAGTAGTATTTGCATTACTACACTACGTAACATAAGTGTCAACGTTAAAGAAGAGGAAATGCTCTAATCGATGAATCAAATATACATGTTTTTCTTATACTTTTTCTATGAGTAGTATAGTAGTAGTATTGTTAAAAGTGCTTCGACAACTAAGGTCATTTCGCACGTAGGCCCTCACTGGGTACCGAACCCGGGACCGCATTCACCGAAGTCGAACACGTTGCCCTCTTGGTTATCCGGGAGCCCTTTTTTCCAAGAGAATTTTTTACAAATTTTAAGGCCGAAAAATAGTCAAAGAAGGAAATGGAAAGATATCTACGAACAGAGAAATTAAATTTAAACGTTCTCGTAGTAAATCAACGGAATCCGAAAAGATCCCTAGGTAAGAACAGTAGAGGGAAAGGTAAATTGGAAATGAGAGAAAGGAGTGTGAAAGGGAAGACGAATTTGGAAGAGAAGAAAAAAGAGTGGGATAAAAATTGAAGGAAGCGGTAGAGAGACGAGGGACTTAGCTGACGGAATGAGAATGCAGATGAAGATGGTCACCCAGTAAAAGGCTGGTGGTTTAGGAAACGTCATTCGAGCAGACGCAGTTAAAGTGGGAGGGAGAGGAATGGAGAAGGCGGTGAGAAAGAAGGAAAGGACTATCGCCAATGTTCCGGAAGAGCGATTTCCAACGAGTAGCGATTTTGTTGTCTGAGAGCTCACTCGAAAAGCCGTCACTGACCTACGTCGCGATGGAAAACAATGGAAAAGGCGTTAAAGTTTGCGACGTCTCTCGGAGATAAGGGAAATCGACGAACATCCAAGATGAAGGGGATAAACTAGGCTTAGAGGGGATTCCATATTCATAAGATTCAGGCTTAAATTGGCTAACTTTTAATGCCACCTAACAGAAGGCGCGGAAGATCTCAACATTTTAAGCAAAATAACCGGGGTTAGTGGAGCTTAGTTTTCATGACGTTCTCATCATCAGCTTAGGAAGTATGCATTGATGTTATGTGCAGAAGGAAATCAGACTTTAATTAGAATATTTAATTTCGATAGAATTGGAAATAAGAAGAAAATTTTTAAGTTCCGGTATGGATTTTTATGCACACTCGATAAGGCTAATTCATTTTTTTAATGCCCTTTAATTAAACGCCTTCCAACAGCTGCAGAAATTCAAGTTTTACTCGGATAAATGATTGGGTCCTTATCCTGGACATTCGTCTCTTTTCACCTCGGAGCACTGTGGACTAAGATGATGGAAAACATTTCTCGCGTACAAAATCCAAATTAATTTGAGATATAGATTTTTTTAAGAACACTTTTTTACTAGAACTGATAGTTCATCATTCTTCAACACAGTCGTATACGAGTAGATATGGCGTATGACCAGAAATGGGATTTTCTACGGGAGCTTAGGTTTAATTCCTGTCCACTAAGAGAACTACTTCATTCTTAAACAACCAAACTCTAGTCGAGCCATATCTTCATTTGGCCCATACTTAAATTTTCAGTTGCCAGATGCAGTTCAGTTGCAATCAGGAAAGTGAAATTTCAGTATTGCAACATTCTTTTATCAGAATCAGTGTGCAACGTAAAAATAACGTAACGAAGCAACCAAGTTGCATTACAGGAGACTTAATGATACTTCGTCGTAACTTTACCTTAAATTACAACCTTTATATGAGTAAAAGTATTCGATAAATTTATATAACATTTAGCAACCATTATATTTGGAATAAAACCATCGATCTAAGCGCATAGTTTCACATCCATAATGGCAGGCAACGCCAAAAAAGAATGTGGTTTCAAACTTTGATCTATCAGGTGTTTATCTCCCATCTTCCTGCTAACGATAACAGTCTCTATTTTTCTCAAACTCCTTCAAATGTCACTCCTCTGGAAATGAGAACGCCAAGGAAGACATTTCTACGAGAGAAGAGGGAAGGAATATTAGAGTGAGAAAAGAGAGCAAGATATGTGAATGGCGCTGTGAGGTCCCTCCTATTTATTCCGCAGCGCTCGAAAGTGATGAAGAGGCATCAAAGTAGCGCCATCTCGCTCTGAGTACATAGAGCATATGAAGGACTGGGAATAATGCCTAGCTTTTCTTCCATTTATAGCATTTCCTCACCAATTGCGACACGTAATAACTAAGGTTATTAACGTTTAACAAATCTCCACGCTCAATGGCATTTTCCAATGCATATGAAGTAAACAACCAAGAATCTGCTGCGTGCAGATAAGAGGGCTTAGAGAAAATCGTGATGCTATTCAAGCAGAATACTGAGCCTCTTTGTTCGATATAGCAGATAATGAGACAATACTGAGACATACGAAATAATAAGTATATACTATTTTCTCCCGGATAGGGAAGTGGGCTGCGCATTCGCCTTTGATGGAAACGGTCCCGAGTTCGATTCCTGTTGGGGGTCCATATGTGCGAACTGATCTTACAATAGCTTGTTACAATTACTTGTTAGTTGCCGAAGCACTTTTAAAAATACTAGCATACACCGTTCAGTTCAGCCAGTCCTGTAAATGTTTACTAAACATTATTTATGTATAACTCATAGTCATTCCAGTATTAATTTCATCGTTGAATTTTTATTCTAACATTCTGTCAGAGTAACAAAAACGTCCAATATTTTCCGCTCTATGCTATGCCAAATACATTGGCTCCAGAGTTTTGGAGGTTCGTAGGGATTCTATTCCGAGGAAAGATAAAACGGAAGCGATAAACTAGGTGAAATAAATTGTCTAAAATGTTACAACTAAGGAATCTGAAGAGATTTAAACCTAAATCCATAGAACATGTACCAATCGATTAAAGCCTGCTGTATTTATTTTGCGAATCTTCGATTAATAAACAAAAATTTGATGATGGAAATGTCAAAAGGAATCTCTAGGTTAGAATTGCATCCATTTTAAGCAGTATCCGTCATTGGTGTAGGCGGTATAGGGATTAGTCTGAGCAAAGAAAGAGAAAATAAGGGCGAGAGTTATACGATAAAAATTATCGTAAAATTATACCTGCAGCGGAGTGATTGAATGACTTCAAGCAGCTATAGCCGAAAATGGGAACGCGTCCAAAGTCAAAAGATAAAATCTATGATCCGCTTAAGAGAGAGGTTAGATCAAGAGAGAGCGTAATGGACCCGCAAGTAGAGGATTGAAAGAAAGAATCAAAGAAGAGGCGATTGGGATTGAAACTGAAGATTTGAGGAAGCGTGAGGGGATTATGGGGAGTGCGTTGAGGAAAGAGGCGCATTGCAAGCAATAAAGGGGCAGATGTGAATAAAAGAAAAATCGACGGATCTAAACATAAGAGATAAATTTTTAAAATGAGAAAATATGGAGGAATTTTCAATTTCGAAGCGAAATTTGAAGTATCCTGATCAATAAAATGGCATTACATACTCTGAAATCTCTCCTTCGAGATTTCATGATCATCTGATCTAATTCACCTAATTAACTTCTTTAAAGAAATTAAAATTACAGATATACAAAACATTTATTTATTTCGAAAATAATTAAATCATAATCATAGGTTGAAAAAAATATTACTGTTAAAACTCGCATTTGCACAAATTTTATGCATCGTAAAATTTCATACAGAATTTTACCTCAGATAATCATCGTCGAAGTCATAGAAGTTCTCTCGTACTATTCTTCGTTTAAAAATTGAAGGGTGAGCGGATATTCCAAATGATTACAATGCTGTAGTAATTTCCTATATCAATTAGATGTGATGGCTAAAAATATGCAAACAGATTATATTAGAAAAGTAGCAAATATGGAATTAAACTTATCTTAAATTATATGCGCTCGATGTAATTAAGATATCTGATATTAGATTTAACCATTCGGAAAGTTAGTCCGAATATCAGCACGATATCATACGTTGATATACTCTATTTAATTGGAAGTACTTCAAAGAGATGACTTAAAAGGGGTCATAAAGGACCTCCTCAATAAAGTTATTATGATACAGCGGAGAGAAAGATAGCACTACCAGGCAAAACAGAGTAAGGCACTAATCGTTTTACTCGGATAGAACATAAAATTATAGGTAAGTCCCATCGGCACTTAGCTAATGATCACACTATCTAAGCAGTTAGGGTATTGATACAGGTGTCATTGGTCCAACTAAGACACAAGGATATTTAAGATCAACAGCCATATTAAGAAGCGAGTTTGGAATAAATTTTTGGGAATGTGGCCCAATATAAGAGAAGAAATCAACCGATGTCTGGTACGCAGACGTCAAACGAATCAAATACCAAATAGACGCGACTCACCAAGATTCGAAGGGACGAAGCATAAGCCCGTCAAAAGACGCGCTGAAAGGGCATCTTGCAGGAGAAGGAGGGATCAGTTCTTACCACCGCCAAAGCCCGACCCGAATCCCTTTGGTGCATCCCTCTCCCCGTTTTCATCTTCAGAACGACCCTCTGTGAATACTCAAAAGTACAATACGAATGAGGGATTCTATGGAACTTTCTTTCCAGACTACTAGCATCGCTCACAATCCTGCAACCAAGAAAAAGGGAGAGAGAGAGAGAGTCGCCCCGTGATATTCATTTTTTAAGCTGAAATCTTTTCCACGCATTATCACATTTTAAATGAAACGGCGTATAAGCTAGCCTGTCAAAACTTACCATAAGACCAACATCTAATCGATCGTCTCTCTCATCTAATGCATCATCATTAGTATGCGGGACACAATTATGACACGATAAACTAATTCTCAAATATTCTAACCGCGTACCTTTAAAATTATATTTATAGCAAGCTGATTGGACAGCAATTTCTCAAAACCTTATTTACTGTTCTCTTTCGCATTTTAATGCATCCTCATAATCTGAGAAAATGGAAAGTATACGAAATAAATTATGTAATCTGATGAGTCAGATTTTTATGCTTGCTAAAGGTTATCTTTTCGCATGACTTCAACACAGAAAGCAAGCTAGAATCTAGAATTGGAATAAGAATTAACGGGGACGATATAGACTTCGATTTTCAAGCACTATCTAGCGTAACTAGGTGACTGGATTCCCCAAAAATTAATTGAACACAGTATTTATTTGTGGTGATTTCTTACTTTCAGTGAAGAATCCTCATTATCTCTCAAATTGTAAATAAGTAGAAACAAAGAAATAGGAAAAGGTTGGATCATAGATGCTACGATCCGACACACTTCGAAACTGTTAAAAACTAAACTGAAGCATGAAAACTTGAAATTAAGCGAGATACTTTATCTCTGCCAACATTATTACATATTTTTCAATCTATTAAATCTACATAAAAATTTTAGACTGAAGAATAATGCAGCTAAAATAACGGGAAATGGTTAGCGAAGTACACACAAAAATACGTATCAGACGTACCGAATTTGAAACCTTATCGTTTTATTATCACGTATAACTTATATCTAAAAATATCAACATTCTGAGTACTTGAGAATGATTAGAGTAGTTTTGCTTTGACCTAGGTATAGAAGGGAAATATTCTGAAAAGCTGCTGATGAAGAGGTGTCCTGGGATTAAATCAACTTAAACTTTGAAAAACCTTTCTTCAAACAAACTTTCGTAAGTTACATTTGAATGGGTACTAAATTAAACGCTTTTCTACCAACGACAGACTGATTTTTGATTGAATTAGGAGGAGATTTTATTGCTTATTCAAGGAAGTAATCCTTTGATGTAAATGCTATATTGTATCATGTAATCGCGTCAGAATTTACAAAATCTCCATATTTAAAGGATGAACGCAACTTGAGCTGATTGCAAAATGTAAAAATACTGAAGGATAAGAGATAAGGATGCTATCGCACGAAAAGTCGTATGGTTTGAAATTATCGCAAAGAGAAACGGACATGATAAAATTCTGACAAGAACGGGGCTGTCAGACTTATTCCATGTCCGTTTAACGTTGGGGAAAAAAATAAAATATTAATCGGATTCGAAAATTTAGATATCAAAACAAGTGATTTCATACATACAGTAAAATCGATATGAGATGCAATGAAATAAAAATAACTGTCACAAGATTATTTTCAACACAATTTTACTCATCCAATGGCTTTTGTATGAAGAAGTCTAAAAACGAAAAATAGTTACTGAAGTCAAAACCGGTCGGAAAGATACAAAGCTTTGATTAAACTGCTATGAATAAGTAATAAAGCAGAAGATAGAGATTCAAATTACTCGTTTAAAATTGTTGACAATGTATCTTTGTAACGAGCTGTTTTTATGCCCTGAACGTTTCCTGCACGGAAAACCTTTAAGAGGAATTTTTATGAAAACAGAAATATGACGAGATAAACAAAAGCATTCAGGATTGCTGTCTTCCTCGCAGAACATACATTTCGGGAAAACATGCGGAAGAACCAATTGCGCGGCAAATAAATTCCGTGTATTTGTTTCAATACATCTCTTCTTTGAGAGAATAGTTTCCGGAGCGCCACTCCGCTGTTTTCCGGCGGAAAAGAAACGCTCAGCTCAATTGAATTTCAAAGCAGTCTCCCTCATAGGTAATACAGGGGTCTTAGATCCTCGCAGCAGTTTCATTCTCCGGATTAACAATGTATGGAAACCGAAATTTACGCCCAATTTATCGCCTTTTTTGGACAAAGGCCGATCATTCATTTGAATTAACGCCACGAACAGAAGCGAGTAGCGGAATAAAAAAACATATCGATCCTTTGAGATTAAAAGAAAACATTTTTACCGCCTCTCTCCGTCGTAGAGAATTACCTTCGATATCAAATTTATAATCTCAATTTTATCTTTAGATTAACACAGTTATGCCCTCGAAGCACGTTCTCCCGAAACCCTTCCGATTATCTCGATTCCTAACACATCTCCTCTTCAAAAGTTAACACATTGAGGAGTAGATAATTCCCGGGAGATAATAAAGAACTTACGTCGCAAATTTGCGACTCTCCCGGTAGATCTCCATCCCTCCGATACCCTTCAATTCCCTCTGCTTTTATCTCGTTTACCTCATCTTATTCATCCCTCCCTTTTGCTCACGTACCTACCCTCCCTCCTTTATACAGTACATTATCTGCATCCTCCTCTACGGATGACTCTTCTCTAGCTTTCCTTCGAGCTGCAATGCTTACATCCCCGAACGACCTCACCATGTTCACCCTCGAAATCCTCCCCAACCCTCGAGTAGCCTGAGCCCGCGGTCATGGAAACTCTCACGTGAAAAAATAATAGCGAGTTCCTCTCGACGCCCTTCCGCAGAGAAGATTAAAAATAAAGTTGGGGAGGGAAGGGGAGAGGATGCTCTGTCAGAGAACTATGCAAAGCTCTTTATTAGCCGAGGGTTAATACGAGGGGGATTGAAATAAGGGGGCTGATATGAAGTTCGCCTCAAATAGCAAAATGAGGGCGGACGTACAGTTGCAAAGTTGAAGATGAGAAGGGGAAGGAAGAAATAGAAGAGTAATCGAGGCAAACCATACTTCCAGATTTTTAAAAAGGATCAGTGTTAATCACATTGCAATTCATCACCGTCGTCATCAACCAAAAATATTGATTTATTTTTCCTGGAAGAAGTAAAAGTGCTTCGACAACTAATATCATTTCGCACCTATGGGCCCCCACCGGGAGTCAAACCCAGGACCGCTTCCACCAAAGGCAAACGCGCAACCCACTTGGATTTCATGGAGCCCTTTTATTTTCCCTCTTCCGAAAAATAAGCCTCGAACAATATACCAAGATAGATTATTTCAAAATGACTAAAGACCCACGAAGGGTTAGTTCATATAAATCGGTTATGTAGATCTGTAATGGATGGTTTCGGCCTTAACTTGGTGGAATTCCATAATAAAAATCGGACCGCGCCGTCCTATGGGTGCAAGGGGTGCATCGCACCCGGGCGGCAACAGTAGCGTAGCCAACCATGATGCACACATGATTTATCTAGGAAAGATTATGATGTGAAATTTAAGATTGGCAAACATTTAGAGGAAAGACTTAAGTGCACTTAAGACGAGAAAGGAATTTTGATACCGTGGATTTAATAAAAAATTTGGAAACAAAAAAAAATTTTGGTACCAGTAATATATCCTCATCAGGTTTTGGAATAATCCCTAATCTTCAAATAACTTTGCGTGTGGATGAGAAAGACTGCGCCTCATTTATTTCGTCTTTCTTTTGTTTTGTTTGTAAAAGCGGCAGCTAGTCCGATCATGTCAAGAGCTCATTAGCTCATCGGAACCAGCACAGTCCGAAACGTTGAATATCTGAATAAATCGCATCTTAATCGCAGTGATCTTTTCTACAACAGCGTGTTTTATTTGCTCCTCCGGAGACTAGCTAGTAAGATAATGATGCTCAAAAGCAATTCGAACAATTAAATCGTAATAACCATTTACTACGTCAGCATACGGAAAATGCATAATTAATTGTTACTGACGTATTGTGACCAAAGTGAGCGGAGGAACGAAGACATAAACCACTGGTTTTTCAAAGTCTTACAGAATAATTTTACCTGCTAATGTATGGTTTTAGTATTTAATTTTAAGAGGCGGAAAATTATTTTTGCACCGGGCGGCAGATAGCCTGGGCAAAACTCTGATAACAACACAAGGTTATACAGAACTATTTTGTTGTACTATTCAAAATAATTCATTGAAACTGACGTGGCCATGGTTTCGTTGCTTAGCAACGTAGCTTTATCATCAGGCCTATAGATATATTTGTTCCTCTTTAACCACGAAATTTTTTAGCAGAATTTTCCGAAACTGCAACTTAAAATAGAAATATTTCAAAAAATAGAGGCGATATCTGCATCGTTGCATCGCTTTTTCGCTGCATGGCCGTTCTAGAAGCCTTTTTCATCGAGATGAAAATGCTGTTTACTTAAATATCGCTGTCATTATGTTCCTGGCCGCAATTCCTCAGTCCACAGTCGACACCTTCCTTTCCCTCTGTGACATTGCATCCACTTCAGCGGTCGGCGCGGAACAATCGCCCACTTGCCCCTTCTCCTCCCCGTTTCCTACATCTGCCGAGAGAGCGCTTTCGAAAACAGATATGAATCACCATTCAGCGGAGAGGGCAATTAGCGATCGATGAACAAGGATCGTTCCGATCGCCATTACCATTAGAATCGGCGCTCCCTCTCTCTTGATTTTTAATCCATCGAAATTGTGTAAACGATATGCCCTCTCCCCCACTTATCCATCGAGATATGCGCGAACGAATGGATAATCAATCTCCAATCTTCTAATCTTTGGGGGGGAAATCCTCTGATGATTAGAGATGAGAGGGAAAACGAGAAATCAAGAATGCTTCAAAAGGTAACAGAAATCAATTAATTACATAATTATCTGGGAAAATCTGTCATTGATGAAAGCATTTAGAGAGGCTTAATTTCTGGAAATACAGAATCTGTTTATTATCGATGGATTAGAAAGCAAGTATATTTTTCCCGCGGCGATCAACGTACGTATAAAGACCCCGCTTTTACTGGAGCAATCAATCATCGCCAGGTTATTACATTTCAAGCTCATGTTCACAGACATTTTATAATCGTTTCACATGAAATTTGACTACGTTATGATGGCTGTTATGCCTGAGTACAATTCAAAAACGGAGACTTACAAAAGCTAGGTTAAAAAAAATATAAATGAAAAAAAACCAAGTTTTGTCACATACGATATCCGTAATAAAGTAAGAAACTATAAAATGTTGGATTGTTTTGTTCCGGAATCTTTTTATGTTAAATATCCGATTATGTAGAATACCACGATCATAAGTAATAACCTCAATATTCCTACTTTATGACTCTGAAGGGGATTAAGTAGAGTAAAATGTATAACAAATAAATTAAGATTAAATAGAGTAAAATAAAAAGTATTATGCGTGAAAACTTTTTTGGAATATGATAGTTTCTGAAATACTGAAAATAAATTATCCATCAGAAAAACCGATACTGATTTGAATATTTTCATATACGAAATAACCATATGCTTTAGAATTTAAAGAGAACATTATATCGCCTTAAATGCTTTTACCTCCGGTACAAATGAATTACGACATAAAATATGCGCAAGAAAAGCTTTCGGATCTCCCATTTTCGCATAGATTTAGGTTATTTAAAATTCTATATGATCCCGGTTCAATCTCCGTAGTCCCGTCCCAAGTCCGATTCTCGGTGGGGACCCATGTCCCAACCAGGAACATTGACAAAAATGACATCTTCTGTCGAACTACTATTTCAAATACTACGATACCTCACTCGAACATGTTAGCATTGATAATTCAATGTTATATTATCAGATCAACAAAAGGGATGATAACTAAAATTTCATTTAAAATTTTTAAGTTAAGAGGAATATAATTCAATTCTTCAATAAGTCATCGTGTAAATTATATAGTCTCATTTGATATTCACGTGCGATTGGATTAAGTTGAAAGAGGATGAATTTTAATCCGTCAAAAACTATTTATTCCCTGGTTAAAGACGCGACAATCAATGAAAATAAAATAATATCTATCTTATTATCGATATACAAATCCAAAAACTGAATTGAAGCGCAATTTCATTAAATATAACAATTTCTGAGAATCCGTCGCTTGAATTACACAAATCCGATAAGCTGCTTCATTTCCAGACAAAAACGAAAGCTTTGCGGCATCGGCAGAAACCAGTTGTTTCTCCGATATCATTTCTGTGGGGGTATTGGCAAGGAAGCGGAGCGGCGCGACAGATGAAATGAAATCCACTGACGTACAGAGTGGACACTGCTTGGCGGAAAAGAGGAAACAAAGCCGAAACTCGGTCCAGAGGGACACTTTAGAGGGAGACTTTGGCGTGCAGGAGTCGACGCCCAAGTTTCCTCAGTTTACGCTCTCTTTTCAAAGAGCATCGACTGAGAATCGGGAAAAGCGATTCAAATTCCGAAGGTGCAACTTGGAAGGTGCAGCCGTAAGTACTGCGGAGGAGAAAGGCAATGGAGGGGGCGTGAGAGATACGAGAGAGCAGGTCGATGCAAAGCGAGGGAAGTCGTCTCATCTGTTCCGCCGTCTACGCCCGCTCTGCGCCAAGACCCACCTCACGAATCCCGATAGAGTCCGAATCCCACAAGTTCAAATATTAAAAACGGGACCCTTTGTCCCTCTGACGCTGTTATGGTCGCTGAAGATTAAGTGCGACTGCCTCGAGAAAACGTGGACGATCGCTCCTAGCGCTTGCCATGTAAATCTGAATGCATGGAGTTCAAAATTCCGCGCCGGTGGATTATCTCACACTAAATGTCGCGATCCCAAAACCTCTCCCAAGATACTTGTTTGCCTCATCAGAAAAAAATTGTAGTTTTTAAATCAGCCATATTTTTGTAATCCGTCAAGAAAAACTACCCGAAAAGTATGATACTAGCTGGCACTAATTTAGTAGTGCTCATACTAGTAGAAGGTGCTAGAAAGTTAATTTAAAAATTATTAATTGGAAATTTTTTTAATAAAATACCTAGTATTGTTGGTTTTTTTGAAATTGCTGTTTTATTACTAAAAATGTATTTATTTAGTTAAAATGGTTTGTTTTAAAGGTTATTTAGTAAAATAATTTGTTTTGAAGCGAATCATTTTCTTCCTCATTGGACATAGTTCATAAACATATGATTTATAGGAGAATTTTTGCCTAAAAGGAGCAAAAAAAAAAATTCTGAACACATAAAAGCATCAAGAATAGGATCTAATTTCGGTTCTAAAAAATATTTTATATGGTAAACTAATATTATACAATTATATTTTATAAATACAATTATCATATACGGCAACTATGCAACATTCGTATATTATAGCTATAAATCAAAGCTTATCAGAAAAATGAATTTTATTTTAAGGAAAATTTATCAGCTTTAATTTCTGGCTCATTTTGTTGATAATAAAACAATCTCAGGAAAGAAAAATATTCTTAAACCATACGAACCACATAATTTTTTAATATTAATAGATGTATGCTGACAAGGAATAACGAATTTGGAAAGATAAATTATTACTTTATTTTCTGTATTCATCGGAAATTTTGATCTTCCTCGATTCTTATGCAAGAAATGTTTCGTATATATAGCGGTAAAATTTGTACGTATAAATTCGTGTATTACATCGAATAGCAAATAAAACAGGTAAACATGGAGAGATTGAAATTATTTCATTCACTAATTATGCATTTAGTTTACTAAATCAATTGCATCAATGCATCCAAAACTTAGATAACAATTGGCAAATCCCATGAACTTCATAATACTGTATACTAATAATTAATGTTAATTCAAGAATCTGATTTATTTGTTGGATTTAATTTCTATGCATTGTCTAAGATTTTGAAATATCCTTCATATTGTTCCTTTATTTACATAACCAATTTTTACTGTAAGTTGAAGATTCTAATTTATTTATTGCATTTGATTTCTATGCAATGTATATGATTTTGTTTTTCTCTTTCTTATATATATTTTTGATAAATCTTTTTTATGCATTGTGATATTTGTAAATCGGCACTAGCTGTAATAAATAAATATTACTTCAAAACTTCAAAGCTTAAGGAAAAAGACGATTTGCACTGAATTGAAAATTTCCTCGGCAGGAAATTCTGGAGTAAAATAGTTTAATTATAATACCTGTTTTAATTAAAATAAAGGGAGGGGGACTTTGCTTTCTACAAAGATATGTTGAAAGCGGAATAATAAAGAAGCCTCAAACAAATTTTATAGATCTCACTCATTAATAGCAAAATACTTCGAAATACAGTATCATTTTCTAAATATACATTTTAGTCGCAAAGAAAGCCAATTATGATTCTCTATTCAGTAATCTTTATTCTTGAGAAGGCAATTCTCAAAGATACGTAGTGATAAAAAAAAAGCAAAGGGATAACCGCCCTCATCGATTAATCAGATTCGCATCGCAACATAATTTTAATTCCCTCGAGCAGCGATAGGAATTTCTCTCCGATGCTTGAAAACATCCTTCGCTCACTTTAACAAGAGCTCTTGGCAACGTCATAAGGGCCCCATTTGAAGCAGAATTAATTCCGGTAACTTAGGGCGTGCAGTCCGGAGGCCATCCGCGCAAATATCCGGAGGCAATTTTCCCGATTGTGATATCGGAAACGGTTGAATAGGGAAATTCCGCATGTTGTCTTCCTAATGAGATCCCAAAAGGTAACGAGACAGTCGGGCGGAAAAAGAATCCCCGAGGACGATATCATTTTTTCCGAATACACTTTCTGTGTCCCCTCATTAATTATCTCGGAATATCTGATGAGGAGATAATCGAGTGATTTCCTTTATCCCACTTAAAAGTTTCCCGTTTGAAAAAAAAAGAAATGGCGGACTTTATTTCCGAAAAGTAACATTTGTAAACGTTGTTCGTAATTGGATTGGTCTGGTCCTGGCACGTAAGCCTCGCGAGTGCAAGGCAACCCAACTCGCCCTCTCCCTTTCTACCTCCCCCCATTACCCCATATTCCTCCCCCTAACCCCACCCACGCCCTCGAAAATGGTTGCGCAGTCTCACGATCGAATCGAATCGGCTTCAAAAGAAACCCAGCGCCCGAAAAGGGGGCGTACCCAGCAAAGAGCCATCGGATTGACTTTTCCGCCGCTGATCAAACACGGGTCTGTTAGACGAAGTGAGAGAGATAGAAGTGGATTCAAAGAGAGGAGGGCAAAGAGAGGAACGAAATCTCCCCGATGAAATAGCCGCACTCCAGCGACTGGGAATTAGTTCGCAGGAATCCTTCGCTTCCGGGCTCCGGCCGCAAAGTGGGGCTGCAGTTGGCTAACTGCTACCCTCTCTCACATGTGCTTCACGGCGTGTGGGGCGAACTGCAGTGGGAGCGAACTTTGCATTCCGCTCGAGGGATGTTGAGGAGGAGATGAGGTGAGGGAGAGAAACGCATCATATTCGCATCAGCGGTGCAAGGAAGTCGGGAGGGAGATAAGGTGTTCGAGCTAAGCAGGTTTGGGCTCAAGACCTCGATTCCGAAAAAAGGAGGATCCAAACAACTCGCGCATTCACGAATCAACGGTTATACTTTTTCCAGATAAAAGTTTTCCAAAACTGGAGGTGAAAATTTTACTCCAGTATATGGTTGTGTATAAGGGCCACATAAGGCATGGATACCTACCGCAGAGTATTATGGGGTAAATCAGGAGTGGAGAACGTTTAGGGTGCAACGTGCTCCAAATAGAAGAGGAATTAAATCTCTGCCTGCAAACGGGTACGGGTACTCTAGAGGTTCAGTTTTTTGGGTTATATATCCCTTCAAGCCTTAAAAAAAGCAAGTTCATCCATTCAAAACTTTTTAAAAGACTTCAGAAAAGTGACATTGTGTCATCTTCAGAATAAAAGAGAATTTTAAAAAGGCTGATTTCTCGGGTTGAAATAGGAAAGCCTCCTACTAAACCTTTTCGAGCCGCTTTTGGGTAAAAGTTTATATCCATAAATATCAAACCATTGAATATTAACCATTGAATTATGTAGTACTACTAACACCATACGATTTAAACGAAATAAAAATAATTTGGAAAGTTTAATGACTTTGTATCTGAGCGCAAACAGAACGAGAGAGGCGGTAGTATCAGAATTAAAATTAGAGATAAGAATTTCAATTAAAGATGGAACATTCTCATGTTATTTCCATCTCTTAAGGGCGATCTCTCATACCTATGAGTCAAACGAATTCCATCGAGATACAAATTTACCGGAATAAGCACGCCCAAAATTGGATATTTTATCAGATGCCTACAGGGAGACATTAGCAGATGCCTCGCCTTTTAGGCGTGAAAATATTTTACAATAAAATCCAGAGAGCTTGGAAATAAAGATGAAGAAAACGTTCAATCCTACAGCTCTAGTGAAAACGTTCAGGGACGGAGAAAGGATATAAAAATCAGAGGGTGTTCTATCCATTTTTTCATCTTTAAAAAGAATCAAAATGGAGAGAGTCGAAGCATTAGTGATAAAGGAATAGATTTTGAGTTTAAACAGTTCTGTTGCTAAGAGGTAAAGATACGGCCTAATTTCCTTGAATTTGTTTCCTGTTGAAACATACATAACCGCACATAAGTACAATTTTAGGAATTGTAAAATTCTTCTGAAACATAAACTTCCTTATAGCAAGATTTTAGGTTGAAAAGCAGAGAAATAATTTTGGCTGAGAAAGAATTGGGGCAAATAGGCAATTTGTCTTCTATTCCACTCAGTAACTTTGCTTCAGCGCTAACCTTACGACCTCCTGCTATTGCAATTGATCAATAATAAGCAACTCAAGAAGTAAATCGAGAGAATGATGGTTCTGCAGATATTTGAAGGGAGAGGGATAAGGGATTCTGCAAATCCTTCTTCTATAGAATCTGCGCCTCAGGCATCATAGAAGGCGGAGAGAGGAGGCTGGAGATGAAACGTCTACCAAGGAACAATTGATTACTTCTTTCTCCGAAATCAAACCACCATCAAGAGGTGGCTCTAAATAACCCCAGATTTGGTATTTCTGAGGTGAATGCTCGCAGGTGCTTTACTGTTTTCGGCCCTCTAAAGGTCAGATCAAGTAAACGACATAGCTGAGCTACAAACATTGACCATTAATGTCTTCCTCGTTCAAATAAATTGTCATTGTTTAAAATAATAGAAGTTTTTCATGTATAAAAATTTAACAAATATTACAACCGATTCAATTTTTACTCGGTTTTTTTGGAGGATTAGAGATGCATAAGATATTGTTCAAGTCAAAAGCTGAAGCTCCCAGCAAACCTCCGACGCGCTCCATGGAAAGTTTAGGCGAGACTCCTACTTGTTCATTTGAGATCGGCATTCATCGTCTTCAGTCTCTCTCTCTCTCATACATTCCACAAAATTAAGCTCTAGACCTCTCTGTAATCATGCTTGAAATCTCCGCAGTAAACGATTAAAAACGAAGAACTAGCAACGATATCCTGAATCTATCAAGAAGAGCTTGAAGGACTTCCCGTTGATTTTAAAATATTACGGCAGATAGCGGCGACAAGAACTCCGTATTGGTCGCAGATAACTTCATTCTCTTCTCCTCTTTGTGATGCGTAGGGGAATCACAACTCCAATTCAATGAATTTTACCGAGAAAGAGTTGGGAATATATTAGATGAAACAGAAAATTACCTATTCCATTTGAAACGTCTCGATCAACCTCAATGATTTTATTTTTTTTACCTTTTTTTTGAAAGAATAAGATTCCATTCGATGCGCAAAATATCCCTGCATTTTGAATGGCGGGAGTAGATAGGTTGCTAAAGCCACATCTCTTTCAAAAAAAAAAAAACATCTGCTATGGGCTCCCGGATAGCCAAGTGGGCAACGCACTAGGCTATGGTGACAGCGGTTCTGTGTTCGATTCCCGGAAGGGACCAACGTGCGAAATGACCTAATCTATCGTAGCACTTTAAACAATACTACTACTACATTTTCTGCAAATTAAAAAACAAATAACATAATCAGTTGTAGAAAAAATGTCCCTTTAGTCCACTATATATCGATAAATCTTAAATATTTAAAGTACGTTTTAGTGCATTTTTTTCCACCTGAAACGAAAATTACAAAATATAAGCTATTTCCTTGCTGAAGGTAAAGGAAATCGAGCTATATCCTCAATTTAAACAGTTACTACCATTAATCGCATTATCCAAAGAAGATTAATTACGGCTATCCATTCATGGCATTCAGACATGGGACTTTCAGTGCCGAACCAAATGCAAAATTGACTTCTTCAAATTAATTAAAAGTTAACACCCAAAGATATGTAACACATTCCCACGGAAAAAATTCGACATCCGCCATTCTGCGGTTCGACAGTTAATGATAACCTCTTAAGCGTAGAAATCTTCAGAAAAACATGAGTGATGGAGCACGCCAATATAGAGAAACTGAACTGGGTGTCGCATTAAAGATTTCGTGTTAACGTCACGTCCATCGTCACCTGTCAACGATCCTCGAAAGCAGGAGCGCGTAGAAATTCGTATATGAAGCGGCGAAAGATAAAACATCCTTCGGCGCGAGCGTTAGGTCGTAACTCTCGAATACAGAGGCACCGGGTAGCGAGGAAATGCGCCTGCAACAGGCATATGTCTCCTCAAACTAATTAATTCTGCCCTTCAAGTAGTTAAGAGTTCGCCAATCCTACAGAAAGGCAGTTGTATCCCTTTCTAATTAAACCGCCGCGTCTCTGCGTATCCTCGGCTATTTATTATCGCTCAGATAAATCTTCGCCCTGAGAGTTTGCGAAGAATCCAAATTATTAAACGCATATGATTAATTGGCGACTTGATCTGTTCTGAATAGCGCTGAAAATCGACTCATTATAAAAAACGTGTCACATGGAAGTTTCAGAGGGTTTCGGTAACATTGAAAAATATTTCGCATAACAAATTCCTATATTTCCGGAGAGTACGTATAATGTTATGGGCTCACTATTACTTGAGTAATAAATAATGTAACAAATACATAATTTTAATTGTTATGCAATTACAATTATGTAATCACAATAACAATTATGATCACATAATTGTAATTGTACATACAATGTATATTGTACATACTTAAGATTCCCATAAAAAATGGGTAAACAGACCTCTTCTGCTGACCCCGTAAAGAACTTTTCATATTATCAACGCTACTATGAAAGGAAATGTATATCACCCTTTAACATAAAAATTCAAAGCAAGTAATAATAATAATAGCAATAAATGGGAAAGTAATAATGTTACATGCACTTCATAAGTAATAAGGAGCAATATTAAAAATTATTGCACAGTGTAGTGTTGAATTTCAGAGTGCCTTCAGATGAAGACGATCAGTCATCAGAACAATTTCAAATATTTTTGAAATCATGATACATTACCATAGATTCTTATATACATTTAAATAAAACAAAAATCAATATTATCACCGTCAGATGTCAACTGCACAAATTAAGATTGTTTCCGCCACTCGTTAAAAACCAAAATAAACAACTGTCGCATCTCCTAATAATAAAAAGTTTACAAGCATAACCTTACTTAGTGAGATTGCAGAATACGAAAATTGAGAAATATCAGAGTTACAAGTGAAACTGAACAAAAGTATTATGCAATGAAAGATTTCGAATACAAATACGAAAATACATGTGCGGAGGAAAGATTTCCAAACGCGTTCTTCGTCAATAAACCGACATTCTAGAGGATGGTTAAAAATAGAACCAATTGGATTCTGTCATTGTAACACATCAAATTTAATTATGGAAATTAAGTAGGTCTGTGGTGTGAAATGATGACGTCATTTTGCGAGACAGCATACGTAGTTTTACTGCGGTGGAGAGTTATGAAACAAACACGAATAGATTCAATCGATTTTTCCTTTCTGTTTCAAATTAACATTAAGTTGTTACATCAGCGAAATAAAGAGACTAACACACATCGCTTCCATTAATCGTTATGACATTGCATTTCTAGATGGAAAAATGGAAATATATAGCCATTAGTACGAGGGGAAGGTGCAAGATGCCAAATCGTGTTTGCTTCATTGTTTCCCTATTCGTTAAAAACCATGTCAAGATAAAAATTCTAACAAGGCCGAAAATTTTCGGACAAAACCTTACAAATTAAGGAAATTAATAGTCGTGTACCAGTCTGGAATCGATTTTTCATTTTGACGAGAAAAAATGAGAACAATTTGAGGACAATAACACAATGACTTCGGATTTTTTTAATCTCTGAAACGCCACAGAGGCCCTTTCACCTTTCAGTGCTAACGAATTTCCTGGGTATTGCGCTAAACGTGCGGAAGCGTTCATGCCAAATATGCAATTGTTTAGGAAATAATTACGTATCGCAATTAATTATGTAATATTATACATCAAAAGCTCGTGGATAGCTTAATTATGTGTTGTTTTCGCATTCGAATTACATCTGTAAAAAGTATTGAACATATAGCACCAACCAGAAAGACAGCAAGGGGATATGAAGAGCTCTACCTTGTTCCTCGCACTTTTCGCATTATAAGAGGTGAGCTATCGCGCTCTTCCGCACTCTAAGGATAAAATAAGATCTGAAATTATTTATCTCTTATTTTTATAATAAATCTTAGACCTTCCTCGCAGACAATTATGAAGATACAGAAGAAATCAAAACTATTCAGACAAAACTCAGAAGTGAAGGAGATTTATTCGATGGAAGGGAAAACAAAGAGATCAGAGTCGAATGAAAACGAGGTCACGTCCTCGGAACTGAGGAGCTCCCTAATTAAAATCATATATATTCCCAATAGGTCTGATACGATTTTACGAAAAATTTCGACGGAAAGTAAAAAGTACACTTCAAGCATCAGGAACGCGCTTAAAAAGTTAGGAGGAAAGCTGCTTTCAATGCTAATAAGGTAATATATGGTCCGAAAAAAGGGAGGAAAATTAAAAACTTTATCCATCCAGGTTTTCTGGTTAATGTAACAAACTGTGGCGAAATTGTTCCTTCATAATCCTTTCCGGAGGGCTTTCTCTTTCGAAGCCAAGATGGAACATCCTTGTGGAAGGGAATGCGGCGGAAGAACGTAAGATAGGGAGAGGAAAAGGGGGTGAGAAAATGGAAGAGAGGGAGTCGCACTCTGGGGCTGACGAAAATGAGGAGTGTACCCGAAGTGTAATCTAAGTTTCGAGTCCACGGAAACCGTCTCGGGAAAGATGAGATGGAGTCGGAGGAGGAAGGGAAGAAAGGGGGAGGAGTAGAAAAGAGGGGAGGGGTGGTTGAGGTGAGCGAAGAGGAGGAATAGAGAGAGAGAAGAGAGTGAATTGTATGAAACGAACGCTGAAGTGGAAAGGGACGGCGAAATAAATGGAAGGAACAGACAAGCAGTCAAAAGAATTCATTACTGAGGAAATTGAGACTGAAATCTTCCATCTTAAGTTGAATCCGAAGTCACCGTAAATACAAGCAAATTGGAATATGGAAAAGAGTCAGAGACAAAAAGATCTCTCGGGGCAGTGAGATAATCGCGGGAAACCATTGTGGGAATACGGAAACAGTTGTCATTATACAGGTAAGAAATATTTCTCAAATGTGATACGATTATAATGCTACAGAATATGAAAAAACAATAGAATTCAAAGAAAGTGTTACTAAATATATGGATTCGGATGAGAAAACAACGTGCTTTTACCAATTATTTTAAACCATATACTTTACAAATGATAGACCAGTTACTAATTTAAAACAACAGATTAACACTGCCTGATTTCTTATAAAATAATACTTCTATTGGTAGTTAATAACTAATGATTATATAACGATGGTGAATACGTTTCAGCAAACTGAAAAGATTTCTGTACTTATCCTAGAAAGTTTTTACTATGTAGTGGAGCAGTGGAAATAGAATGCTTGTAGAAGTGATATAATCTTTTCATTTAGTTGCATTATAAAAGCTTAAAGTTCAGTATAATAGTAACGATTTATGACTATGTATTATAACTTGAGGAGCTTAAAACAGAAATCACTAATAATTTCGTAACCTATTTAAATTTTCGTATAATTATTGATAATGACGATCAAACGTTATTCAACTTGTATTTTGCAGAAAGTGGTTTTCGAGGAACGTATGTGAAAGTTTTGAATAAGTAGCTTCTTCCTACGCATAGAGACAAATCAAAAATGAACGTTACTGATGACGAATGGAAACGGTAAAGAGAATTAAGGAGAGAGAGCCAAGAGATGAGGGAGGAGTTCATTCCATGCCATCTTCATAGCAGCATCTTTAAACCACCGTTCCCTTTCTTCGTGATTCGATATCAGTTTCCTGAATCTCCCAAGGAAAGAGCTGCCAAGGCTTCGCACAGCGATCTCCACTGGGGTTCCTATTATCCGATTAGGGACCGTTAGTGCCCAGCATACATGGAAACCACAATAAATGGGAAATTTTACATCTTGCTCTGAAAATCATAGAACAACTTTTCCCATGTATAGTTCTGCTTACCTATACCTTGATAAATATGCCTATTTCCTCAGATTATAATGCAATGAATTTGTAACTTTTAAAGTCTTACCATATTTAAAAAATCTATAAGACGAAAGCGAAGCTGATTTTTTATTGCCTATATTATAAGAATCGCTTGAACAGCATCAAGTTAAAATGTCCTAGGATGCTTTTGGTATAAGTTTCCACTGAGTTAAAGCAAGCAAAAATTATTAAAGGCTCCTGTATTTAGGGTTAAACCGTTTTTCCTTTGCAAATTACAGAAAAGGTAATGAAGAAACCAGGACTTTTTACAATAAATAATTTTCATTTAATTATAGCAAAAGAGTGGACAGAGTATGCTAGAAAAAGGAATATTTACATAACAAGAACGTTAGGTAATTTTTAGATTTACACCGACACATCTCCCATATGTAAAGGAACGAGTTTAAATAGCATGAAGAAATACGACAAACTTTTGCGGGTTTATTTGTCATTTAGGTGATTTGGAGAGCTTGGAAATTATATGGCACATAAGCAAGATTACATTATTTATACCTGCAAAAATGAACGGTGTAGGAAAACGTAGCCATAATTCATTATGCAGCCAGAATTTAGAAAACCTTTACACTGACATTCGTGATATGAAGCGGTAAATATCAACACTGATTTTAATATGTAGCACAGAAACACTAATTTAAAAAATACCCAAAACATTTCTTGTAGCGAATTTTTTCTCGTATTTATTTCAGAATGTAAGGAAGTTATCATGGGTAATCAACATTGAATAGGAATCAAAATGTAGAATAAATGCAGAATGTTCATAGAATTAAAAAAAAAACAGCAATATAATAGTTTATCTCGGAAAAAGATGCACCGACTATTAAGAAAAAAGGCCTAAAGTTAAATTTATGAGACAATGTGGAAATTTCAGTTTCAGGGAGTATAATACGTCGGATAGTAACCAATGTGGTGGGTGGAAAGCTTTTTAAAATAACGTATTTTTAAATTTCACACTCTGACTGAAGCGATTGATCGAATCTGTTCACTAATAGGTTTCACTTGGATACGGTAACTTATCACGCAAATAAATCAAATAGTGGTGTGACGGCGTCCTGCTTTTCATTTCCAAAGTCTGCAATCCTTTGATTATTGAGTAGTGAAGTTCGGCCTTATCTTGTGGATAAATTCATACCTATGAGTGTAGTCGATATGCTTTGACTGTGGAACGTCAAACTGAACAAAAACTTCGATATATTTGGTTTTTCTCTTCTAATCACGATCTGTTTCAGCTCAAAAGTAGCCTTTGTGGTAGAAAAAGTAACTGAAGTTCCAGTTCGTACTTATTTATCTACCAGAGAATTTTCCGGTTGAAATCCGAGATGAATTTTACATAATGACTCGCGTCAGATAATACAACGAATAGTGCGATATGAGAAGAAAACGCGTGGAGGCATACTATACATCGTTATCATAGAATAAAATTGCAGAAATTTTGAAAACTCATAATAAAATAAAAGGGTAATTGGAAAAAGTAAAAGAATTCCTAGGATTATCATTGCTTGAGAGTAATTATTCAACAACCCGCATAAACTCAATTCACGAACATGGAAGAAATTGCTATTCGGTGTACGTGAGAGTAAAATCAGCAAAGAGACTTATTAGCTTCAAAGCAGCATAGTAAAGCGCAGGTTGTGCCGAAAAGGGACGGGCTACTGGTTCTCTTGGTTAACGGATCAAAGTGATTGACCGCACTGCTGGACCACTGGGCTTCCTCCTCCTGGGTCCTAATGCAAGTTACCACAGCGCCATTTTCTAATGCACCAGAAAACAGATGTTGAGGAGGATTGAGCTACGGGTGAACCGGACATAGGATAGGCGAGGATTCCCTCAGTGCCTTAAGATAAGTACTTCAAAGATGACGCCGACCATCAAAGACAACATTTTCACAGAAATTTTACAGCGATATAAATATTTAGCTTCAGGCTTTTGCCTTCAATTACCAACTGTAATAAAGCCTTGTTTTTATAAATGATAGAATGGATTTTCACGATGCTTTGGGAGCACATTTTATTGATTAGTCCCTTTGGGAATTGGACTATAAAAAATTTGGAGCTTATGAAAGCTCCGAAACGGAATCATTAAGACTAAAGCAATTCAATTGAGAAATAATTTTATATAGTTAATTTTATGAAGTTAAATTAGGTACAACAAGTCACACATGTTACCGTAACTGTAATTTAGCTTATTTAGCTATAATTAGGGGATTATTTAGTGTGATATTGTAATTATATCTTCATTCTAATTTTAGGTATTCTAAGATCACAAACTATAAAATCTGTTCCTTATTGATCTAGGAGAATGAGTTTACAGTAATTTCCTGTAAATTCAATGTTGGTTCTCGGGAACGCAGCGGTGGTCATTTTCATATGACTTCCCTGTGAACCTTATTTATACCGTAAACAAATACAGAATTTCAGATACATGCTATTATTATCGAATACTATATTCCAGTGATATTTTGATAAATGAAATCTAAACATTTTTTCTTGAAGAGAAATAAAAAGGAAAGCTTCCATATGCAGTTGAAATGTGTGCGGATTGGATGGTGCGATTTTTCGGAATTTTCGTTTCAATTCTAATCCAAATATTTCAGCCCTTTCATCGTATGCTTTCTTTCTCCCTTCTCATAGACCAACTCCTCACATGACAGCTATTTCGGGCGCCTTACCGGATCTTTTAACTTCTCGCTTTTCCTCCTGGTTCTTAAAAGGCTGCTCCATCTCGATTTTGGAGAACATCACCGGAGTCGTTACTTCCACTTCCCAGTTTCACCTTTGTTAATCATCGGAAACAATGTCTGCTCTTATAACGTGTAGAACGGCAATTAAGGGATGTTGTGTTTCATTCGAGATACTTTCGGTAATCAGTGGGAGCAAAGGATTGGAGAAAAGGACCTTGAGAAAATAGAGAGAACAGATGTTACGGAAAGTTATTTCCTACGGACAGAATCGAGTGGCTTCTCAAACTAAAAGAATCAGAGTGATGTGCTCGAGATGACAAGAATGAAAGAATGATACGATAGGAAAACGGAAGAATATCAAGTGAAACAATTGCAGACGTGAATCAAATTAAAACTTTAAGAAGTAAACACAAAACACACAACTTCTGAAGGCGAAGTATGAAGCCCAAAAAGGTTTTCATAAAAAATCGAATTCCTGGAAAGCAAAATTTCAAAAGAGCGACCAAAAACTTAGCAACATACGCTATATAGGGAATTACAACAAATTTTTTAATAGGAGAAAGTCGTAAATGGAGTAATGAATCGTAAAAGGAGATAGAATAATCAGTAGATAGCCTATTTTGAATATAAGAGATTTGGCATTTAAGAAAAGTTGATTTAGTTTCGTGAAGATAGAAAGTAACACGTAAAAGTTGGGAGTTGCAGCTTACCATCAAAGCTTTGTTGAGTCTTTTGATCATTATTTACTCTTACAACGTAAACCTCTTTCGAGGAAGTCTTTTTAATCTTATTCTTTTTAAAAATCAGACGATAGTATTATTCAAACAAGATTAAGGTAAAGGTGTAAATTTTTGCACGATGAAGTCGTTCGGCTAAATCCCAAAAAATAACAAGTGTGATAAATAGCGTCCAAGTCATGTCGCTATTTTTCACACTTGTTATTCCATATTATTTAAACATATCCTATTATTATACACATTCTTTCATTATGTTATGGTAATATTCATGAAATCTAAATACTTGACAGTTTATGCGTCTAGTCATGGGAGTATCGAAAATTAAAATACCAACAAGACAAAAGAAAACGAGGAATTCGCTGTCTGGACGACACGAACTAAACATCTTATCAGAAAAGTTAATTTAAGAAATAGAAATTAAACGCTTAGACTAGACTTGCTGTCTCATTTACAGCCGAAAGGAGTTCAGAAACTACATGATGACCCATACTCGTATTACGACGCGGCTATAAAATACAACAGAGATGAACGTACACGGTAGAAATTCAGTAAATTCTCAAATAGGACCTGAGGGTATAAAAAGAGCGATTCAAACCGAAAACACAAGTGTCAGGAAAATGAAAAACATCCACAAAACGACAATAACTCGGATAAAGAACAATTAAAATTGTGAAGATGAGTACAGATATAGTAAACATTGGCAAATGTAGTATAGAAAGACCAAAAGAAAAACCGTAGGAGCAACATTTACCCTTAATTAGCTATAGGTAAAAAGTTAAAGTTCCTTGGCCTAATCAAAAGAAAGAAAGAACAGGCTTTATAAAAAAAACCATTCCCCTTATAATCGCCATCTAAAAGTTTCTGATTACCTAATATTCTAAAATTTCCATCCCCTTTACGTAAATGACTCTTTGATCTTTGCATAAATACGAATTTTCCTCGGTATCACAGCATGTCCTTAAGTACTGGCTGGGAAAATACGAAATAGCGCAGGAAATTTCCCAAACCACTTTCCGAAAACTTGAAAATTACTTCCAAAAATTTGAGGACATTCGCGCAAGTGCTTTTAGTCCGCAAATGAATTGAAACGAACTTTTAACGGAAAAGGATTCCTCAGAAATTACGAGACTTCGTCGGCGGTCCTCGGGGCCAAAAAGAACTTTCCAAATGACTGACGGGATGAACTATTCAAACGGCGCGCCGCGGAATCTGGTGCCATTAACCGAATAAATGCCCAATATTTCATGTTTATTCCTCACATGAAAAGTTGCCTTTACGAAAAGTTGCCTTCAACGAATTACGACACAGATTACGGTAATCAGGTATAAAACAAGTTATATATTTCATCAAATAAAATATTTCATGCTTAATCAAACGGCTTTCACAATGACAAATTGGTTCAGAGCTACAGCTAACATTTCAAACCAAAATTAATCTGTATTCATGCATACATTGAATCCATTAACCTTTGACCTCAATCTATGTTTAGGAGGATCAAGGACGGCACAATTTCCACGTTCTCATTTGCGAAGGCAAAGTTTTCCGAAATTCAATTATACGAGAAACATTTTAGCAATGGTATTGATGAAATTCATATTTCGAGTTAATTTAAAAAAAACGTATTTTAGGATTATTTGAAAGGATTTGTGAATATCAAATGTAGATGAGAGGAGGTGAATGAAGGGGTAACTCTTCATGTCAAGGAAATAATAAATTCCTCTCTTTAGAGGGAGAATATAAATATACATAAACAAATACGTACCGACGATAGTTAATGGAGAAAACCTATATACTTATGTATAAATTGATCATTAGCTTATAAATGGCCCATCGTACGGATTGGAATTTTCTTTTTTGCGTAGTATGCGAAAAGTTACCCGGAAAGGATGAACTGCCAAGCTATCGCAAATCTTCCTCGCGATAAAATAAATTAAAATTAAAGAGTGCGAATTTTAGTGTTACTGCAAGATACTCAAGAAGGTAATGGAAATTAGTTACCTCCAAAATTTATTTACCTGGTGAAACTCGGTTTAAATATTTATCTCCCCTTATGGTATAAAAAGTTAGCCATGATTTGAAATTCGCTGACGTAGAAGACGTAAAATCTTACTACAGATATTCCCTTGGAGATACAATTGGACAAACACATGCCATGAAAAATACTGGTACGAATTTTAATTTTCATCACGTTTCGAGCAGGAGCCTACACAAATATAAGCCAAGTATTCCGGAAATAGTAAAAACGTGCTCTGGCGACCTAAAATATGTCCGCCAAACGGTGGAATTCTTCGGTAATAACATATCTACCGCTGCCTTGTGGATGTAAAGATATACAATGGAAATAACAATTATTTTATGTCACAATAGAAAGACTTGTAGCGCGGTTGAATGGACACTTTTCCACGAATATTTTTCAAAAGGAACGATGAAATCAGAATTACGTTGAAACGTCGGTGGCATGGTATTACAAGGAAGAAGTTAAAACTAAATTTTCATTTTTTTTTCATTTAACCTCAAGGTGGAGTATCTTCTAGAGAAATGTATAGTTGGCAACACCCGTCTCCACACCAACTTCCAGCTCTATTGATGCCCGCACCTTTGAGCTGCCATTGCCCACTTCTTCCGATATTGATGGAAGTCAACGTATACATAAATTTTGGGCCGTTCATTTGAGTTCGCCACCCGAAATTGTCCAGACGTGCCGGCGAGCACCTGAGTAATTGCAAATCGTGCGTGAATAAAGACCGCCTACGAACTCTCAGGTAGTGACTCTTCCGTTCTGCGACAAAAAGCCAATTTATATGTAGATTGGAAAAGCGACAAAGTACTCACTGACCTCCAGGCCATGTTGCAGCATGCATTAACTTCGTCCTAACTTCCTCCCATTTGCTACCGAAGGTTCTGCATCCTTGGACGAATAAACTTTGCTGGACAATTTTTTCATTTATGCAGCAGCCCGAGATTCAAACATTGTGCTGTACTGCATTAATAATGCACCCGTCAAAGAGAGCCAAGAAAAATTTGAATAATGGTAGCTGAGAGTGTGATTTCATCGGAATTATAAAACGTCGCAAATGCAATCAAATATTCAAAAGCTGCATGATAATCTAACCAAAACCTTATATAAGCTTTTCCTTTTGAGGTATGTTCGATGTTTCTTTAAAGAACATTTTTTAGTTTCCGATATCTTTGGGAAATTAAGATGAATGGTGAGCAGGGAAAAACAGAATAGAATATATATTTAGGATATTCTTTCCCCGAAAAAAGAGCACCGTATATGATGTATCTAGAGCGATCTTGTGGTAAACCACAAAGATGTACACTTTCACAAGCAAATTTTATCGGTTTGTCGAAGTCTACCTCGAGAAAAATCCCGTTTCTGAATCAATATCAATAATTATAATTCAAAATATATAATTATTAAAACAGATGTTTATATAATATTAATCCTTATTGAGTATAATCATTAAAAACGACCCCCTACGCAATCAATTAACATTTTCATAAGATACCTACTTAAATGTTGACTGACAGGGACCGATAGTAAAATTTTTTAGATCGGAGCGGCAAAGTTAACAAAAATCACGTCAGTGAAGTTGATAAAGAAATCGCAAAATGGAGCAGACTTTAAAGTCTTCCACTGTATTATCAATTCAAAATTATAGGTCTTTTAAATAACGCCGGAAATTCAGCGTTACAGTCTGGAATTAAAGCGGCGCTTCAACATCCGCGAGCTCCACATAGAAGAATTCCTCTATTTCCGGTAGAGAATAATAATGTTTACAAAATAAGTAAGTAGCAGATCTTAAATATTATTTATGGAAAGCTGCAAGGGACATTTCTGAGGAAATGTTTAATACAAAATATATCTAGTCGTCCTCACTTTAACATTTCGACAGAGTGCATTAACGGCAATCCATATATATGGTAGCGGACTGAACATCATTTGCGACCTTCAACATTTGCAAAACTATCGTTTGAAACGTGTATCTAGCGAATGCTGAGATACTGATCATGAGTTTCCTTCCTTTAATCCAATTTTCCGTCTACTTCTTCTGAGATATTTTAGTAATTCAATCAGAAATCACGCAAGATCGGCATTACTTTCGTTCCAAAGTTAATTGGACAAAGGAATTCGTTTACAATAATCGGTGAATCGGCCGAAGAAGATAACGACACTGTAGCAGCTAATGATCTTAGCCAATACAATTACTTCTTTATTTGTTCAATGAAGAGAAAAGGTTGAAAATGGTTATCAAAGAGAACTACGCAACAAAACTTTCGGGATATTTAAACTCAAATGAAACTTTACCCAACCATACCCCGGATGTCGATGTGTTTTCCAAAATTGTGACCTTTAAAAGTCCATAGTTACCAAATCACCAAGCACCTGGGCTCGGTAAAAAGGAAAGGAAATGCTTGGGGAATAGGGTGAACATAAAAAGCGCAAAAAATTCTCGAACGATGAAAAGAGAGTATTATATCTCTCGATGGAGACACAAAGGAGGAATATATAGAGGTGGTGGGCGTCCGTGGAAGGATGAGGGAGGAGAAAAGATGGAAAAAGGAAGAAAAATCTATTCACGCAGCTGGTGACTTGAAATCGTCGGCTGCTTGTTTCCATAGTATCTACTGTTTCTCGACTTCCTCACAAAAAATACGGTCCTAGGAAGAGAGAATGCTCTTTCGATCAGGAATGATTTCATTACCACAAAAACATTTCAACATAAACTAGAAATGGCGAGAGCTCCAGAGAGTCCATCCTTACCTCCGCAACGCCCCTGCAACCCAACATCCTTTCGCGTCAACTCGATAACCCACAAAAATAGATTGGGAGCACGCAACCCCAGCGGACCAAGAGGGAAACTCTCTAAATCCCGTTTTCCTTTTCCCACGAAACATGTCTCCTGGAAGTCCCTCCCCCGTGGCCTGCCTTATTTCTCGCTACCTTCCCCCTCCCCTCCAACCGATTCCTTCGAAGACCTTTCCTTCACCAGTCTACACCACAAATAACACACAATCACAACTTCCCCGTGAGACTTCTTCAGAAACTGCCTCGGACTCTGTCAAAGAGGTCCCGAGCCGCTCCAACAATTACGGACCCACGTCCATTCCCCGCGGCACACGCGTGCTATCCCCTCTTAAGCCCTCTTCCTGCCCTCCCTCCTCTCCATTCAGGAAATCAATTTCTCGCACTCTGCCGTGGAGCGGTGGTAGTCGTCTACCGCTCGCACCTGCGTTTCCTCTATAGATCCATCCATTACCACTAAAATAAGGCATTTTTCCACCGAAACTTAACACGAGTTCTCATACCAGGCTTGAGTGTTTAATTCTGTACTTTGGTCTTACATCTCCATCTTCTCGAACTATGATGTTGCTGAAATTAATTTAGATAGGTTTCTTTCATAATAAATTTGTCGTACACACACTACACATGTACTTATCTGACAAATGAATTTCAGATCTTGCGAACGATAAATAGTTCAAAAAAAATAATTAACTTTGTCAGCAAAACTGTAATAGGACATTTTCTTTTCTTTTTGGTTCATTTAGTTTAAATTTCAGTCAACATGAACGTAATCGTTGAATGGTGAACTCTATAATAATTACTAATCGAATGAAATAATCAGACAAAAATAAATACGATAAATTACTACATAACAAATTCATTAATCTGAAGTTAAAGTAAATATCCTAATACATCCTAACGATAGAACTCCTCAGCCTTATGATGAAACACGCACTTCACGAAGATTGTTATACGTTCTATATTCTATTCAGAGGGCAGTAGGTGGTTTTTTGCAGTAGTTGCTGTTAAATTTCCTTATATATAAAGTCCTCTTTTACCTCTTCTCATTGCTAGGTACCATTAAATTTTATTTAAAGGAACGAGGAAAAGTCGAACTTTCTCAAACCACAATATTTATTGGAAGACGACCATGATTTCATACTGGACTCATAGACTCATCATGAGGCGACGACTCTATGAGTCTAATTGAGTGAATATTTACCTGATAATATATAATCATATCATGTCGTCATCAGGTAAATATGATTTCCTCGTTCTTTCGTGGAGTCCTACCACGAAGTCACAGACCTTGCAATTGATTCTAAATTTAATTTACTTAACAATCCGTCACCAATATCTCCGTTGAATATCATGTAAAATATTACATCATTCAGAGTTCTCGTACCTCCCAATGCTTTTTAAATTAAATATTTTCAGTAACTCCATACAATACATAGGAAATTAAAAAATGAAATACATATTTTAACGGATATAACTGCCTTAGCAAATCTCTTCCACACTCTTCCAATCATTTCCTTCTATTTCTTTAAATTTGAATTTCAAATCACAAAACAATGTTCCAACTTACTTCTGACAAAAGAAAATTACAGCATATTCAGCGCCATTTCATTGCAAATACTCTTTGGAATACCACTTAAAACCACGCAATTTACAAGCAGGCATAGTGATACATAGTATATGATTTGAAAAGGTCGTTTTAGACCACAGCTGTCGAAGCACTTTTGAAAATCTTTAAGAACTAAATTTTGTTCAATAACCAGATCTTTCATTTTTTTAAACTTATTCATATTCTATTTTCCTCTTTATGCGCCAATAAAACTCTTATCTACATTAAAATACAGAAAATTTCTCTCACACTACATAATTAAGTATTCAAATCACTTTGTTCAGGAGCGCACACTTTCCGCACCAAATACGCAATGTTCATAAGAGACAGACAATTGGTCGCCACACCAATGTTACTATTTAGCAACAGGAGTGAGAAATTATTGATCGTGATTAAAACTTTCAGCTTGATTCCGATTCAACTGGAAAACTCATAGCAGGCATCGCCGATGAGTATTTTCACAGTTAAATCTGCGTCATGATGCAAATATTTTGAATTCTACTTAATATCAAATGAGCAAATGAAAGATAATGCATTATAAAACTCTTTTAGTCTGAGGTAAATAGGAAAGTTCCCAGAGCCTGTAACTAAATGAAAGTTTTGCTAAATGAGAAACTGAATACAATTGTCTGTTGACAAGGGTCCTTCTGGTTGATGAACAAAATTCCACTGTTAACTCTAAAAATCTACCTTTCTGAAATATTTTCCATGAATGAATGACTTGGAAATAAACTGCTCAAACTAACGACGACAGAGGCCTAATTGCTTAGTGCATCACAGTGCAAACATCATTTGATATTTAAAATTTTAAAAGTGGATTTACGGATTCATGGAGATTAAAATGCGTGGTTTATTCTGACAAACTCTTAAATTTGACTTTTCACATGTCCCTACAAAGTATCGGCGACATAGCAAAATTAAATGATTTCATAGATAAATAAATAATCATTTCATTCCATTAGAGTGGATGAGTAATTTTAAGGTTGAAAGCTTGTCTTATTATTTACATTGGAACAAATTCCGATTTATACATGCCTTCCATATTAAAACGTTAAAGAATTAGGATAACGTTCATACGCATAAAGGACAGTTTCGGACATTTCTAGAAAATGTCGATAACGTTTCAAAATTTGCCAATAAAAAATTAATTTTTTCAATATGAAATGAAACTGGAAGAGGTGTTGAAACGGTTGGGATATCAACGAGTTGCAAACCTCAAAGTCTGAGCGCTATCAAAACGCACAGATGTGTGTAAATTAAGCGATAAGCCATGCACATCAACATATCCCAAATTTTAATGCATTTAATAGTCATAATTTTAATAAATTTAATAGTCATATTGCCTATATTGAAAATTAGACCCTTTCCGCCATTGTTCAAGTTAGAACATATTAAACGATCAATTAAGTCCGAACACTGTATTCTCTATTTCGTAGCTATAATTAAACACGATTTCGTAAGGATTAAAATTCAGTTAAATATTATTGGCGAAATTTCATCATTCAAAATAAATCATCATCGTCGATCAAAAACAAAATTAAGATAAAAAATTGGAGCTGAGCTCGATTGCATGTTGTAGCTGATTCAACATTGTAATCGATACGAAAAATGTTCCTCTCTGCATCAAATAAGAAAGAGACGACTGCAAGGGAGCATTTAAGTATAGTCAACCAATCAGATAATAATCTGAAAAGTTTTCCATTCTCAAAAAGCAAGAGCGCAGGATTTTCATTTTCGTTGGGTTAGCAGGAAGTTCTAATTTAATGGACGTTTAGAAAACTTGCAGCAAGCCAAGTAACATAGCGGTATTCAAATTCATTCATCATTGACCACATAAATACAGCTTGACGATTCTAAAGGTCCACTCTCCCAAGTTTTTCGGGAGATCGAGCTAAACGCGCTGGAAATTAATGAAAAACGTCTCCTGCCCGTGCGACCCCCATCATGTTTCACTAACGCCGATTCGCAGATCAGTGATCGGGCAAAGATTGGCTCCGACAACAGCTTTGGAGGAAGAAAGGCGAATTGGGCCACTATACCGTCGTTAATCAATAACCCCTCGTTATTTCCCACTCATTAATCAATCCAAATCCTCTCAATTTCATTAAAGACCCCTGGATCGAACTGGCCTCTCGGGCCAAGAGAACGGAAGCCTATCGAACCCAAGGGAGATCGCGCGGCTGTCGCAAGCGTTACGAACCCAAAGTCTGAATTAACGCCCCTTTAGAGGAGGCGAGGGATGTAATTGCACGACCTCTCACTCCGCTTATTGAGGTCGAACATTTAAACTTAAAGCGCGGATGGACTTTAATGGCATCACAATGCGGTCGGAGGCCATATGCGGGAGTCACTGAAGCAACGCGAACGGTTATCACGTGCGATGGAACTTCCGTTTTCACGCCCCCGAGTAATCTAGAAAAACTTATAAAGGTTGTAGCTTCTATTGAATTACCGTTTTTCCGTGGATTCCGGAAAGTTGGACGTTCTATCAGCGTAACACGTGGAAATTATTAAAGTAGTCAAGTCAGAATAACGACAGAATTAGCGCAAATCTCTGATAATAATAATCATGGTCTCTGGCAGATTCAAAACAAAAAAATTGGGAGTAAACACTTTCTAACTAATTATTTCGTTTCCTAAAGCAGGACAGATTGCCCTAACCCTTATTTATAATTTTGGACGAACGCTTTACTTGAGTAGCCTGTCCATTCCTTCACAACTGAGGCCGGTGGTTTGGTTAAAGTAATCAAATTCCTACCGCTATGTTTGGTTGCGATTTCTCGTTTTAATTTATGCAAAATACTAGATACTTGGAAAAACCATTGATAAAACAATAAAAATAAACAATCACCAAACGAAGCTTAATAAACTAATAATACATTTCTTTCGGAAGTGACGTTTTTATTCGAGAAATTGATACAGGAGATACGGCCTTTTCTTGCTAGGACTGAAATACTAGCCAACATAAAAAGAGTCCAGTTGAAATATAACAACTTCAAGTAACTTTAAAACCAACCCAAATGAACTCAAAACCCAATCAATTTAGCTAAAACATAGTTTGAATATTCACGAAAAAATTAAGTATAAGATGCTATTCTGAGTCCTTTTTTGTCAATGTTATTATATTGTATGTGGCTTTCCAAATTCAAAATATTTATCTGTCATTAAGAATAATGTCAGTAAAATATACGAATAAGACTCATTACCCTTACTCATTCAAAGCATACGAAAATAGGGATGATGAGTAAGACTGAAAGAAATGTTTACTACACGGAGTCGCATATTAAGATCTACCGATTTAACGTAAAATTCCACTACGATGGAAATTACGTATGAAGCAACAATCGTACGAGTATCCACATCTTATTCTCGTCTTCATTCTTTAAACACCTGAGTATCTTACAGACCGGATCGTCTAAAAGGGTAGCAGATTGCTACTAACTCGTAATGAATTAGGTCACGAGGAGAGTTTCTTTTGTTCCTCGGTCCTTCCGAACGTCGTTCGCACAAGACGATTGGACGCGAAAATGCCTAGCGATGCGTCATTCAGTTGGCATATGTAAGAGAGCGATCGCGGGCAGTCGTTTGACACGGTGCCCGTCCTCATCGGACGCCATCGGAACGACGTTTGGCAGAGACGGCAGTTCGTAGGAGCCGATGTCTTCTTCCCTGGCAGTGCGTGGCTCTCAACCCGCCAAGTGCAATAGCCGTGGAATATCATTATACGCTGTTTGAAGGCCCATTTCCAAGTGGAACTCCCTCAAGGTTTGTCACTCGATAGGAAAGAATCAAGGAGTTCTTCGGTCTTTTTCGCCTCTGAACCTAGTAATTGGCAGGGTTCGGCTTGACGTCTTCCTGTTTGCTCTAATTAGCAATGCGTCGCAATATAACCTATCATGAGCCTTTCTACGAAACTGAGCTTCAGCTATTCAACATGGTGCTGAGACGATGGAAATAATCGTTCCGTTAATGATACCTCCTTTCCAATACGAAAAACACTAGTTTCAGACTTTTCAATAGGAGTCCATTGAATGCCAGTCATAAATCTAAACAACGGTTTATTTGATAACAGATTCATTTTTAATATTTTGCATTCCCTCATGGAATAGTGTTACAACTACCCTACCTACAGTTGAGCTTGCAGACAATTAGCGACCAAGAATATTCAGTTTAATAAAGAAACTTTTGCTTCGATATACTAGTAAATTTCTCTCGATAATTTTTACTCTAATTAATTTCCATAGCTTTACTTTTTAGTGCCAAGCACTTTATTTTACCGTCTTACTAAATGTTATCATTAATGTTTTTTTGCGAGGTACGACAGAGTTAGTTAATATTCTCATCTACGGAGTGTATTGTAAAGAACTGGAGATGAGGCCATCATTGTGAACTTGGATTTCAGATGTAGAAAGGAGGATGAGAACTATCGAATTACTATAATCTTAATTCTTTAATTATTAATTGCTAATATTTTTATGCTGAATAGGTGACTATTTATCACAGCGGAAATCTTATAAACAGAAAGAAAAGGTGGTCTAAATTAATTTAGTAATAATTAATCTAATTAAAAAGACGACTTTGTTCATGGTATAAAAGTGAAAAAGCAACACGAGAACAAAAAAAGTCCAATGAATTTGAGTAAATCGAAAGAAAATAAAAAATATCTTGTTTGCGAAATTTTTAAACTAAGCACTACCACTTTTCGATTATTTTTCCGGTATCTTTTCTCTTTCCTTCTGATTGATGAGTTAGAAAAAATCTCGCATTGAAGATGCAAGTTTTATAAGATTTAATATCATTTTTCTCATTTTCAGTACTCATGACGGAAAATAAACGATTAAGGGAGAAATTTTTCTTCGCCTTCGATACTTTAAATGTTTATCTTCTATTCTTCTCTAGCTAACGTACGAGGTTTTCATAAGCAGAAGAGAAAGCGTTGTACTGGCTATTATAAAACACCTAAACTCCAAGGTTTAAGAAATACAATTTCTAATACAGAGAAATATTACGGGGGAAAAGCTTTCTTCATGAAAGAAATTTATGAAGGCGTTTTCTCTTATTGTGACGACGCATTTGTCGCCTCTCCTCTAACTCTAAGCACAGAAATTTTACTTGAACAATAAACGAATCCTCCATTGGCCATTATAATATATTGCGACTTTAAATATATCTTCGGCATGTTTGATAATTTAAATCAATTTCATTCTACTTTAATTCAGAATTATAGGCCATCATTAATTGATTGAATTGACCATTAAGAGATACGAATGAAACGATTAAGGATAAAATATGGCTAACGAAACTGGGTAACGAAATTCTGCAAATCTGACCTCACTTCGAACATTTTTAAATTGCCTAACAAATTTCCTCGTTTATCTCCCACTATATCACAGCGGCACCTCGAATCTCTCCTCCGCGCCTAGAGCCGCAGTGTAAACAAAGCGGACCACGCATTGGAGCAGTGAGCACACGGCACTCGACAACAAAAGGCCATTTCGCACGACAGAGAAGGGTGGGAGCGGGAGAAAGGGTGCACGAGGCACACACAAAAGGAAGAGGGAATCACCTCTGTCCCGTCCTCTCTTTCACCGCCTTCCTAACTCTCTAAACCTACTACCGAAATCGGAATCACAATAAATTCTACGGGATTTCAAATTCACTCGTTCCGAGTTGTAGCCAGCATTCTCATCCTTTTTTCAGCAAAACAAAATAAAATTTACTCGAGATACATATTCATGATGCGAGCGATATGAATTTAGTTTATTTCCTGTTATTCCATAATCGCTTTTTCAATAAAACTGACGCTCAATTTAAAATTTAGATCATGGAAAATATTACAGTTATTCGACACAAAGGTAATAAAAGGAACGTCGATGGTTTCATCAAAGATTTCTTAGTGGTACAATATGGGCAGAATAAATAAAATTTGAAAAGTAAAAATATATGCGAATGGGCGTGCAAAAAATATGAATGGGTGTACATTACTTCGTGCATTACACGAAATTCGTTACTATTCGTACGGATGGGAAAGTAAAATACAACCTGACATTAACATTATCTAGTAACTGCAGTAAAATTAATCAATAAAAAGCCTATATATTTACCAGTAAGAATTCTAACTGAACTTAGAGCAATTCCAAGAAAAGATACATACTGTGTTATCAGTAACGACTGACAAATTGGATAAATCTTGCATATTTGTTATTATGAATAAGCATGTAAAATATGCTTCCATAAGATTTTATAAATACGTTTGAGTAGAGGGATTGATAAAAGAAACATTTCTGCGGTAATGCGACTTAAAATTCTTTTCTCATCTTATTTTATTTTATTAGCGATGCAAAACAGGAATTACCATTATACTGATGAATTCTGTAAGAGAAATGATGCAGAAGTCCCAGGATAGAGCCAGATGACAAGTCCACTACCTCCTTTCTCACGACGATGTAAATTTTCCTCCCATCTCCTTCCCTCTCATTCCTCTGTTTCTCTTCCTCCAGTTTCATCATTTGCGAACACGATTGCCTACTGTAAAGCAGTTTAGAAAGCTCTATAGTCGATTGGTAAGTAAACGACACCGTTAAACAAAGTTGATACCTTTGAAAGGCTCAAGGAGAACTCGACAACATCGAGTCGGGACAAGTGTCCTTACAATGATAGAAAATATTTTACTTTTTAAAGCAATTAGTTTGGAACAAATGAGTAATCTGAATTAATTCTGTTCTGAGAGTAAATTTTATCTTCTATCTGGTGAGTAGAACTCGAGTGAAATAAAAGGAGGGTATCCTAACCATTAGTTCATCACTACCTAACTTTTCCCAGAACGCAACTAAATGAGCTCTGTTAATGAGTATTGAAGACCCTTGACTTGATAGATACGCAAGAATTTTATCTATATATTTCTATTAAAAATAAAGCTTAAGTAGGCCTTCGAATGTTTCCCGCACATTAGACCGAATAATGTCTGATGAAGGAAATTTTTACGAGCATCGAATTCCCATCGAAAATCGAATCGAAACAGAAAAGTGCAGACCCACTGATTTTTTCCGTATTGCCATAAAAATACCTAAGAGAATTCTGACATCAACTCACATGAGAACCTTTCGACTCGTATAAATTTAAAGCATTCACGGTGAACTGATTAAGATTGGCGCACTTACAGACTGAAACGAATCTGCTACTACTGCCTCTCAATTTATTTTTGATAAAGTGACCGCAAAATGCTGATAGAAATCACTCTCATGAGTTACTTCCTTCGGCTGAATAGAATAGAAAGAATATCTCTGATGTTTGCTTTTCGAAGATAATAAATTTCAAAATTTATTTATTTTCTTAAGTTTTGTTTTACTCCTAGAAAAACTGAAATTACTTTAAGAATTTAACGTTGGAAACAAAACTTTGACTCGTCTGGGATACTGCGATTACCAGATAACGTCTCGATGCACTACGGACGCTGTATCTTAGGTAAACTCCATGTTACTCATCACCCTGTGTTACGAAAGGTGAACGCTGCACTAGGAAAACAATTCACTCAAGTTAAAGAAATGCAGTTTTTGCGATAAATATTAAACTGCTACTATCCTAACTATACAACTAAAATTTCGTTCATAGAATTCAAATGATTAATGAAATCTCATGTGAAAAGAATTCTGAAAAATTCATTTAACTTTGCAATATTAAAAAGAGTGAACGTGATCTAATGTTGATCATAAACTCAGGATACCCCGTAACTATTAATTGGAGGAAAAAATACCATTCGCTGATTTATTGAATAGCCCGAAAACAAAATCGCTGTAATAACTAACTTTTTTTGTATTATGTATGAAAATTCCACATTAATGTTGTCTATTAAATTATTCTTTTATTAAAACATTTTTAATAATAACTTATTAATTATTAATAAAGAATTTATTTATGATGATTGTAAAAAATTACAACTATTGCTATTTTTTC